>CM045445.1:15330028-15821813 GCA_024666655.1 Dascyllus trimaculatus | reverse complement strand
CTATGAAACCCAATGAAACCAATCAGTTGGTCAAACTCCAAGCATGTCTGAAGGACATAAAGGACTGGATGACCTGTAATTTTCTTCATTTAAATTCTGACAAAACTGAGGTTATTGTATTTGGCCCTAAACACCTCAGAAACACAATATCTAACCAGATTGTTACCCTAGATGGTATTGCCTTAGCCTCCAGCTCTACTGTAAAAAACCTTGGAGTTATTTTTGATCAGGATATGTCCTTCAACTTACATATAAAACAAGTCTGCAGGACGGCATTCTTTCATTTACGTAATATTGTCAAAATCAGAAATATCTTGTCTCAGAGTGATGCTGAGAAACTAATCCATGCATTTGTAACTTCCAGGCTGG
The DNA here is from genome assembly GCA_024666655.1 of Dascyllus trimaculatus. Taxonomy (NCBI): domain Eukaryota; kingdom Metazoa; phylum Chordata; class Actinopteri; family Pomacentridae; genus Dascyllus; species Dascyllus trimaculatus. The sequence continues at coordinate 15,821,444 of CM045445.1, read as the reverse complement.
ACTATTGTAATTCTTTATTGTCAGGATGTCCCAGTAACTCTCTTAGAAACATCCAGCTGATCCAAAATGCTGCAGCCAGAGTTCTGACAGGAACCAGTAAAAGAGATCATATTTCTCCTGTATTGGCTTCTCTTCATTGGCTTCCTGTAAAATCCAGGATAGAATTTAAAATCCTGCTTCTAACATACAAAACTGTTAACGAACAAGCTCCATCTTATCTTAAAGACCTTATTGTACCTTATCATCCGAACAGAGCCCTTCGCTCTGAGACTGCAGGTTTACTTGTGGTTCCCAGAGTTTCCAGAAGTAGAATGGGAGGCAGAGCCTTCAGTTATCAGGCTCCTCTCTTGTGGAATCAGCTCCCAGTTTGGGTTCGGGGGGCAGACACCCTCTCTTCTTTTAAGATTAAGCTTAAAACTTTCCTATTTGACAAATCTTATAGTTAGGGCTGCTCAGGACCACCTGAGCTGTCCCTCAGTTAAGCTGCCATAGGTTTAGACTGCTGGGGGACTCACATGATGCACTGGGCTCCTCTCCTCTCCTTTCTGTACTGTCATATATCACCATTACATATGACTAACCTATGTTTCCCCCCCGAGGTTCTGTGTCCTGCTTGTTCTCTCCGTGGATGTCCCTGATCTGGAGCTCAACGTCCCTGATCTGGAGCTCAACGTCCCTGGTCTTGAGCTCAACGTCCCTGATCTGGAGCTCAACACCCCTGATCTGGAGCTCAACACCCCTGATCTGGAGCTCAACGTCCCTGATCTGGAGCTCAATGTCCCTGATCTGCAGCCGCTGGCCTCACCACCTCCAACCCCTACCCCAACCTCTCCTACTATCCCTCCCTCCCTCCTCTTCCCCACTCCCAACCCAACCGGTCGAGGCAGATGTCCGCCCTCCCTGAGCCTGGTTCTGTCGGAGGTTTTTTTTCCCCCCTTCCCTACCATGGGGGGTTTTTGGTTCCTTCCCACCGTCGCTGACTGCTTGCTCATAGGGAATCCAAAAGCAACTTTGGATTGTTGGGTTTTTCTGTTTCCTGTTTTACTGTTTCCTGTTCTTTCTTACAATGTTAAGCGCTTTGTGACGACCTGTGTTGTAAATATGCGCTATACAAATAAAACTGAATTGAATTGAATAATCTTCAGTCTGACAATGGAGGAATCCAGATTTATTCAAGCTGCCATAAAGTTCACCTCCTTATATCCACTCTTAGAACACAATAAAAATTCTGAAATGTATAATGTTCTGTGTAATTAGCAGCTTTGTTAATAAAAATGTACTGACAGATCCAATGGTGCTCAGGATTCATCCAAAGAAGGTTTAATGCAAATAATACCACCAAATAAACCTAAAATCTAAGGTTGACCTGTTGAATGTGTAGAAGAAAATGGGACTTAATTTACAATCAGATCCTGTGTTTACGAAGTCATTGCTGCTCTGTCCTGATTGTTAATGAGCACAAAATTAAATTTAAAGAAACACTTATGTTGCTGTGTGACACTGCAGGTGTTAACGTCAAAGGAAAGCTGTGGGCGACAAACATGAATCCAGAAGGTGAATTGACATTTCTGCAAAATCCTACACTTAATTGCACTATATAACTGAAAAAACACGAAAAAAAACAAAATCTGCATTGACAGGGTTCATGAAAGCAGGACATATTTAACATAAATCAATGACCGGAGTGGTCAGCTTGAAGATCAAACTGCCAACTTGTCAAACAGAAGCCTTCCCGCTGCTTTTATCTCTGCAAGCAAGCAAGCATAATGACCTTTGGCATTGAAAAAACAGCTTTGTAGACAAAAGCTGCAACAGAAAGAAAACTCCAGTATGGTGAAACACTAAAGCAGAAAAATGATCTGAATATATTCATCACAACATGACTGCTTTTAAGGGAATGTCAACCTCCTATGAAATGCACAATGCAGTGTTTCTGTGCTGTCACAAATAAAATCGTGCCTTTTTAAACCTTTTCTTTGTGGTCCTTTAGATCAAGGTAGAAAAATAAACGGCAAATATGATGGAGGGATTCATAGTTTATGATCTAATTCCTCCGTCCTGGGAATATTTACTATGGAAGTTTTCTCCTGAATTTTTAAAATTATTTTCCTGTGTGTTCCAGCTTCTCTTTCAGGAAACCAATCCAGGAGTGCGGTACGAATACACCATCAGTCAAAACGTGTCGGAGGACAACAACATCCCGGCATCGGTTTTCTCGTGGAAATACGGTTCGTGGACTGAGTGCAGCGTTACCTGTGGAGCAGGTAAGAGACACAACTTTGCCATAACTGAGTTTGTAGGTGTACAGAGAGTAAAACTAAATCTGTGATTCCTGTTTTGGGATGCATGTTTCAGAATCTATAGAAGCAGATTTAAAAAGTAGACATGGATTTTATACCAAGTGTATCCTGAGTCAACGTTTCGATTGCAGAGCTTTGTTTAGGCAAACTGAGCCCTATTTTTATGGCTAATAAAAAATTCCATCAAAATGAGATTAAGTTTGGTCTTTTATCCGGTGACGGTGACGTCAGGAAGCAAAACTGAGATATGTGATGGGAATTCATGGAAATTTCATAACTAAACAAAACAATGCTTTTATACATTTTACAACTCAGAAGTTCACATCTTTGAGCTTTTTATTTCTAAGTCGGTACAATAATAAATAGAAAAGCACTCAGAGAGCGCATACCTTTCGCCAAGGAGCTTCAGTCCACCCCCAACATAATCTCCCAAGTCACGTATTTTGTATGGAACGTTACAGACACAAATGTAATTACATTCTTCATTGATTCTTTCACCCAATCATGGGTGTGGGCCTTCACCCCATCGGACCTAATGAACAGGCGCGGCCTGTAGTGTGGCAGCTCCTAACAGCCTCCCAGCTTCTTAGACAACCGGAGATAAGAAAGCCGACCAAACTGTGCGTATGTTGCTCAGGAAGGAAAGACAACTCCTCCATTGGGCTGTCTGTCACATGGAGACCCAAAATGTCATGTGGTCAGAGGGGGTTACCCCAAAAACAAGAGTGCCCTCTGGTGGCTTTTAGAGCAGGGGTCTCAAACTCCGGTCCTCAAGGGCCGCAATCCAGCATGTTTTAGATGTTTCCCTCTTCCCACACACCTGATTTAAATGATCAGGATCGTTATCAGGCTTCTGCAGAGCTTCAGGATGAGCTGATCATTTGAATCTGGTGTGTGGGAAGAGGGAAACATCTAAAACATGCTGGATTGCGGCCCTCGAGGACCGGAGTTTGAGACCCATGTTTTAGAGTAAACCGCATTTAATTGTCCACCCGGCTACACTTACATTAAAAAAAATTCCTTGATGGAGACGGTGATCTGGATCAGTCCCAAAATGTCATCATTTTTTCCTTGTCCCATTTCACACATTTCCTGAAAATTTCACCCAAATCCGTCCATTACTTTTCGAGTTATTTTGCACACAAACAAACATACCAACGCCGGCCATCACATAATCTCCTTGGCGGAGGTAACAAACAATAAAAGAACTATTGTTGAGAAGTATTTAAGTTTTTCTGCTGCTTTTCCATTATTTAAATTAAAAACACTGTTTGATTGTCTAATTAAAGTGATTACAAAGAGATGAAATAAGAGCACAGCCTGAATAAAAGCTGGTGAACTCTTTGACCTCGTCTTCGTGATCAGAATTGTACACAACTGTTCAGATGTAGTTTATTGACAAAGGTCAAGTTTAAAGAAAAACAGAAGAAATTGCTTTTTACAGCCACTTTTGGGAAAAAAATTCCCATTAAATCCCAACTACAGTTCACTAGAAGGCATGTGGGAGATTTTTAAGTCAGCTGAAAGAAAAAATTCTTTGGTCTGATGAACCAAAATTCAGCTTTTGGCAATCAGACTAGACATAATGTTTGGCGAACACCAAACACTGCATATCATCACAAGCACCACATCCCCACTATGAAGCATGGTGGTGGCAGCATCATGGTGTGGGGATGGGGAATAGAGGGTTAACTTGTAGGGAAATCCTTGAGAACAAACTGTTGCAGTCTGCAAGAGAACTGCAGGTTGGCAGAAGATTTATTTTCCAGCAAGACAATGATCTGAAGCAAACAGCCAAATCTACACAGAAATGGTTCTAAGGCCAGACTTTAATCCAACTGAGAATTTGTGGCTGGACTTGAAAAGGGCTTTTCACCCTCGGTCTCTGTGCAACCAGACAGAGCTACAGCAGTTTTGCAAAGAAGATCTCCAAGGCTAACTGAAACCTAGCCAAACAGGCTCAAAGGTGCATCTACTAAACATTACCTTGAAGTGGGTGAATCCTGATGCAGTTCATTTTTTGCCTTATATATTTAAAATTAATTGACAACACTTTGTAGAAATCTGTTGTCACTAACAAAAAAAGATTCTGTTTACATTAACTGATTTGAAACAAGCCAAATTAAATTCATCACGATTTTCATGATTTTTAAAGGCACTGTACAATTACGTCAGAGTTTAGACCTATAGTCTAATTTTACAATACACTAAACCCTCACTTGTAGATTCTAATGTTCTTTTATTATTATATTATATACTCTCTGCCATTGTGGTACTTTGAGATGTTGGTGGTTGTTTCGATCGAGCATTTTTATTTCTACTTTGAGCTGTCTCCTGAAGTGCTGTGGAATTCAGTGATCAACCATTCAGGTTTCAAACATGGCTTATCAGAAGTTAGCCCTAGTCTGATGAGTTCTTTCACCTAAAGTCCTTTTGACTCTCTAAAATAATTGTTTTTTTCAGTTGCTTTGCTTTTCTTTGCAGGCCGTATCAAAAATTGGCCTGGCAAACAGTTTTAAAGTGAGGTTCCATGCTGCTTCTTTCTGAGCGCCAAGGTTAAAACGTCCATGTATATTGGTGGAAATAGTTTTTGTGTGTGGGCTTTTTGGTCTTCATGGTTTCCAAAAAGTTGGAGCTAAAACTTATTACTGCAAATGTTATTAGAGCAACAGCTGTAGTGTTTTCCCATATTGCAGTTAATACAATATATTGCATGAGTGTAGAAATAACACTTAGGCAAAATACATATTTTTAGACCTCATCTGTTTCACTGGCTTTAGCAGCCATGTTTTCCATTTTAGCAGAAAGAACAGTTTGGCCTCACTTCTCTTTATGTAAAGGGCTTTTTCTTTCAGTCAAGACATTCTGCCATACAAAACTGTGTCTATTTTTTACCATATTCATAATGCATTAGAGCAAAATGTCTTCCACAGTGCTAGATCTTCGAGCACTATTTGATTAAGTAGCGGTTAAATTTAGACAAAAATGGTATGTAATTACTATGGAGAGCTTTTTTTCCCTGCATGTCCGTTTTTCTTTCCATTGTCCTCCGGCTTTCAATGCATTGTCCTTGTATTTTCTTTATAGAGATGAAGGTGTAAATTAGCTATCAGATGTAGATTACAGCCCTCAGCAGGGTCTGGGCAGAGGCCACTGTAGAGGTGGGAGCTGTCTGCTGCTCTGTCAGGCTGAAAGTCGCCTCAGGAGGGTGAGAAAGATGATGGAGGGGAGGAGATGAAGCTGCCACAAGCCTAAGGAGACAAATCATTTCATGTGCTGCTTTGTGTAGCACTGTTTGAAACCTGGATGTGTCATTGTTCAGTGTGGTGGTTACCAAAATGTGTTGTAGAAATACTGAGAGAAGTATTAATACTGAACAGATTATCATCCATATTGCACAGATTGTACATAAGAAGAAAAATACTGCATATGTTCTAGTATAAATAGATATTCCACAGGGTTTTACAGAATATTCATCATAACTATGCATACACACATATACTATACTATATATATATCTTAAGTAGTGATTATTATCTTGGAAGTGTTTTAACTTTGCTTAAGAAAATTGGAAAGTGATTTATGTTATCATGTTTTTGATTGTTTTTGATTGTAACATACAAGGTAAAGTCTTGTTTCAAGTTTGTGTTTCAGCAGTCTGTGATTTTGAATTCTGATTTTATGGCATTTAATGTATAAATGTGTTGTGGTGGACCTACGAGTTGCATACTAGGTGTCACAAAAGCTTTTTCTCTCTTCTCACGGGTATTCCAGGTGTTCAGAGGCAGATGGTTCACTGTGTGGAAAAGACAACTGGGATAGTTGAGGAGCACTTCTGTGACCCTTTAACCCGACCTGACGATAACCAGACCAGCTGTAACAGGGATCCTTGTCCGGCCATGTGAGTTTACCTTCCAGACATGAATTGTGAAATGATGCCAGACGCATACTCAAAAGACAGTGGTTTTTTGAACCTTGTAGGAGCAAACACTTTGTAGTTTCTGGTGTGCATGGAAGAAAAAATCTAAGCTACCAAAGCCACAGTTACAGTATACAACAGTAGCGAGTACATCCTTGAACAATATCACCTACATGTCAAATTATACAAAATTGTGTTACCTTACAGTAACTTAAGTACTTTTAAGTTTAACAGCAGAGTAGTTGCAGCTTAGACTTAATGTTTTTAAAATACTGCACGTACTTTGAAGTATAATCTTCAAATTTTTTCAGTACTTTGTATTTTACCTTCATTTTTGATGACAGACTCATTCCTCCTCGGCATGGAGGGTGAAAATGTTGCACAAATGTCTGTACAGATATTCTGTCAGCTGCTCTTTGATGGAGGGCCTGTGTTGCCCTGCCCAGAGGTGTTTAATTGGATTCCAGCCAGGTGGAATACTTGTCCAGGTCATAGTTCTCACTTAGTTCTCCTCTAGAAACTCGTGTGAAGCCAGCAGTGTGCTTGGATTCCTTTTTTTTGTCCAGCTTCTGCAGACTGGGAATCTTCTTGTCAGCCAGTATTGTTTTATAAATGCATGTTTGGCATTCATGCAGTCCCATATAATCACACTTCCACCTACGTCCCTCATTGTCGGGGCTATGCATTCACTGTTGTAGTGTACGCCACTGTTGGTGGTGTCAGTTTAGGAGAACAACCACAGCAGCTGTGATTACTGGGACTATGGCTCTTTCTATACCTCCTGATTTCTGCTACAATTATGCATTGACCCTGGTCACCATTTTACTGTATCATGTTCCATATTTGTAAACTCAGTCAGATTTTTCAGTTCCTCTGGTCATTCTTTTTCATGTATAGTCATGATGCAGGTAGACACGGTCAGTCATTTTGTAATCAGGTTCATGTGTTTTGGCTGATTGGAAATCATAGATGTACTGAGTTTCTTTTCAGTGATCACAGATTTTCTAACTTGTGTGTCAGTGATCACGTGTGTATTCATTTTTGTTGCACTGTCCTAGTTTCTACAATGGGACCTCTATTTTCAGTGAAATTCAAGATTCAAAGTTTTATTGTCATGTGCACAGCAATAGAGTATAAAAATAGTATATACAAATAAAATAAAGTAGAATAAAAATAAATTAAAACTATGTAAATATTAACTGTAATGCAATTTTCAAGTATATGGATTTTGAAAGTGTCCTTAGTGTAATCAGAAAACACACTAAAACAATAAGAAAAAGCCGGCATATGAGAGCAGAGTGAACAAACACGTCTGCCTTGGGGGGCACCGTGTTGTTTAAAATCTTTCTGAAGTATATGTTTGTGATTGTTCTTAAGACGGAATATGCTCTTGTCAACTCAGCTGGTAGGACACAGCTGACAGGTTGCTGAGCTCAAATAACCATTTTTCTTCAGGTATTTTACCTTGACACATTTTATTTCACCAAAGTGCAAAACAGCTCATTTTCCTCTGAGAACATGATATTCTGACAAGAAGTCGCAACCTGTTTTATTGCTTCAGAAGTGGGCAGATCACAAAATTCACCAGCCTTGAGCCATTATTTCCTGTTTCTGTAGATGTTCTTATAGATATTTGTGTTGGTGAAAGTTATTGGCGTGATGAAAGGCATCAATAATTCATGACAGCAAATGTTTTAAGAAAGATTGTTCTTTATATTTATGTTATGCTTCCAAATGAAATAGGAAATTCAGCCAGTTTCAGTGTTTTTCCAGTTGTGATACTCAAGGTTTTTTCTTTACAATAGCAATCTAAAAATACCTATAACTGTTTTTTTCGTTGTCAGTGGTGATCTGTAGAAGTCAAGTGCAGCACATCTCTACACTCACATGAACTCACTGCAGAAATTATTACTTTGTGCATGTCATAAGATAATTGTAATATTGTGGCAATTGGACTCTTTCCTACTGTTACAAATCAGCAGTTTCGTCAGTAACTATTTATGCGTAACTGTTTTAGAACCACTTTGTGTGTGTCTGTGTGTGTAGTGGTTAAAGAATAGTCACAGTTTATTTTTCAGTAAACCAAGAACTATGTGGCCAATTAGCTGTAGCTTAGCACTTTAACCACACTTTCAAAGCCAGCAGTGTTTCCCTTTAAGATCCAGTACGTAGGATCTAGTGGCATCTAACGGTAAGGTAGTAAATTGCAACCAAGCGTGTAGAAGAACCTAAGGTAGCTGTTGAAAATGTGAAAAGTCTTGTTTGGTTTGTCCATTTTGGGCTTTTGTAGAAGATTGTAATGAAAACATGCTTCTTTTTTCAGGCAATTATACACAAATAAGAACAAAATTATGAATACTGTATTCCATTTCTGCTAATAGATTGTCCCTAAATCCTTACAAACTGGATCTTTAAAAAACTTATTTTCATAAAGACACTAAAATCTTTAATTTCTGCAGAGCTTTGAAAGAAATCACTACCACGCTACACTCATCTAAGAAGAGAAAGCTTTCAGGAAAAGATTTCAATTTGTTCCACTGTCTGTCTTTGTTGTCCTCTTATACAATGAGCATTGTCATAATGGTGTATTTGTGTTTTTTGCTCCTAACAATGTAGTTTGTCACTGGGCAGCTAAAAATGTGTGTTCAGTGGGGCCAGAAAAATTGTTAACTGAAGCAAATCTTGAAACATTGATTGACCATCGATCCTGTTACGGCCTCAAAGACAGTTTGGCCATTGTGTGCTTCAGTAAACCCATACTCATTTATAACACAGCCCTCAGCTGTGATATACTGTCATTTTTCCATCACAAGTGCGCCATTAAATTAGAAATCTTTTCATCTTTTGTGCAGATGGTGGGTTGGGGAGTGGCAGAAATGCTCAGCCAGCTGTGGGAGCTCCGGTCTGGCTAAAAGAACAGTTCTCTGCATCCAGGCGGTAAGTGTGGAGGAGCAGAAAGCCCTGGAGCCCAGTGACTGTGAACACATCCCCAAACCTGAATCACTGTCCTCCTGCAACACACACATCCCCTGTCCAGCCGACTGGACCACTGGCAGCTGGTCGAAGGTGAGTCCTAGTTGGAATATGAGGCTCTTGTTTGTCGACTTCTGTGCTGCTTCAATAAGAAAAGAAAAATGTCTTTTTTTTTTCTGCCTTTAACCAGAAACTTTTACAGCCACTTTCACGACTCCTTCTGTGAAGAATAACCGTGACAAAAGTTATTCATGCTCTTATTTTCTAGTTTTTGTTTTACAATGTTCCATAATTATTGCAGCATTTGTCAGAAGACATTTTCACATCTCAAGCTTCTCAGAACTTTAGTGTCACGGTTAATGATGCTATTACTGAGTCCAATATCACATCATACCAACACAGCAGTGACTACACAGTAGAGCTGCAATGATTAATCAATTATTTGTCAATTATTAAATTAGCTGCCAAATATGTTGATTAGAAAGGATCAGTTTAAATAATTTTTAAAACAAAGAAGACTCAAAGATCTCTAATTCCAGCTTCTTAAATTAGAATTTTATGATTTCTTTCCTTCTCTGTATCCAAAACATGGCATTTCAGAACATCAGCTTGTGCTTTGGGAAAAACTGACATTTTCCCTATTTTCTGACATGTGTGGACCAAACAGCTTATTGATTAATCGAGGAAACAATCTGCAGATTTATCAACCATAAAAATTTGTTAGTTGCAGTCCTGCAACACAGAGGTTGTGTCTTTTGTGTTTTTGTTATATTGATCTGTTTTTCACACTAAGACACATTTTGAAATAAATAAATCAGTGACCTTTTAGATTTTCACTGAAACGTACCTAAAGGTGTTTTTACATCAATTGCAGTGAGTTTTAAAAAAAGAAAGAAGTCTCCCCTCCCTCGCTTCACCTAACCCAGAGGTGGGCAATCCTGGTCCTTGAGGGCCAGTATCCTACATGTTTTAGATGTTTCCCTCTTCCATCACACCTGATTCAAATGATCAGGATCATTATCAGGCTTCTGCAGAGCTTGACCTCATCTAAGTAGCAAATGCTAATTAGTATGCTAACATGCTGAGAAAAATGAAGCGATAAAGATATTACAATGAGCCAGAAAGACTAACTCTCTTGTCCAGTCACTCTTTTTTCCAGTACTGCATTTGGTTGTGACCCTAATGATCCAGAAGATGTACAGATGATCAGGAATATGCTAAAGTGGCAACTTTGTATTCTTCTCCTTTCTGTCATCTTTGTTTTATTGATATGCTTCTCAAATGAATTAAACAAATAAAAAAATAAAATAAATAGCTGCTAAATTTCGGAGTGGCTTGCACAAAATTTTGACCATTGTTTTGAAGCTTTTTAAAGGTTAGACATCTGTATTTGCTTTTACTTGATATGTTTTTCCCCCAACTGAAACTTTGAACTTTATTAAATGCACTTTTTATGATATATTGTATAGTGTCCCTCATGTTTTAATGGACATTGCCATTGTTCCTGTCTTTTCTTTCCAGTGTTCACTGACTTGTGGAAGTGGAGTACGTCACCGTAATGTAACCTGCTCTAGAAACACAGGCGTTGATTGCGACCCCCAAAAGAAACCTCTAGACGTGGCTACCTGCTACATCCAGGACTGTCCACAGGTTGTAGATAACTTCGGAGGCATCGACTGGTCTGGAAGCGGCTGGTCCAGCAAAGAAGTGCTCAATGAAATCAACCCCATACCTAAAGTCAAAGCTCCTCCCAAATACAGCACCACCAGAGCCCAACCAAGAATCCACAATGACCTCAACAATATTGTCGAAGGAGACTTTCACTACCACAATAACATTGAAAATATCAATAACTCTCCAGAAAACCGTGTTCAAGTGGATGATTTTTACTATGACTATAACTTCATCAACTTCCATGAAGACTTGTCAGATGACTTTGAGAACGAGGACAGTGTTCCACAGGAGATCCAGCCAACCCCCAGTGTAAAACAAAGTGCCTACATGGAAACTACAGAAGCTCCCACAGCTACCATTTCTACAGCTTCAAAGGCCACTCCTTACACACTGAAAAGTGAAGTGCCACAGAACACAAAAGTGGACAGAGGGAAAGAAAGTAGAAAAGCAGCCACAACAGAAACAAATCCTGAAGATCTGGATGACTTTCTTTCAGAGGATCATCTTCTGCCTGTATATACCACTCACGCACCAACATTAAAAGACAGACATGGCAAATTGTGGAGGCCTGAAAACACGAGCACAATGCCGGGTCTGGTTTTCTCTACAAAGCAGCCCACACAGGATGTGAAATGGGGGCAGTCTGGGGAGGAGGCTGAAAAGGATGTCAGTGTGACTCCAGAACATGCTGCTATTACAACCAGACATCCCAATACTCTCAGCACTGTTGTCTCTACAACAGTGAGTTCTCAGGAGACGGATGAACATCTTGATTATAAGTCTATCTATGCAGATCAGGAAGACTTAGAGAGTCCAAAACCTTTAGGATCTCCCACGCCGGAAACTATAATTCAGGTTCAGACTGAAATCCAACTGGATGAAAATGCTTCGGAAATACCTCAAACAACCAGTCCACCTACAATTATTCCAATTTCCTTCACACGGGACGATTTGGACACAGATAAGACTAATTTTAATCCAATATATGCCACTAGTGAGGATAATTTATGGGATATTGACTTGGACGTTGGTACAACCTCCCATCCTGCTTCTGAGAAATCAACTCCTCTCCCCATTCCCTTTCTGCTAAACTCAGGTAACCAAAAGGCCTCTGATGACTCCACATCATTAACTGGAACAGCAGTCATACCTCCTACAGACCTGGAAGGAGCTACTCATCTTCCTCCAGATCAATTCCTGACAGCTACAATAGAACAGAAGCCTACAAATCGTGCTTTCACTGAAACAACTGGAACTGAATCTACATCCCTAACTCCCTCGTTTGTTTTCGGCTATAATGAAATAGTCGTTCCTCCGGTGGCGAGGAGCAGCATTAACAGTGATCCTGACCCTTCGTACCAGCTGCCAACAAGCACAGCATCTGCTCTTCGACCCACTATAACACCAGTACAGCATGTTGAATCACCAACACCTGCTGTGAACATTTCACCAACCCACCCACTTCTTCTTTGGTCACTTCCTGTTGCAACATCTGTCCCAACATCAGCCTCAACACAAATCACTAGAGCTGCCTACTGGGTTGCTGGCAACTGGAGTGCTGTAAGTACACATTAATTCACACATTTTACCTGATGTACTGTAGCACTCTGAACACATCATTCTTTGGAGACATGATGTGACCCAGTACTAATGCAGCTAATGTCAATTTACATAATGATTGTTCATGGCGTGTTTACTGGTTGGTTGAATCTACTCACATCCTTGCTCTGTTGTACATAACACCTAAACAATTTGCATTTATTTGCATCACATGTGTATTCTTAAAGGTAGAATACAATGCACACACATACACACAAAACCTTGCAGTTTGTATTTTTATCCGTATGTGTTCTTGTGTATGCTGGAGTTGTTTGTGCGTCCGACCCTGACATCACAAAATAAAAGTGCTGTTGTTTTATTTGTGGTCAGTGTTCCACCACTTGTGGTCTGGGTGCTATCTGGAGAAGTTTGGCTTGCAGCACTGGATCAGAGTCTGACTGTGATCCAGCCAAGAGGCCTGCACCTGCCCAGCGGTGTTATCTGCGACCCTGTTCTACCTGGAGGGTTGGAGAATGGAGCAAAGTAAGGCTTCTTGTTACAGTATGCTAGCAGAGTCATAGATGTTTAGCTGATTGGTGTACAATAGGTTTATGCACATTTTCCCCTGAACATTACTGGATTTGTGTTTTTCCATGACTTACACTTTTTAAAAATTCTCTTGTGATATTAATTTTTCTTTATTTGGTTTGAACCCATTTTTAGTCATTTTATGTGGTAGCTGTAGAGATGACAATGTTGATTGGCCAAGACTGAAATATTGCAGCTGCTATTGAATGGATTAATAAGTCAGTTTTTGTTTGTGTGATAGTTTAAAGTCAAATGCATCTAATTAACCCATTGGTCCTTTTTGTTTAGTTAACAAATATTTGTATGTTTGCTTTTGAGACATGGGATACTAAACATTGCTGCTTCACCGGTTTTCTGAAGTGGCTACATTTTGTCAATAAGACATGAGTAATTTTTATGTGAATGCTCCTGTCAAATACTGTTTCATTCAGAAATACCCAGAAAAATTACAGAGAGTGCCACCGTGCGCATGTAATGTTTCTTATACATGCACGATTGGACCATAGGCTACACAGAATGACGCAATGCATAATAACGCACTAATAAACAAAAAAATAAATCTGAATCTGCTCTGTACTGTGTCTAAAGTGAGGAAAAATACAAAGTGTGACTTGCTGTTAGATCCTGATCGATCCTGTCTCCACGTCAGGGATAATTTACAATATGAACCAAATAATGAAGCAACTGCTCATGTTTCATGCAACTTTCTCGCTTTGGAGATGATCTCTGATGCTGAGAAAAGACTCCTACAAACAGCTGGAGAAAAGTTGCTTTTCCAGGCCTACTTGTTCATGCTTGCAGTTCAAACTTGTGCTGTGTTGAAAGTGTTGCTAAAATATTACTATATCTGACCTAGCAAGATTGATATTGCAACTTTTAGCCGACATGTTCAGATGCCTTCAGTTACCTTAATAACTTAATTTAGTCTGACAGAGTACAAGATTTTGAACATAGTAAGCAGCTTGTGGGGTAAACTAATGAAATAGTCTGAATGACGATCTCAAAATCAGTACAACTATAAAACTATTTAAGACCGACGACTGCTTGAAGTATCTAAAAATGTGGACCAGTGAAGAGGTTTTTAGGGTTTCTTAAGATGTGCATCAGCATAAGGTTTGAAGCAGATAGTAAGATATGAGATGCATGCACATGTAGCGGGTAGGAGTTAATAAGTGAAATTTCATCCTAATCTTTTTCAGACATTACTTCTTTTTTGCCTTTATGATATTGTGGCCTGTTTTGAAATGAATCAATGCTGGCTGCAATTTTGTCCCTGTGTTCAGCCTCACATAATTACTTACCAGATTTTTGAGTAAAACTGAAAATGACGAGCCACAAAAGGGATAAAAGTTCCTGAGCAAGCAAGTTGGTTGGAGAGAGAGACGTGTTTTTTTAAATAAAAGTTGTCCTGGATTTTTATTGATTTTCTTGTTCTTGTACATTTTTAGTCATTCAGGTCGAAGGTCATCCATCAATGAGCTGTTTGCACCTTTTGCTACTCAGTCTTTGCCTCAGACTCATGGTCACATCCAAGCTGCAGCAGCTCATACTGTCTGCATAACAATTGTGCCATGCGTTCTCTCAGTGCTCCAGGAACTGTGAAGGCGGCATCGCATTAAGAGACGTCCACTGTTTTGACCTGAGGGATCAGAGGCTCCTGCGGCCTTTCCACTGCAGAGCCATGTCCTCCAGGCCGCAAGCCCAAATACCCTGTAACCTTCAGCCGTGTCTCGAATGGTACACGTCCTCCTGGGGTCAGGTGAGCAGCACAAAGAGTAAGAAACACTGTGAAACATGCAAAGGTGTATTCTCTGGTTTCTAAATGGGGTAAGACAGAAGGTAGTGTACGGTTAAAATGAGTTGTCTGACAAAATGCTGGATGGAAAATATTCAATTTTCCATTGGTGTTCAGTGTGTTTGTCCCATTAAGATTCTTCATCATATGCAATATAAAATGCTGGAGATGGATGGAAATATTTTCTATTCAAAGCATCCCCTATGCATTTTCAAATGAATTATAGCTAGTAACATTTCAGCAGCACATCAGCAGCACAACATGTCCTCAAGGATTTTACACGACTTTCATTTTCTTTTCTGTACTCTGTATTTTTCATAGATTTTCTTTTGAGTGAATTTTATTTATGTTTATTTCAATGCTGCACATGCAAATTAATAAACAGACTTGAAAGTTGCTTGAGTTTGTCATCAGTCACTGTTAGCATTTTGGCTTTTTTATATTGTGCATAAGGGTGTAAAGTCCATAGGTCCTGAGCAGCTGATCAACATTCAATTCAATTTTTTTAAAGAAACTTTATTCGTCCCCAGGGGGCAATTCAAGGCAGGTAGAGTAGTTGGACACAGAATGGTAGCAACTACTGTACAATAGTAGTAGCAGCCTTGTGGAAGTTCAAGGAGGATAAATTAAATTTAAAGATTAAAAATGGAATATACTGAGATTAGAATAAGGTAAAATATTGTATTGACAACAAATAATGTGCATTAGGTGCTAAAGTGGTTCAGAGAAATTCATAAATTCAAACATCACATTCAGAGGCTCTTTTGTCAGAAAAAAACACCCAGGAGACAGTCAGCTGTCATGAAAAGCATAATATGAATTTGTTGCAGTGGTTTGCAGTGGAAATTTTATATTTCAGAGCTTCCCACAGGTTTTGAACTCAACAAGTGTGACATTTCAGAACAATTTGTGCTTTCAGTTGAACCACCACACAATTATGTAACAAGACAAAATGGTCACAACTGATGACTTATCCACAAGGCAGTGCCTCTGCAATCTCTGCAATCACATTTTTATCAAAATAATACAAAAAGGGGCTTCTTTAGACGCACAGAAGAAACATTCAGGGACATTCTAGAGACCACTCAGTGAAAACAAATTGATATTCTACACACACTCATCCTGTAACTCAGGATGCACAAGTGTAGAAATCAATTCAGTCAGTGTTGTTCACGGATAGTAATGGTACATGCTTATCATAAATATAGTAACATGGCTCTGTTAGTATTTATGTAAGGTAGCTACAGTCATGCAGATGGAAGCTCTTTTTGTATTCCTCTTGCGGTGTTGTAGAACCCTTTATACATCCAGAAGTTAAAAACAAGACCTGATTATGAAATTGAGAATTGAATTGAATTTGTTTTGATGTCATTCTTTATTTTAAGTGTAGTGTTGTGCTTTCTTACCAGTTCTGAGTCACTGAAAATCATTATCTGAGTTTTCCACTTACACATGTCTCTTGCATTGTGTTTCATGTCTGTAATCCACAAAATCGATCAAACACAGATGTCCACAGGTTTCTGGTGTTAGCAGCTTTTTGTGTGTTCTGTTGTTCAGTGCTCTGAGGTGTGTGGAGGAGGCGAGCAGCAGCGTATCGTCACCTGTCCAGAGGACGATCGATGTGACAGGGACCTTCAGCCGAGCAACATCCAGCCGTGTAACATCCAGCCGTGTGCTCAGTGGCTCACTGGATCCTGGGGACAGGTACGCTACACTGTAATGAACCGCTCTCTATTGGAATCCTGGATCAATTTCATAAAAAATTCTGTTTCATTTACTCAGTTTATTATTGGTACCACAGGGACAAACAGAGTTCAGTGACATTTTGATTAACTCATGTTCAGATCTATGAATTATTTATACTGTAAATCCCATGCTTTATTTCCACACCCTTCTATCTTTAGTGTTTAGCTTCTGTACTTTAGTGTCTAAATCTCAATAGAAATCCTGAAATGTGGTTCATTACAAAATGTACATGATGTAATCAGGTGATCCTAATGATCCTAAAAGATTACTCTATTATTGTTTTTATTTTCTATAATACAGGGCATCAATACGTAGTAAAGAAAAGGAGCAGGCGTGGGATAGAAGTTACATAATCATGGAGGCTGTGGCTCAGGTGGTTTCTTCTGGCAGGCGAACATCTTGCATTGCAGCTCCACTGGCTTTTACATTATAAAGCACTTTGAGTGTCACTGAGGTAGAAAAGTGCTCTGTAAGTGCAGGCCATTTAACGTAATAGACGTGATGATGGACGTTGACTTCTGAAGTCCGGGTCACAGGTTGTGGGTGGAAAGTAGGAGGAGGAGCATCGCTGCACACAGATTGATGATAATACTGGAGCTTATATACATCTGTACTATGTATAAATTTGATGGAGAGCCAGATGATGTAACTTCAGAAAAAAGAGAAAGAAATAGGAAATCTGGACAAGGACAATGAAGAAAAGGGTGAATTAGACTCAGATGGACAACACAAAGTGACAGATTAGACTTTGCGGAGAGATGCATGAGTCAGAACATTATGTAGCCCTGAGCTCAGAGATGTTTGCACTCCAGACAGAATTCAGGAAATACGTTGCTGCATTGGCTTGGATTTTGTTTAGTCTTCATTGAGCTAATAACTATGTTCTATATATAAAATGTAGCTGAACTTTAAGTATTTCATATTTTTTCACACCTGGGAAATTATCTGTATTAAATTACATATTTTTTAGGAAGTCCTAGTTGGGAAGTCATATTTAGAGTCCAATATCTCCAGAAATGTTATTCTAAGAGCCATGAAATTTGGTGGAAACACAAAGTTGTCTCCAAAAGATAAAAAAAGCGCCATCTCCAACCCTAACAATGGTTTCCTAGGAAAGTTGTTTTGTTAAGGCTGAAAATACAGCAATTCCCAGGTTAGAAGACATTTGATATTCCCAAAATTCAGCCAAAATATTTTACAGAAGTAGTTTTGGTCCCAAATAACAAATAAGTCTAAGTTGGTGGTGATACAGATTTTTGGAGCAGTGTTATTTTTTTGGACACAGTAAAGCAACAGTATGATTTTTATTCTGTCATTGAACACATGATAAGATATAGGGTCAAAGGGGACAAGATCTTGGACGATTGTCATGTTCCTCAACATGTTCCTGATTGTTTGTTTTTGCCATGTGGTGGGGTGGATTTTCCTGCGGGGGTAGGCCAGTGATATTTGGGATTTCCATTTGCATGAGGGAGTGAGCTTGTTCAGGGACAATGATTATTTGGGTGTCTGAGTCTCATCAAGACGGATGGCAGAATCCAAGGTTTTCCAGCAGAACAGCACATAGTACCAACATGATCAATGTTATTCCATAATGTTGTGGCTGATCCATGTATATGATTACCATGACCTGTATGACCATGAATCTACACAAACATATGGCTCTATTTTTTATTCATGAAGGAAAGGAAGCAAATGAATACAATTAAAAAATGAAAAATAAAGTATTAATAAATTGTAATTTAGCTGAAATGACAGTATAAACACAATGACTGGAGAAGAAAAGGGTCAGGTAACACTGTTTATTACAGATACTGTGATAATGGACAAAAATACAAAAAAAGTGAAAGTTTTGACATTTAGAACAATGTCTGTTAAATTTTCAAATCTGTCTCTGCAGTGTTCAGCCTCTTGTGGTGGTGGAGTCCAGCATCGACTCATCAAATGCGTCGACACAAAAGCGGAGACGGATGAAGAAGTGGATCAAGCTCAGTGTGATCACGAGCCGCCACCTGAGAGCAGCAAAAAGTGTAACTTGCAGGAGTGCGAGAGCGCCGCCCCTGGTGAGTACATCAAAGCACTTCTTCAGCAGTAAAATAAAGGATTTGTGTAATTAATCAGCCAATCCTCCATTTGTCTTCAGCTAAAAGAGTCAAGTCTTAATTGAGTATTGTGTTATTTGTGTGATTATTGTGATTGCAGAGAGCAATTAAGGGCTGTTAATCGTTCTCCTGATTGTGAGGCTGGAAGGATTAATGATTTGCTGCTGGCAGCATCAGGATCTGCTCGCACTGAACACTGAGACTGCAAGATTTAGTTTTGCCGGAGTTTTATCTGCCAGTGTCATACAAATTTCAGCAACAACTGTAAGAAAGATCATTTTTTCATGAACCGTCACCATCCTTAATACAAGATATAACACCGGTTTCTCTGCCTTCTCTTCATATTTTGGTTTTATGCGCTGATTTAATTTGACTGGCCAGGGCTCTTACTTTATACATGTAAAAAAAAATCTGAACTGCAAGAAACATATTTAAATGTACATTGTATGTAACATGTACATAATAGTAATAGTAATATAAATATGCATAAATAAACACAGAAGGAACATAATCTGGTGAACATGGGTTCTTCACCTGTTTACCTGAGATGAACACACACACAGCCGGATGCCGTCGTTCGGTGCCCAGCCCTCGCAGTTCACGGCTGCTATCCAGCACTGCTATATTCATTCATTGTTAAAATTAGAATATAAAATTGTATGATTGCTGTCTTCAAACATGCAGTCAAAGTTAACAAACAATAGTGACCCCAGAGCGAAAAGAGAAAAATACAATTCTTCGACAAAAGACAAGAAAACAAACAAGCCGGTTCTGGCCTTTCTCAGATGAAACATCAGTTGTTTCGCTTTTTCAAAGATATCTGGAATAAATAGAGGTTACTGGAACTTTTGAGCTTCATATTCACCTTCAAAAGGACGGCAGTACTGGTGACAAATGTTATTGTAGGAGAAAACATGAAGATGCATTTCATCATATGGGAAATAAATTGAGTCTTAAAAGGTGAATGCAATGGTAGATTTTCCAATTACTTCCTGACCTGTTTAGGTATTGGAAACATGACTCACAGTCTTTTCCCCCAGTTCTTGGGTCACCGGTTTAGAGGGTCACTCAAGCATGAACTCATTTCACTTTTAAATAGAGCATTCAATAGCAAATAGCCTTTCAGACTGAAGGGTCCTGGTTTGTCCCGGAAAAATCTGTTCTTTTTGTCTCTTTCTGTTCTGGTTTTTAAGGGTGCTTTAGTGTAATATTAGGATTATGTATTTAGGGAATTAATAGACCTGTAAGAACTGCACTTCACTTTTTAATTTGATATTTCAGTAGAAACTGTGGACCCAAAGGTCAGTGCCAGGTGATTATACTAGATGAGATGCATTAATTTCACCAGTTACATTTGAATAGTGAACAGACTGAAAGGCATCAGTATTTCATGTCGTTAATGCTGCAAGGTTTTCGTGTAGGTTGTGTCCTGTCTTTCTTCCCGTCCTGTTCATTGCCAAATACAGCAGAAATATCTGCAAAACTCCCTTAACTCAACCATTGCAAATGTACTTTTTAAACCCTCCTCATTCTGTGAGACAAGGGTCTGTATAGGCTTTAGAATATGTACTGAAGTAATATGTTTGCATTGTATTTGTAAAGAGTTCATCATTTCAGTTCATACTTTACCCGTCGGGGTCTTTGCAGTCGCAAACAACTGAATGAAGCACTTGATTGGTTATTTGACCTGAAGCCTTTGGCTACATATTTGAAGAAAACCAAACAAACCTTCACAATTTTCTTGTGTTGAAGTCAAATTCAAAATCAAGTGTGTCAATCTAGATCCTGTACAAGAAAAACAATTTGAGACACATGGGTGACACAAAAGTTGCCACAGAATACTGGGTGGATGGGACGTTTAAGTTTAGGTGTGTAGCTTAATTGGAGGCTAGAGCCAGGTCTGGTCCAATCAAGTTTCAGCTCCTTAGAGGGTAGTCAGGACATCAAAGATGGAGAGACGAAGGGCCAATCAGAGTGCAGGGTCTGGTTTTCGAGGCTGTACACAATGGAAATCGGTGACACGTAAGGGGAGGAGGAGTGCAGCGGCCCAAGGCTGTAACACCAAGACATAGATGTCCATAGACTGATATCTAAAATACGTTTTAAAAGGGCATTCGTTGGCCCTGGATCATGAGGAGACACAGAGATGTATAGCAGTGTATCATCAGCGTAGCAACAGAAACTGATGCTGTGCCTCCTGATGATGTTTCCAAGTAAGATCATGTAAAGGTAAAGTGTTGGACCTAAAATTGAGCCTTGAAGAACACCTTAATTCATTTTATAGCCTTTGATGAACAGAGATGGGAATCACGGGGTAGGTCTACATCACCATACGATACACAGCTCACAATACCAATACTATCATGACACTACGATAATCGATATATTGCAGGACAATTGCATACCAAGGCATCACAATATGTAAAACTGAAAAGTATAAAATACCTGTAAAAAGCCTGAGTTTATGTTTTCATGAAGCAAGTGCTATGTGATAACATCACTTGAGTTAGAGCTTTTCCTTTTTTGTCCTTTTTTGTCCTCAAACAAAAGTGACAATCGAATTTTAACAAATGAATAATAGAAAAATAAAAGTGACTGAAAAGAGCCTTTTCTCGGTAAAACTGAATGTGGAAAATGACTTTTTTGTTGTTCTTTGTCAAAAGAAAAGGCAATAAAACAAACTGGCCACTTATAGCCTCCCTTTTAAGAAACACCAAATGATTTGCTTTGAAAAGACAGAAAATAATTAAAGATTACAGCAACCTTTGTGCTTCCAATTATAATATAATATATATAATAAAATATTGAAGACAGTGTTATTGTGGGAGAAGGCATGAAAAGGCATATCATCTCATGGTAAATAAATTTAGTCTCAAAGGGGAAATACAGTAATAGTTTTTAAGCACTTTTCTTACCTTCAAAGCCACATATTGTAATGACTCCTGAATAGCTTTTTTACCTTTTCAGCTCAATTTACAGGGTCACTCAAGTATAAACCTCACGTCACTGTTCGTAAGATGGATTCAATAGATAATACCTCACCATTTATGGACCTGGTTTGTTGTGGAAAATCCGTTGTTTTTTTAATCTGGGATGCATCTTAGAGCATTATTTGTTATTTGTGAGGAAATCAAGAGATTAATACACTGGTGGGTGCTGCACTTTAATGTCTAATTCTATGATTTGAATAAAAGGTTTGGATGCAAAGATCAATGACAGATGATTTTGTGCATTTACATAAATATCACAAGTTACTTTGGAGTTTGACTGCACACTGTAGCCTCATTTACTGCAGTACTGCATTATAATAACAATTATTGCCTTATAAAATGCTCAAAAAAGTTCAAATACATTTACAAAGTGACAAACAAGAAAAGGCAGATAAAACTATTCAGTACATAAGTATTAAGTAAAGAGAACAGATAATGGCAGCAGCGTTTTTGACTGTATGTGGCACTTTTCTGTACTCAACAGCAGGATTGATATGACTGAGAATGTAGCAGCTCTTCCTTAAAGATGCCACATCACAAGACCAGTGGAAAGGCTGACTGCAGCAGCCTCAAAGGCATTCTTTGTTAACCAAGCACGCAGAAGACGAGTTGGAACATTTTTTTTCAAACTTAGACACGAAGAAGACATTTGCGATCAAAGCAACTATTCACAACAGGAAAATTATAGAGTGTGCATCTCGTTTGTCCTTGAAACACATCATTCATGCCTTGGCATTTACATTTTTGATTTAGACCCTGTTGTACTGCATCACAAAACTTTTCACTTACTGTAGATTGAAGATTATCTCTGCCTTTGAAGACTTTAAATGTTCTGTATTTGAAGATAATCTGCAGAGAGCATGTTGTAGCTGTTTTTATAGCATAACTCTTGCCCACAGCTTAATATTCAATGAATACCATTGAGTCAGAACATTATGGTCACTTACTGGTGGGACAAATAACATTGATTATGTTGTAATCTCCTACTGTGCATTAGATATAAACTCACTAAACTAACTTTTGCCTTCAGAAGTGCCTCATTTCTTCATGGCAAAGATTCAACAAGGTGCTGGAAACATTCCTCGGAGATTTTGGTCTTTATTGACATGATAGCATCACACAGTTGCTTCAGATTTGTCAACTGCACTCTTATGATGTGAGTCTTGTGTTCCACCACATCCCAAAGGTGCTCTACTGGATTGAGATCTGGGGACTGTGGAGGCCATTAGCGTAAAAGTGAACTCATTGTCATGTTGAAGAAACCAGTCTGAGATGGTTTGAGTTTTGTGACATGGTGTGTTAACTTGCTGGAAGTAGAAATCAAAAGATGGGTACACTGTGGTCATAAAGGGATGGACATGGTCAGCAACAGTACTCAGGTACACTGTGGCATTTAAACAAATTGGTATTAAGGAGCCCAAAGTGTGCCAAGAAAATATCCCTCACACCACTAGACAGCCTGAACCACTGATACAAGGAAGGATGGATTCATGCTTTCATGCTGTTTACACCAAATTCTGACCATACTGTCAGTGTAAATCAAGTCCCATTGGACCAAGCAATGTTTTTCCAATCTTCTATAATCTTATTTTTGGTGAGCCTGTGCAAATTGTAGCCTTATTTTTCTGTTCTTAGCTGACAGGAGTGGCACCCAGTGTGGCCGTCTGCTGCTGTAGCCCATCTGTTTCAAGTAACATGTTGTGCGTTCAGAGATGGTCTAAATGCATTGACTTGCTGCCACGTGATTGGTGGATTAGATATATGCGTTAACAAGCAGTTGAACAGGTATGCCTAATAAATTAGCCAATGAGTGTATAAGATGATAAATGAAATGTCGGTTGTTATTGTCAACATATTAGCTACTGTGGCCTGAAGATGCAGCCTGCAGAAAACAAACAAAAGTGCCACTTATACCTTTAGGACACAACAGTTATTTAAGCAGGTGCTAATAATGTTTTGGCTTATCAATGTAAAGCATTTTTTGCTGATTTAAAAATATCATCTCTCTGATAAAATACGTCCTACTGTAAGACATGTGGCAACAATCTGCAAAAACAATTAATCCCAGCTCCTTTTTGTGTGTGCCTTCTGTAGTTGAACAAACATTATTTGTGCTTTTTCATTTAATTTTCTGATGTAAGTCGTTCATTGGCATTTCTGTTTTATACATCAGATACGGCATCACAGTGTTCCTCGGAGGTTAGTCTGTTGCAGTCTGAATGCCAGCCCCGCTGACATTTTGAAGGCATAGAGGTATAAAAGTGTTATCTGAATAATGTAAGCGTGTGATAACGTGGCAGCCAACCACTGGCCATGTTGACTACGTGCATGACCCTCCATCGCTGTCAGTAATTGGTTTATGTCTTTTTCTCTCAACAAGGCAATCAGATGCTTGGAAATGTTTTCCTTTCCTCCCTGTTATCAAGCAAAGCCTGGCGAGCTAGCATTCACACCACAGACTGGAGGCTGCAGGACTGGTGCTCAGCTTTACAGGCAGAAAATAGTTCTTGCAATATTCCAAATGTGACAAATCATATTCGTTTTTGTTGAAAGCTTGGATAATTTCATTCATTTAGAAGACGGAGAAATCAGGACATTGAATCTAGAAGGCTAAACTTGTCACGGTTCTGGGTTTGTAGCTTTTATTAAATGTGCCTCAGCTTCATTGAAAATAGGATTGTCCTTCAATGTGTTCTCTCAGGTTTTAAAGACCCCATCCAGTGAATTCAAGTTAAGTACCTAGCTACCTTTTCTGTATAGTTTGTTTTATATGCTGAAAGACATATCATGAGAAAAATAAGCCGTCAACACCATGAGCTTTTCTACATGGAAATGACTGCTGATGACAGTCATAAAAACATTGACTCAGACTTCTGATGTTTCATACATAACAAATATGAGAAACCAGTTCTCTCATCTTGCAGGTTGGGTCTTCCTGTGTCATTATTCTTCCTCAGAATTGGTTTCTGGTTTAAAGTGATCTTGAATCACTCCAACATTACAACTTGCCATTGTGTAGCGTAGAGAAGTTATACAGTGTTTGAGTTGAAGGTGAGCTGGTGCGCTCGAGTTGAAGAGCAGTGGCTGATTCTAAAAGATCAAACTGTGTAGAGTGACATCTAAGGCATTTCCAGGCCAGAAGGGTTTATTTTCATGGTAAACCCCTGCTAAATGTTTAACTTCAATACACAGAGTTGATTTTGTAGGAGTTTAGTTAATAGCCGGAGATGGACTTATTTTTTTTTACAACTCCTCACATATAGTTCTGTGTGTCTTTCTTATACCAGTGCCCTCCTCTGTTTGTCTGTGTGGATGTTCAATGTCCCTTTTCAGTCATCTCTTGATTTATTTTAGTTTTTTACCTTGTGCGCCCTCGAAGTTTGCGTGTCTTCCCTTTGTATGTTTCCCCTTCCTTTTTCATTGTTGGCCTCACACTGATCTTTTCCACCTGCGTCTCGTCCCTGTGTGTTCCTTTAGTTTTGTTTTGGTCTTTTTTCCCCGTTTTTATTTCATTGAACTTTTCTTTGGATTTTCCCGTGACACCTGGATCTCCAGCTGCTTTTGTTTGTTATCCTGCCAGCCTTTCTTCAAGTTTTTTTCATCTCACAAAATTGAAATAAAACATACGTTTGCCTCCAGATTGAATTATGTATGACCTCTTTTGCTTACGAAAGGTAGTGTCTGTTCTAACAAAATTGTTAATGTAGTTTTATGAATAAATTCGGTTGTTGGTCAGATGGCAGCTCATCAAAGCTTTTGAATCTGGCTGAATTGTTCTGAAGTGAAGCTCTGATTATACTGAACACATTAGAGGAGCCAGTTAGAACTGAAGAGCTGCAAAATCCTGTGTGAGGCTGATGTGCACATTTCAGTCTTTTCACTTTGTTGGAATCGACACCCGATTGCAGTAAAGATAATTTCATTGTGAATATAATTCAGTTAGTTTTTTGCTGCCTGAGATGTTAGGAAGCTTATTATAATTGCACAGTAACTGCTTTATAAGACATTATTGTCACAGCAACAATTAAAACTAATTAAATCTGTACTCTGTGCTCATTTCTCATTTATCTGCACTTTTAGTGTTGCATCCCTGGTGTATTTTTCCTGCTTTTGATAAGTATTTCCACTTCAGTCTGCTGTCTGTGGGGCTTTAACTGATACGAGTTGAAGTAATTTATGCTCTTCTCTTTGAGAGGTGGCAGTCACTTGCAAACAGTGTTCAGTAAATACTCAGGGCAGGCTTGTGGCAGGGAATATGTTTTTTTTAACATGTCTGTTGATAGAAGCTGCGCACAGGAAACTGAACATCAGTATGCTTTAAAATGACCATGATTATTGGGTGCCCCCTGGCTTTATCATTATCACATGCAATTGTAGGTATATGATTATCCTTAGTGGTGAGTTATGCAAATGATTTCAGTTAGCACGTAAATAATGCAAGTCCCTTGTTCTTATACAGCATATGGTAGATTTTATTGTGTAGTGGTGAGAAAAGAGACCAGATTAAAAGGGAAAGAACCTGATTTACTTGCTACATGTACAACAGTAAGTGAGTTAAAGTCCAAACTTTGCTCTTTTAACATTTTCTACAGCTTAAGTACAGAGCTTTTTAAACAAATGAACATCCATTACATTCAAGCCCTTGCAAAAATGTTTCACATAATGTCTATTATGTCTGCTGCCATAAAATCACACACTAAAGCATCACATATGCATGATGATATTAATAGTAACAATAATAGTTTTTGAGGGAAAGAGACTGAGTAGCAATGCATTTTACATCAACCAGCAATGACTGGGTTCGCTGCACCTGAAGAGGAGTAATACACAGCTACTAGGAGTCTAGCTGAAAAACCTATGAAGCATGTATGTAAAGTTTCTGATTAAACTCGACATTCAGAGGAAGCATTACAGTCTAAAATGTCATTTGTGTAATTGTTCTCACTGCTATAAGACAAAAGTTCCAATCTGCAAGTTTAAAATATAAAATGAGGGCCTTTTGTGATTATAGTGAATATGTAACAAAGTATGCAAGCAGTAGACATGACTTTAGAAACTGTCAACTGCAAAAAATGTGAAATATAAGTAGATGTATAATCAAAATGCTTCATCTAAAGCAAATACACCATTCACACAACAGTAAAGCCCAACACTAAAAACACAAATGAATGCAACATTTATTTTGCTGCATTGCATCCCACTTATACCCTGAAGCATCATGTGCAAAGAGTCACTGACCTCTCACTATGTTTGCATTCAGATGTGCTTGTTTCCTCTGATACGTAGTATCGTTCCCATCTGATTGCTTCCACATCACAGCTTATGAGTAAATATTCATTCGGAGAAACTCTGATGTCCATTGAACCAGAACCACTCACAACTGTAATTGGAGGAGATGTGATGGAAATGTAAGGTGATGTAGCAGACTATATATTATGTGCAATCGTTTCAGCTCCACTACTGCAAATTTAAAGGTGTTTTTTCATGTGTTGAGGAAGGTTGAAGTCTTGTCTAACCTGACTAGGACAAAATGTTGTTTGATATTTAATAAAACCTGCTTGTGATTCAGTTCCCCACCACCTTGCCCCCCCTGAGATGTACTGACAGACTCAATACTTCAGTCTAATCAATGACCAGCAGCAGAACTGGTCTTTCCTGTGTGTTCATGCTTTTGTTAGAACCGGTAACGTCAAAGCTGTTTCTTTTATCTTCTTATGAAATGTGGTCTTGCAAGAGCATGGATTTTAATCCACAATGTGACACAAAAACGTGTGAGACCATGTGTGCAGCTGGTTGGGGTCAACACATTATTCCCTTTTTGAATGCCAGGCGGTATTACCAAGGCTGCAGGTCATTAATATTCCATTTGGGAAGCCACGGTTGTTATCAGCAGGAGGATAAGATGTAGTTGATGCAAGGTCATTCTTCACGTGCTGTTAAAGCAGCCCCACAGTCTTCAGGAAAGAAACTATTTTAAATAAAGTCAAGCTAAAATGAAGCATTCACGGGTCAGATTTTGATTTCTGTATGAGTGTTTGTTTGTTTTTAGGGTTTCCAATTGGTGGAAATGATGTAATCGATTGAAAAAACACAGTAAGATCGTGTGTTACAGATGTTAATGATACATTTTCACTGTTTCTTCCCCATTTTTGTTTAAAATGCCTTCTCCAAAGCTATTTATATCCTTATATCCAGGCAAAGCCTTTTTTCCACCACATCAATCAGACAGTTTTCGTAATTGCAAACAATCTTTCTGCATGTCTCCACTGGGATTTTGTTAAACTCCTCTTTTGCAAGAATCTCCAGGTCTTAAGGTTTTAAGGCTTCTTTGCATCACTCAGGTCTTCGGTTCCTCCACAGATTCTTAATAGGATTCAAGTCTAGACTCCACAATGTTCATATTGTTGTTTTTCAATAATTTCCTCACCACTTTGACTGTATTTTTTTGAGGTCACTGTCTTGTTGGAAAGTCCAATTTCTCAAAATCCCAAAGTTCTTTTTCTCGTGACACAATTTACTTGACAAGCTTGCCTATGAGATTGGCTGAAATACCTCTAAGCATTACACTCCCACCACTATGCTTGATTGTGTGGATGGTGTTCTGGGGGTTGTCCGCTTCTTCTTTCTTTCTCCAAATGAAGGCCACGTCCACATGTTCAAACTACTTAATTTTCTTCCATCCATCCATAGAATTGATGACCTTCTCTGGCCATGTGAGCTTTTGTGAGTCTGTCTTGTAGACCAGCCTCATTCAGTGTCTGCTGGAGTGTCTGATTGACATGTTGGTACCACAATTGTTCAGAATGATCACGATGGCCTTGGCGCTGATCTTTAGCTAGTCATTGGCCTCTATCATTCTCGTCACTGCTAGATTCTATCTGTTTTTCACAGTGAGGAATTCCCTATACTTTTTGACTATGCTTTTGACAACACAAAGGCTGTAGTCATATCTGTCTTGTGAACACGCACAGTGAGCAACCAGACATCCTTAATAATCTATGTGGCCATATCTTGCACTTGAGTGCAGCTTCAACTGTTCTGTATTCATCATGTATCAGTAAAAAGGATTTTTTTTTTTAGAAACGTGTGAGAATTTGAAGGGGTATAAATAACTCTGGACATGGCATTTTTAGTAAAATTGTAAAACAAAAAAGAAATTAAATTTATTTTCGGCATCTCTGACTTAATGTTTTACAATGTTCTGCCACTTGTTCATATCATTTCCAACCAGAAGAAGCATATTGGTCAAATAAAAGTTTGTATAAATTGAAATGTGGCATGCATAGGAATAATTTGGAACTAACAGAATTTCACCATTAGTGATATTTTCTCCAATCAGATTAGTTATTTCAGCTCCTAAGTGTCTCTACAACCTCAAAAGCAGCAGCAACACGGAAATCTTAAACCTTAGCACCGCTTTCTGCAGAAATGTTCTTGCATACCTGTGACGTCGGCACTATTTCACAACAGTTTTGCTATTGTGTGTGTTCATATGACTTGATTTGTCATTGATAAAGTTCAGCAAGGCTTCAGTTTTAGCTTCTTTTAGCATCCCAGCTACTGTCTGAAGTAACCTAAATAAACCAGGAGATCCAGACGATGTATTCCTGATGAAAAACCGTGAATTCTCGAGTAACTCTTCTATTCGGACACTATCATCCAGCCACTATCGACCAGCTTTAATGATTAATCCTCCTCATTGCTCATGCACGATGGGGAAAATTTATCTTTTCGTATTTAGACACACTGTGTGCATTTAAATCCTGGTTTCAGTTAAAAGTGTATCATGTGATTCAGGAGAAAGATTGCTGATGTCTGGCTAGTTAGCATATTTAGATCATTAGCATGTACCAGAATTGCTTTATCTTTAAATGATACACCACAAAATTCAGCTAAACTTTATTAATCAGTTTCATTAGTGTGGAAGTTTTTCAAAATGGCGTTTACTGAAGCAGCTTATTGCTTCCACTGGTAAAAACCAACCTACTGGCAAATAAGTGTTGTAATTAATTATTTTGTTGACATTTTGATAGCATTTTATTGTTACTACATGCCAAATTATTCAGTTTTTACATATAATCTGCTTTGCTTTAACAATATATCACTTAATTTTATTATATTTTAACCCTTTTTTCACATTTCATTATAACTAACATTTCTTGATAAATGTACTATTTATACATTTTAATAGCAAAGAATTTCCTACATAGTGTTAAAGTATCAGCAAGAAAATGTTACACAGAAAAGTTTAGAGATACTGTAGTTTGGTTCTGTTTTGCTGGAGTCTTTGGATGAGACGCTGCTAAAGTACCATTTACACTGTCTAATAGCTTATCCTGTGACAGTGTTACTAGAGGGGTGTTGGTCAGTCTGTTATAGGGCATCTACTGGCAATTAAATGGTTTGTTTACATTTTAGGCATTATTCTGTCTTTTTTTTGTGTGTGTGTATTTAGTTTGCTCTTCTTGAAGTTGACAACACATTTTCCACCACAACACCAACAACTTGTCTTTCTCTGTATTCCATTTTATTTTATTGTTACATGTCAGCAACACATTGCAGCTGAGGAAAAAGTAGTTCAGTTATTTATTTTTGAAATTTGAAAAGGTTGTGTTTCATGTATGTTTGAAATTTCATTGCAGCTTCTTGTTTACTTTGAATATCTGAAAATAGCCTGTTTGGTCTTAAATTGCACTTGATAGATGTTTTTTCTCCAACCTCTTTAAAAGTATAATCAAAGTACTCTGGGCTTAATATGAGGTAGAACTGAAAGCATAGTCTTTTAAATGAATGACTGAACTGGGTGCAGTCTGCAGTGCTGGCTTGTCTTTTCTTTTAATAAGTACACTTTCTTATTTCAGATCATGTTTAATGGGAACAGATCTGTATATAACCCAATATTGCTCAGGAAATAAGATGCAAAATTATGCTGGTTGGTTCCTAGTTTAGGTTTGGTTCCACAGTTCCAAGATTAATGCTGGACAACACAAATGGTCTTGACTTAAGATAAGATGTGTTACAGTAGAGCTGCATCTCCTCAATAAATAGCATATCATAAAAGAAAACAATGAATGGTAAATGGTCTGCACTTATATAGCCCTTTTTTCTACCATAGTGATATCCAAAGCGCTTTACAATGCGTTTCTCATTCACCCATTCACACACCAATGGTGACAGAGCTGCCATGCAAGGTGCTAATCTGCCATTGGGAGCAACTTCGGGGCTCAGTGTCTTGGCCAAGGACACTTCGGCATGCAGAAGGGCCGGGGATCAAACCGCCAACCTTGCGATCAGGGGACAACCCGCTCTACCACCTGAGCCACAGCCGCTGTATAATAAGGCAATAAAAACAACCCAACACACACAGAAAAGAGTCGAGTAATGTCCACTGGACTGTACAGACACAGTCCTAACTGCAGTAGTGGGAGCAGGTAATGTTAAACTGCAGGAAGGCTTCGTAGTAAGTAATCAGCTACACCAGAAGAGTATAAGCAAATATTACAAATGCTACAAGAGAAATTAGGATAAAAACACCACACACACTAAAATTATTAAATAGGAACAAGCATAGCAATAATACGAGAGGGTCATTCCACCTCAGTTCACCACCTTAGTTTTTGTCGTTTCTTTACTGCCAGTCTGTGGAGCAATGTTTAAAGTGGTATAAATCGAGAAATAATGTAGCTGGAGTACTGACATTTTGTAGACTCATATGTACACGTGGTCTTCTATGGTACAACTCTGCTGTGATAGAATAATACAAACCAGTTATATGATGGTGCAAATTTGGTCAAAAGATTTCCAGTGTTTTTTCTATTTTGATATTCTACAAACCATAATACCTTTATTGTTCACCCTAAGAGCCACCCTTTGATTGGCACCAATAGGAGATTTAAAAATGTAGAGTATGGTGCCATCCAGAGGCCTAGTTTATAAGAAAAATATATTAAAATTCCACAAAAATCGACATGACCCCACCGCTTAAAGATTTTTTAACTCAAAAACTAATGTTACCTATGACCCCAGATTTTACACACGGTCAACTCAATCAATATTCACCACATTGTTTTTAAAGATTAGTCAGATTGCAGATGAGTCAGGCGTGGGGTGTGAACTGAGGCAGAATGACCCCAGAGCAAGGTGCAGGAGCTGCACGAGACACTGACCTTTTACCTAAGGAGCAAAATCTGCACAAGTAAGGGTTAATAAGATACTTTACTGAGTAAAGTAATAGATGTGAAGAGGAAGGACAACTTAAAAAAATGCTCTTGCATTTCCTACCTTTGTAAAAATTTGCCTGAAGGTAGTGATTCATATTTAGGGTATAAAACGAGCTTCGGGGCTTTGTGCTTCTTGTGTGCTTAATTGAGATAGTTTAATCTGTACATCCTTAATGATGCACACATATAAAATTATCCTTAAGTGGCACTGAGTTTAAAGTACAGCAGCGATGATTTTTCTTTCAGATTTAAAAAGAAAATTTACAGGCCATTAGATATTCTCACTGTTCTAAGTGATTCAGTGTGTTTTCTACAGTCAGTTTGCATGTTACTGGAAAAGTCGGTGAAGAAAATAGAAAAATTAAGTGGACACATGATCTACAATGTTATTAAAATTGTGTCCT
This sequence comes from Dascyllus trimaculatus, assembly GCA_024666655.1. NCBI lineage: Eukaryota > Metazoa > Chordata > Actinopteri > Pomacentridae > Dascyllus > Dascyllus trimaculatus. The sequence goes on along the minus strand of CM045445.1, from coordinate 15,789,194 downwards.
GTGTAGTGAATTTGGTTCATTTCATTTCCATGTATTTTGGGTCAAACAATGAACCTTCATTGTGGCCTTAATAGATTCTATTTAATTTGTGATTAAGCAAAAAAACCTCACATAACCTTTGGTAAAAAAAAAATGAAAAGAAACATCTGCTTGTGACACAGAATGATGGACTGAAGCAGTTTGGCCCATGTCAGCCAGCACAGGGTTAAATTCTGAGATGGTCAAAGAGAAGCATGTTGCTGCAGAAGTCAGTGGTCCTGCTGTATCCTTTTGTTACTGGCTGCCACAGATGGGGGTGTAAAGAAGGTGATGAGTGATTCACAGGACATTCTGTGCAGCTGTGACCTTTGTTGCCGACTTAATGTCATGGAGTCTCTGCGATTAGAGTGACACTGGAAGCTCTGCACACTGAAGTTTTAAAAAATGCTTTACATGATAGTAGTGAGAAGGAGAGGGCAATATGTAGGGGCCGTGTTCAAGAGTACAGTCAATATTTGGAGCGCAGACAGACACACCGGAGACTGAAAGTCCTGCTACTGTGCAGGAGCAAAAAGTAGCTCTGGAGTTGTTGTCAAGCGGCCCTGATTTAACACACAAAAAGTCCACAATATGTTAATTTGTATCATTTGTGTTTAGCTTAAATGAAAAGTAATGAAACTAATTTTCCAGCGCTTTAAGAAATTGCTGTAAAAATAAAGCCAAACTGTAACAGTAGTGTTCTGTTCTTCCACAATCCAGTTAAAAACTGTAAAAGTGATGCTTTTTTTGAAGCTGAAAACAAAAAAAGAATGTAACCCTGTTTAGAGCAGCAACTTGATGTAGGCAGCGAAGAATATATAACTTTACACTAATGCCCTGAGAGAGGCCATTTTTCCCCTTTTTAGGCTGAATTATCTTTGGTTTCTAGAATATATTTAATAGACTACAAACTGTCATATATTGCTGTGTTTGAATAAATGCTCCCAGTCCATAAAACCATAACTGACTTTATCCTTCATTCTTTACTGCTTTAGGCGTTTTAGTGAATTATGTATTTTCAAATGTTAAACAGATGATATCAAACCGGTAGATCTCAGTTCCACATCATAGATACTAAAGAAAAATAGTTTTCATGGTATATGTATACAATTTACACCAGTGGTCTTCCTTTTTAAAGAATACAGTGTTGTAACTTACAGGTGACCACAGTTACAGTTAATGGTGCTTGCAGTGGCAACACTATATAAGGACAGTACACTACATTAGTTCTACTGTAGAATACAATAACAAATTATACATTAATTAACTGTTTAAGTGAATTACATTAGCAACACTGTAAAAATAGCTTTACAGTGAGTTTGTTACAGTGAAGGTTTTCTTGCATATGTTTGTGTGTACAGAAAGCAAAAATTAAAAATTGAATTATATTATAACCACCTGACCCTAGTTTGACCTAATAGCCTGTTTTTAATGTCAGAATAATTTTGAATATTGTAAAATATGCGACATCCAATCTATTTATTGTAACGATAAATACCTTGAATGAAGTCTAATTTGATCACATGAGTGATGTACTATGTCCTAATTTACATTCAGTAGTGCACCGCTACTTGGATTTTATTAGTTCCTCCTCCCTTATCTTTAGTCTGAACCTCCAAGGTTAGCATTCATCTAGTTGATTAACAACACAGAGCATGTAAGCATGACAGAGCACCTGCTCTCTGCTGCAGACTGCTTAAATATATCATTTATATCTTTTCACATATTGCAGCTTCAGCCAGCAAAGCTTTATCTTCGTTACTTTCACTGCACCGCCGGCTGCAGGCTTTCTCTTATTTTGATGGTACGCTTTTATTCGTCCAACACTTCTTCTTGAAAAGAGATTGTTCAGTGTCTTCAAAGGATGAACCCTGATGGCTTTGATGATTTCTAGCCTCGAGCACCATCCTTAAGTCACACTGCAGGTTTGTGCAAAACACCTAGATATCTCAAAAACATATTTACAGTCAGTAGATGATTTTTAAAAATTCTGGCAATATGAGTGTTTGCTTTTCAGTATTTCTTGTAAAACAGATGCTTCAACATCAACCAGCTGCTGTTTGTAATCACCTACAGCTCCAGGACTCCCGATTTACATACATTGAAATAATCTCTGATTAAGATAATGTCACACTGCATTTTCAGACTGTAAAAACACCTGAGAAGAAAGGATTCCTCTTGATTTAGAGGGTTTTTAGCACTGAGATGAACAGCTGTCTCTTCCCTACACACACAAACACACAACATCACAGTTTTCAGGAGGTTTGTTGCTGACCTGTCATACTTAAAGTTCCTGTTAAAGCCATTACCGAAACTGAGAATCCAACAGGAAGGCGTAGGTTGTTCTTTTTCTACCTTCACAGTGGTGCTTGTAGGAAACTGGAGGACAGGTGGTAAAACTAACTCGCTCCCTGCCCCCTTAGGTGTTCTCTCAAATGATCAGTCAATGAAGTGAACACAGCAGCACCACTGGGCTCTGAAACAATGAGCGCTTGATGAAGTGTAATGATTTAAATAACAGCCTGCGCACATATCGCTGTCTGGCCTGCTTTTTCAATTTCATGCTTCCGTTATGTGCTGTGATTTTAAAAGTGCACTCAGCAGATAGTCAAAATGTTTTTCTGATTGACGGATACATTACTGAGTATAAATGCCATTTTTGTAGTTGCCCTCTTACAGTGAGTCTTGATGAGTCGTGCCATTTTCTTGTTCATTCAGTGTGTGAAAGTTGTTGAAAGTCCATCAGCTACTTTTTCAAAACACATTGGATTGCAGCGTTTGTTCTTTCTAGATAATTGGTTCAAAACATTCTGAGCTAAAGTGTGGAAGATATAATAATAGTGGAGGTTCATTTCTACAGGAGATGAGGATCTGTTGCGGCCCTTATTGATCATCTGCCTCCGAGGTAAATGCCTTAACTTCATACTTGATGTGTGCCTAATAGGGAGCTGCTGGACACAAGGGTTAGACTTTGCTAATTGCAATTTTAAAGGATAATTTCACCTTTTTCAGTCTATCTGAAAACAGCACTTAAAATGGTTGCGAACAAATATATGCATATACTTATATGCATATACATATATCATGGCAGTCTTCCAGTTTCCAGTGACTCCTTCAACTCTGAGTTATCTGTGATGTAATCATTGAAGCTTTGCCTCTTTGTCACAAAAAACAATCACACATTTTGGTACTTTTAAAGATTTTTTAAAGGTCTGTTGGAAAAATTACAAAATCTGATGGGTCAAAAAAATATATACAACCATGCTCATATTTGGTTAAATGTCTTTTGACCATTTTCAACTCAACTATGTAATTTGGTAGCCATCGACAAGCTTCTAGTTGTGTCTTTGACCCCTCCTCTTAACAGAATTGGTGCAGTTCAGCTAAATTTGTTGGCTTTCTGACATAGATTTGTTTCTTCATCTCAGTCCACAGGTTCCTGATGGGGTTTACTTTGGGGAGTACCATCAAAAATTTTAATTCTAGCCATCCATTTTTAATGTATGTTTAGGGTCAATGTCTTGTTGGACACCCAACTCCGTCCAAGATCCAACCTTCTGACTGATGATTTTAGGTATTCCTGAAGAATGTCGAGGCAAGCCAGCTTCTTCATTATTCCGTTTACTTTGTGTAAAGCACCAGTTCCACTGGCAGCAAAACAGCCCCAGAGCATAATACTACCACCACAATGCTTGATAGTAGGTTTGGTAGTCTTGGGGTTAAAGGTCTCACCTTCTGTCCTCCAAACATATTTCTGCTTACTGTGGCCAAATGGCTCAATTTTTGTTTCATCTAACCACAGAACCTTCCTCCAAAAGGCCTTTTCTTTGTCCATGTAATCAGCATACTTTAGTTGAGTCAGTCTTCCTTTTTGCATGGCAGCCTCTCAGCTAGTTCCAGGCCATTTATGTTGATTAGATGTCACTTATTAAATTAGTCAGCATCTATTCTGACAATCAATGAATCAGTGTGAGTAATTTTTTAGGAGAAAATAAAGTGAAAATTCTTTGATTCCAGCTTCTTCATTATGTAAATTGTTCTCTATGTCAATAAACTGAAAGTCTTTCAATTGTGGAGAAAACAAGACATTTTAGGACATCATCTTGGGCTATAAGAAATACTGATTGACATTTTCACCATTTTCAGACAATGTATGGACCAAAAACAAAATTTTGTGGTTAACTGAGAAAATAATTAACACATAAATCAACCATAAAAATAATCATTAGTTGCAGTTCTACTAAAGATGTCTCTAGTTTGTGAGTGTTATTAATCTTGGTGTGTCTACGTTACCATTTTTGAGACATGTCAGATGATGTAGTGAATTTGTGATGAATTGTGACACTGAGGCGTAAATAAAAGGATGAGTTTCACAGTGTGATATAGGATTGGATTAACAAGTCTTTTCACATTTCTCTCTTGACTTTCAACTTACATTTTTAACAGCCCATAATCACACATGACTGAAACCGCTAAAGCCTCATATTTGCTTTGGCAAAACTTTAAAAATTAGTTTGCAGAGAAAAGGGCTATATCTTTTGCCTGCTGTGAGATTAGAGACTTGTCAGATTGTTTGTTTGATTCTACACATGAACATTCTTTCATCGTGTCTTTTAAGAATGTGAGCTCTCCCATTTTAAATATACTCACATCACTATCATTGATTAGAAATGTGCTGATATGAGAAATAAATAAAAGCTCTTGTTTTATATGAATTGCTGCTGACAGAAATGACATCTAAAGCTGCAAAAGGTTAATTTGTCAAAGTTGTTCTTTCATTTGGGTGGCTGGGTGTTAACAGTTGTTTAATCCAGTTCATCCTGCTGTGTGTGATGGTATATTCAGCAACTTAAAGCACTCTGGTTTAAATCATTGTATTGGAGCAGATATTGCATTTTAAAAATGGTTTTCATACAGCTTCTTACTGTGCTTCTGTTCATTTTCACAAAATGGCCTGCACCTTTTTTATTTGCGTAATTTAACCATCCATATGAGGCTCCCTTGTCACCAAGGGAACAAAGTAAAGATTAATTCTTATGAATAGATTTCCACTCCACAAAACCACTTACTGAAATATTGAAAGAAGTATATGAGCAATATTATATAGAATGGATTTTCACAAAGTTATAACAGAACATACACAGAATAAAGTTTTTCAGGAACCAGATTTGTACCAGGAAAAGCATTTATGAAATCACATGTGGTGGTATTTGCTGAGTTTATCTACACATCTCTTTCTCAAAGAGCTCTTGTTCATGTTTTCTTATCATAGCATCTGTTCTGAATTTTCAATCATGATAAAACTATATTTTGTAGCACTTAACTATACAAATTTGTTTTAAAAGTCCAATCCAATGAACTATTGCTAATTATTAAGGGCTGATTAATTGGCTGATTTAATCTTTTTTCCCTTTTGAGCCGTGTGCTGGTTCAGGCTTTCTGGTTATGTTTATATCTGCTTACAGGTTTGTCTGTAATTACAAAAGAATGCACAAAACCAACCAGAATAAAAACCAGAAGGGTGTTTGGCAGCTGCAAGCTCAAAGTGAATCCTCAGCAGAACGTTATGTGTTGGAGCTGTTGGTGTTACACTCTCAGAGCTCGTGTTATGCTGTCAGGCCTCACTTGGTGCCTGTGATTCATCGTTGTTACGGCCACTGGTGTCAGTGTGCTGTATTTCTTCTGTGTTGGACTTGTTGTGAAGTCCACTTGTTGTGGCTGGTTTGGGAGCCTGCTCCAGAGTTCCAGCTGCCTGTCATCTCAGCTGACTCGCCTGGAGCTGAAGACCTGCTCCTCAGCACCTGCTCTCCCAGCCTCCTGACCTGGTGATTGGGCCACCACTCCATTCCCTCCCACGTCGGCCAATCCACTGCAGCCATCTCACACATGAAGACCGTAAAACCAGCAACCAAAGTCTCAGTCAGGACGGCTGAGATTTCATGTGACCAGCTCGCCCTGGTGCCTCATGTTTGTGTTTCTGTGTTATTTAGACTGTAACTTGTTCGACAGTTTGCTAACTCGTGGAGAGGCACTCGTTCGTGTCTTGGTGAAGACTTTTTGGCCTCTGTTAGCAACTGTGTTAGTTTGGTGAATAGACATTAGTGTCTTCTGTGTGTTTACGACGCTAATGTCCTGTGTGTGTTCAGTAGCCACTAAGCAGTGGTGATTTGTGTCTTGCGACAATTTGTATTGTGTGTTCGGAGGCACCAGTTTTGAGTTTGTTTAGTTATGTGCACTCATCACTTGTTTAATTGTTATTTCTGTTTGGTGTGGTGTTGCTATTGTGCTCGGTTTTGCTAGGCAGTTAGTTGTGTTTTGTGTTATTTTAGTAAGTTTCTGATAACTCTGTTAGCCATTGTTTGGTTTTATTCAGTTCTTGGATTTTTAGCAGCACCCACTAACTATGTTACTTTGTTTATCACCTATTCTGTGTTAATTTAGTCACTAAGCAATAAATTATATTACCTAACCAATATCACCTGGTTTTATTTTTGTTGCACTCAGCTACCCCTAGAGGCTGGGTCGTAACAATTGTGTAATAAATCAAACCTTGTGTGAGATAAGAGTGAAGACTGTATGTAACCCCTCCATCTCTGTCGCCTTCGCAGGAGCAGTCTGTCTACGCGATCGCCTCACCTTTCGTTTCTGTCAGACCCTCCGCTGGCTCGGCCGCTGCCACCTGCCCAATGTACAGTCGCAGTGCTGCAGAACCTGCAGCCAGCGTTCCCGCTCCAGCAGCACGTCCCGCCACCAAGGTGCAGCTAAATAACCACTCACAGCATCACCAGCAACAGGATCACTGATTGTACCACAAATTGATGAAACATGAGTCATCATTTAAACTCTGAGCCCTCTCATAATTTTTTCGAATTACAAATCAGTCAAGACTCTGCATACTGGTGGAGTCAAATGTGCAGAACTGAAATTATGTGGGAATGTAACAAACAAAAGCAAAACAGTGAGATTGTAAATATTTGTTTGCACTTTTTATACTACACAATTTGTAGGTGTCCTACCCATGTAGCCAGCTTATTAATGTATTATTACACATGTAGACAAACCACTCATTAACCTCTATGGTTGGTACAATGCTTTTTTTTTTATTTGACAGAGGCAAAAACTGTACAGGTTGAAACAAATATGTGGTGCATAAATGATTCATGTGATTTAAAAATAACTGACTGTTTGCTAAGGCCTTTCTCCTGAAAACATAATTCTAGTTTATTTCAACCTCCTGTATTTCTGATTAACGTGACTTTTGCATCTCTATGGGTCACTCTTGACTTGCATTGTAGAGATTCAAGAAAACAAGGAGCCACACAAAACAGTGTATATTGGGGCTGAAAGCACAAGAACCCTGATCTTTCTTAGAAAAAAGATGATTTCCACATTATTTGTATTTAAGTCTGACCAGTTTAAGCACAGAAATTAGTCACAAGCAATAGTCATTTTGCTAAGTGCATTAGGCATCTCTATCCAGGTCAACTTCACCTAATCACAGGTACATTAATTTCTATGTGTGTGGCTGATTTCCTGAAAATTCAACAGCTAAATGCAATGTCAGATCACTCTGTGGACTATTATGAGGAAGTTATATCAGCTTGGTGTGTTTTGCAGTATTTATTGAAAATGTAGTATACTGGGGAGGAACTAAATCAAAAAGAAGATGAGACTCAAAGGATAGAGGTGCACAGGGTGGGACCTATTGATGTCAAAACTTGATGGTTCAATTTGAATGTGTTCATGAATGCGAGGAATCCCACCTGTGCCACTGCAACAAATGGAAATGGGGCTTTTATAACCCTTACGATGGTGTTTATCTCCTTAAAATCATTTTCTGTTTCTTACCATTGGTCAGACTTGAAAACAAACTTCTAAAAATATTTATGTAAATCACATCTTTCCAAAAGCTGCAGGGAGCTTGGGCTTTTTGTCCAAATGTATGCTGATTCTGGTGACTTCTTAATTATGCAAATCTTTACAAAAGAAGTGCAAAGTGCCGGTCGTGGATGTGAAATACAGCAGTTTGAAATGAACTGCAGTTATCCTTGAATTACTGTTGCTACAGACGTCTTGCAATGCACTTATGCAGTTTGCAGTAACAGTGGTGGATTTAGTGGTAAAGTTCTCAGTATTTTTGGATTCAGTAGGTCATTGATCTCGAACAGAAGCAGGTTCTCAATTTTAGCATCTGAAATTACAACCATTAACTCCATGAGCTGTTTAAAAAAATGCAACCTCAGGCTGACTTTTTCATATTTTAAGCTAACCTGTTTTAAAAGCTGCATCATCACCAGTTGATGTTTCATACAAAATACATGGAAATAATTAAACAACATTGTTCATAAATTGCAGAGAGCAACTATTAAAGCTTAGTTTTTTATTACATGTATGGTAAGAACAAACAGCCTGACATGCAGAATGATTTGTTACACAGAAGTAATACTTAAAAAGTGTTTGGAAAGCACAGGTAAGCACAGGTGCTTATATATATATATATATATATATATATATATATATATATATATATATATATATATATATATATATAGATTTGGCAGGTGATTGGATGAACCGTCTAACTGTCAGCATCCATCACAGGATAACATCGACTGTTTTCACACTTAAAACAGGCCTGTAGCTGCAAGTGGATACTTGTAGGATACTAACTGGTCTGAATCACTGTAGTTCGACTACAAGCAGAAAACATGAAGCCTGTCAAGATTGATTCTTCACAAGAGTCTCATCAGAATTTACCTGTGTTACTATTTAAGCGGCAAATGATAAGTTCCAACATTTATTTTTCTTTTTATGATGGTTTGGATGCTAAAATAACACGCAAACAAGTTAGGTGACATTCACACCCACACATTTTCATTTTAGAAAGATCTCCACCCAGGTAAACATTATGGAATTGTTTGACAGATGATCTCCATCCATAGTAACACACCTCAAAACACATATCCTGTGCTGGTCTGCTGGTGTAAACAGGAAGCAGAGCACTGGTTGCTTAATTTTGGAGTCACATCACAATTACCAATCAGAGGACATGTCATGATGGCCACAAACCAATCAGGAAGTAAATGTGAGTCTCTGTGTCATCATTTACAGTAGTCTTAAATTCTACCATGCAAAATGTTTCCATAAATCTTGTCATAAGATCCATTTTCAGACATCCATGTTTGCTGCCCCCTGTGAATGTCTTAAAAAATAGGCATTAGCATATGGGCAAGGCCTGAGATCTATGCTTCAAGTTTGGGTTTTTCCAGCAGTATGTCTTTACTTGTAATTTTACAAAACATCGGCTAACAATGAATTTAGCAAATGTAGCACAGCAGAGTTTGCTGGACTGTTACATTAGGTTAAACTCTGTTGTGCCATGCAGGACTGACATTTACAGAGTGGATGTGCTTGTCATGATTCAGACTTTGTCACATAATATGTAACCTCAACCTGTAGAGTAGTTAGCTAATGATATATTAACTTTTTCCCTTGGAAGTAATGCCAGGTTACAGTAGTTAGCCTAACGTACCAAGTTTTGCAGTGTAAGTTAACTACTTACAATTGTGCTCGTGGATCTTTAGTTTTTTGCAGACCACCCACCAGGTCTTGACGTTAATTGCTCTATTCATTGTTCACATCCAAAGCCTGACGGTATGCCAGCTGTCAGTTGTAAAGCTATGATCTGACAGTCACTGTTTAGGGGGAGGGTTTCAGCAAACGGTCAGTCAGACTGTTAAATGTCTACTGCAGCTCGTAAAAAGCTTTTTTGAAGTTGTCGTGACAGTAATAGTTATGTATTGTCACGCTTTGGCTTCACTACACGTATTTGTAAAAGTCATAAAGTAAAATGTAAATGTGAACAGTAAAAGCTGCAGAAGATATTTGGTGCTAGAGGCCGCACAGGCTCCACACAGTTTGGGTCAGGTATTGGCAGGCCCAGTGCCTTTTTACTTGAGTGTCATTTAATAACAGGATTTTTATTAAACCACTTAAATGAAATATGAGTCAAAATCAAGATTTCAGAACATACGGTGGTAAAAATGTTCACAATTGAAGTAAATTGACAGATGAACATCACATTCTTATCACCCTTCACTTCACCCTTTCTGCTCATTCCTGTAATCAGAATAATTGAAGGCACTAAAAGGAAGACGCAATTCGGAGTCTTCTTAGCGAAATTGAAAAGCAGCTCAGACTTCTCAGTGCAGCTGCAGTTCCATCATATCTGTCTGTATTTTCTCATGCTCTTGAATTTTAAAAATGGAATGTCTTCAATATAGCTTTTTAGAATATTGAACCTCCTTAAGGAGAAAAGGGAAAAGAATCCACACGCGTGTACATGTTTCCTTCAGGCAAACAATACATGGACACATTACAGTGTAGTTACATCCCACACAGGTAGAAATCATAAGTTATAATTTGGTAATGCAGAGCTGTAATTGACTTTTCATGTGTATTAAAATGAAATTCAAAGTTTTGGGCATATGAATATAATATTATGTCAACATATAAAAGTTGTGTTTGTTATGTTTTTCAAAACATTGCTATAAAGTGTTTTTTAAGTTGTTTTTTTTTACAGTGATGTTCATAAAGTTCGGTTTGAAATCTTAAAATTACATTCATCTGTAATTGTCTTCGGGTTTCAGTTGAATGTCTGATAAGCTTCTCCCTTCTTGGTTACTGTTGCTATGTCTGTTAAGTTTTTAGTAGTCATTCAGTCCATATAGAGTTCAGGGATAACTGTGGGAGGTTTGCCAATTAAAATTAGACTTCAATTTTACAAGAGTGAGTCCTTGATGTCAGACAGAAATGATTTCACCGGCTGAAGGGAACTGGCACCAGCAGATCTAATTTGAGGAAAAAGTTGATCAAACTCTGCCAACTCAAAACTTTTTGATGTTTCCAACTGCACTGACATGCATTCAGTAGCTACATACCATCCCTGTTGAAGTGTCTCCCCTTTTAAATCTAGATCAACAAGTTTCCACACTATAATAGCTAATATATGGCCTTTTTCACTGGTTAAAAATAAAGAAGCTCATTAGAAACCTGTTAAGTTATTGTTTAGATATACACATTGCATTGCCTACCTTTTTACCACAAAAATCAGCTCTAGCTAACAGCTAACATGACAAATATCTAACACAGTCCATTAGAGGCATAATATGACCCTTCATGTCCAAAAAAACATCAACAGACAGCAGGTTAAAACCACAGAAGTCATTGGATACAGTTAAAGTTTGTATGCTGTTTGTTTGCTACAGTTTAAAGCTCTGACACACAGAGTCTGGTTATTGTTTGTCCTCAAAGAGACACTATTTACAGTGCCTGTAAAAAGTATTCAGCCTCCTTGGAAGTTTTCTCATTTTATTGCTTTTCAATATTAAATCATTGTCAATTTAATTTGCCTTTTTTGTCAAGAATTTACAAAAACAGGCTACAAAGTAATGTCAAGTAATTGAAAATATAAAATGTAAAATAGATGATTGCATAAGTTTTCACCCCCTCTAAAGTGACTGACCTAATTCAACACAAGTGCAGCCAACTGGTGATAGAAGTCACACAGTGAAATTGAGATCATCTGAAGGAAGTGAATGAATGTCAAGTCACCTTTACGTGGAAGGTCCAGTCACTGGTGAATCAGTACTCCTGACTGTAACTACACCATGAAGACAAAAGAACACTTCAAGCAAAACTGAGTGACTGTGCGAGAGACTGAGGGAGGCCACCAAGACGCTTATGATTCCTCTGAAGGAGCTGAGATGGGCGAGAGTGTGCATGTATAGGAAAAAGTGGTCTTTGTTCTGATGAGACCAAAACTGAGCTTTTTGGCCATCAAAAGAGATGCTAAGTTTGGCGGACACCGAACATCCCCACTGTGAAGCATGGTGGTGGCAGCATCATGATGTGAAGCATGGTGGTGGCAGCATCATGATGTGTTTTTCAGCAGCAGGCCCTGGAAGGCTTGTAAGGGTAGAGGGTAAAATTAATGCAACAAAGTATAGGGAAAATCCTGGAAGACAACCTGATGTAGTCTGCAAGGGAACTGTAATTTGGTAGAGTATCTGTTTTCCAGTAAGACCTGAAGCATACAGCCAAAGCTACACAGGAATGGTTTAAAGACGGTAAAGTGAATGATCCCTGTGCAACATGACAGTTTTGCAAAGAAGAATGGGGTAAAACCTGTACACACAGGCTTAATGGTGTAGCTGGGGCCAAAGGTGCATCTACTAAATACTGACTTGAATTGGGTGAATAATTGTGCGATTACATTTTATATTTTTAATTAATTGACATTACTTTGTAGAAATCTGTTTTGACTTTGACATAAGTCTGTTTTCTCTATTCTTGTCAAAAAAAGCCAGAATAAATTGACCATAATTCAATTTCAAAAAACAAGAAGAGGGTAAAACTTCCAAGGGGGATATTTTTTGGAGACGTCGTAAGCCAGACATGCCTTATTGTTGGAAAAACTGATATATCAGAGTTGACTGTAGCGTAAACAGGCAGAGCTTCATCCTGGCAGGCTGTGTCAACAAAGATTTAATCAGTTTTATTGATCAGTTACACACAATTATGAAGTAGACAATGCAAGCCTACTTATTTTTCTTCTCTGTAGCAACAATGTTTGCTCCTAAACAGACAACTGAGGCCTGTCTTATTGTAAAACCCGTTGTTTGCTGCTGCAGAAGTGTAATTCAAAAGTCCTTCTCATAATTAATTTTTCATATTTTTGCAAACATTTAAACACAAGCTAAGCAACAAATAAATACAAAGCCAGAAAATAAACACAGATGTGCAAAAAGAAAATATTTTGAACAGGTAAGGATTTGTAGGTCCCAGGTTGGGATTAAAACAACTTACTTACATGAGGCAAAAACCTCGCTTTCATTGATATCCCTTATAAGTAAATAGTGAACAAAGGCAGCCTCTTGGAATAATGAGCATTTTTTCCGCTTGTTACTTTTACAATTGCTGCAGTTTCAGGCACAAAACCACCTGTCCATGTTGGTCTCGTAAAAGTCATTTTGAATTATTTGCTGCCCCCTGCCTGCTTGAACATCTCGCATATGATGTTGCTCTGAAACTCAACTGTTTCTGGCATTCTGCATCCTGCTTCATGATTCGGTCACATAGTATTAGCTTAGCAAACCTCACTGAAAAAATAAAAAATGAGCTTTTTATCTGTTCTCCAGGAGCAGATTGTGGACCTTAGAGGATATTTTTATTTCCCAAAGATGTCTTCTGTCTGCCCAGAGAGATAAAATGCATCTCTGGGACGAAACCAAACTTTAATTCTATTATCTTCACAGCTCAGCTGTGTTCAATGTTGAGGTGATATGTTGGTTTTGCCATTGGGAGGTAATTTATCATTCCAAGGAAAAAGCAGGCGTCCATAAGACCAGGGGGATACCACTGAAGGATGCTGCTGGGTAATAAGCACCAAATAACATTAGGATTTGTCTCCTGAGGTTTGTGAAGGAATTTTCTGTCTGGATGAATGAAGGAGCTAAGCTATGGGATACCATGCTAACTCTAAGCCATGGAAATCATTTCAGGTGTCAGGCAAAAAGTCTCCGGTTTCCTCATCACATCAATGCATGTAGAAGATATTACATTTCACTTTTACAAAAGAACAGGTTTGATGGATAAGGATCGAACGTGTTTTGCAAATGTATTTCTGGTAAAGCTCCCTGAATTCAGTTAATAAAAGGACTAAACCACTAAGGCAGGGCAATGTAACCTAACTTGTAGTCCACAAGTATTTACCTGACGTTATGCTTCCCCTTCAATGTGCTGATATTAGCAATGTATTGAACAGGTGGTTTATTTGCCTTGTAGACTAATTCGTTTTTTTCAGGGTTCATACCGATCCAATTAATACTAATCAAGGAGGCAGAAAAACATTAGAACTGATACATATTTGCAGGAAGAAATTAAAATCGTGACGTCAAAATGTGGAATAACACAAACACAAAGCTTTGTTAAAATGCCTTTTTACGTTTTACATACGTTTAGTTAAGAGAATTTTTAGCATTCATCCTTTAGTGTTGATTGGCTATTACTCATGACATCCAGCCAATCAGAGTGGCTACAGATAGAGGCGGCTGCATTAGAACCAAAGTACCATATTTCTGAATTAATATATTGGGAATCTGTTTTTAAAAAGCAAATCAGTAATCGAAAAAGTACTGAATTTTGGATCCAATAATCAGCCACACCGATAACAGGTCGATCCCCAAGTGCCGTGGTCGGACAGGCACAGGTAAGTACATTAATGTAAAATGCAGACAATGTTAATGTTATTAGTTATCACCTCTGCTTTTCTTGCTATGACTACATTTCTGTCCCTATGCTCTGGTCAGTATTTTTTTGTTGTTGTTTTTGGAGGTAAAAAAACTATAAATCTGACATGTACACCCCCTTATATTTTGAGACAATTTAAAAAAACTACAAAGCTTGTCACGCATAGTGGCTAAACTCTTAAATCATGGAAAGAAAGACTGCGTCATATTTGTAATACAACGTTTCATATGAGGCTTTTATATGACATTCAAATGTGGTAAAATTATCATATCTCTTTTTTATCAGTTTTGTTTGCTGAAGTGTGTTTCTGTACTTTATATAAAGGTTTCAGGGTTTGTGGGGTGAAAGAGGGTCAGATTTGAGTAAAAGTGCACCAACAGTTTACTGGTTTTAAAACCGGCTCCAATGCTAAACCATATTGTATATATTATTTACAACACAGCAGAGCTTTACGATAAGTTCAGTCATTACAAAAGCTATGGAGAGAGCTACAGGAAGAAAGGTGTTAATTCAATATAATAGGGTAATAATTATGGGAGAATATTTTCATTCTTTGTACTGTACCAAAATTTCACAAGAAGCAGATTTAATACAGTATATATTTTTTTCCTGGCACACTACAGCCGTCCACTTGAGCGTATTTAAAGTCACATTCTCACTGTAGCTGTTGTGTCGAGGTTGCTTTTGTTTGTTCCCTCTTTGAATGTTCAGTAATCGACCGGTGGCAGCGTCACCATCTGGGTGAACTCCTCATAGTTGACGATCCCATTCGACTTGACGTTGGCCTCTCTGAAGAGTTCATCCACTAGACGAGGAAGACACAGAAAACAGCTGTATAAGTGGACTTGACAAGAAAGAACGCCATCTGAAAACCCATTTGTCTGCCACGACGATTATTCAGAGCTGCAAGGAAAGCTGCAGTCAAAAGCAGTTTGAGGGTTAGAGAGTCTACAGTTTAGTGTTTTGCTTGAGGGAGTTTTTGACTGACAGCTCATTTAAAGTGTAAATCTCAGTGCTGAGCCAGACTGAAAGACTGCTTGTTGTTCCTGCAATTGTCAGCAACTCATAAAAGCTCTACCAATAGCAAGAAATGAAATCATTTACCCCTTACATTGGAACTTTTCTACTCAGTTTAAAAGCTCATGAATGGAAATAAAAATAAAATGTTAAAATGAGCAATTTTCGCCCAACAACAGCCAAAGTATGACAAACCATTTTATTCAGTATCAAATGGATAAATAAATGTGACATTAGGAAATTAAAAATTGCATAAATACATAAAAGTAGACCATTCTTATTTATTTGGCTATGACATTTATTGATGTATTTATTGCCCTATTCATTTATTTCAAGATTTATGTAATAGACATATTTATACATGTATGTATTTAATGATAAATAAAACATCATTCCATAACAGAGAGCCAAATCTTACAATACCTACCTACTATGCTTGTTGTCATTGATGCTATTTTGAGATGTTTAACACAGGGGTGAAAAGTAACAAAGCACATTTACTCAAAATATCTACTTTATGTTATATTTGTAAAATTAAATGTGACTTTTTAATCTATTTATCTGTGAGCTGTAGGTACTGGTTTATTTAAGGTTTACGGTTTTATATCCCTTGTAGTGTGATGTATTGTACTGCACAACTGTAGTTAAAACTCAAACTGAAAAATGTTAATCAATGCATCAGAACCCATAACTGTTGCTTTATAAGTAGTTGTATTTTAGAAACTTTAGGTACTTGTTCTCAATTTTGCACTTTGAATGCAAACTTTTCCTTGTAATTCATTTTTTACACTGTTCTATTGCTACCTCAGGAAAAAAAAAAAAAGTACTGATATTTATGCCAGTGATTGCTTCTTTTATTGAAGCCTGATTGATTCTGAATTTTGAAGCTAATGCCTACTTTTAGGGAATAAAAGTTTCCGAAATGGATATATCAACAGATAATCTTTATATGTATACATATATACATACATAGAGTATGTGATATGCTAGAATTATATTGAAAAAGGAAAATTAGGTATTTGTTTATTGATTTCACAGTGATGTATTTTACAAGCTAGTGAGCATGTAAAGATACCACTTGACTTGGCACCACAGACTGCTTAGCTGCAGTGTGTACTCTGCCACATGTGCTGCACACAGTGATTAGAGGATTGTAAACAGTGAAGCTGCTCTGCTGGACAAAATTTCCACTTTCCGGCTTCCTGTTTCCAGTCCAACAGCTTTCAACATGGCACCAACTTTAAATGCACTAAACAAAGGTTAATGAAAGTAACTCCAGGTCTGTGAATGTAGAAAATATTATGTTATTGTGTTAGCCTATATGGCACATTTTATGTTGGCGATGGCGAAGTTTGACAGTGCTGCATGGTGCTCGTTGTCCTCTCTGAATTGAACCAATCAGCATTTGTATTGTTCGAGTATATTCAGCACTGAGAGCAGCACGGTTGGGTTTCAAGGCCGATCAAATGTACCAACCCAATAATAAATGGCCCTACTTGGCAGTATGGCAGTACTTACAACTGGAAAAGTTCCTGCAGTGGAGAAAAGCTTATTGACACAAGGAAGACAAATCCTGTAAATGTATTTCCAATCTCATTTCAATTAATTCTGATTCCATCCATCTGAGCTGTACTTGAGTTTTGGAATCTAATTTAATCGTGTCAGTGTGCTGATTAGTCAAACTGCATTATAGCATTAACAGTGAAACAGTCCTCGCCTCAGTTGCCTACACTGTCTACAGTAAAGAGCTGCAGAGCTTCAAAGCATTGTTGTCTGCTCCTTTCGTCAAGTAGCTTCGCTGTCTGCTTCAGGAGTTCAGGAATCCAACTGCTTGACGGACGTCTCCCCACTGAGAAACAGCCGAGCTTCGTTTAACTATAAAGTGTTTTACGTGCACAGCAACCATTCACTGACAGAACTTTGAGTTACATCTTTATGTTGCTGTGAGGCCAGTGATGCAGCTTTGAAAGTCTCAGACAGACATCAGCCTGCCTGCAGGAATCCTTCCATCAAACCTTCACCTCATATTTGATGCCTTACTTTAGAAATCAAATGAGACAACAGCGTTCGCATGTTAAACTGGAAAAGCACTCGAGTGCATACCTCCGCCAAGGAGCTTCAGTCCACCCCCAACACAATCTCCCAATTCACATATTTTGCATGGAACGTTACAGATACAAATGTAATTACATACAGTTCAAATGTCCTACCAACAATGTGGCCTTCACCCCATCCAACCTAATGAACAGGGGTGGCCTCTAGCGCGGCAGCTCCTAACAGCCTCCCAGCTTCTTAGACAACCGGAGATAAGAATGCCGGCCCAACCGTGCGTATGTCGCTCAGGAAGGAAAGAGAACTCCGCCATTGCACTGTCTGTCACGTGGAGACCCAAAATGTCATGTGGTCAGAGGGGGTTACTCCAAAAACAAGAGTGCCCTCTGGTGGCTTTTAGAGTAAACCACATTTAATTGTCCACCCGGTTACAGTTACATGAAAAAAAAAATCTTGGATCCTGATGGTGATCCGAATCAGTCCCAAAATTTCATTATTTCTTCCTTGTCTCATTTCACACATTTCCTGAAAATTTCATCCAAATCTGTCCATAACTTTGAGTTATTTTGCACACAAACAGACAAAGAAACAAACCAATGCCAGCCATCACATAACCTCCTTGGCAGAGGTAATAAAACAGAGCATCCACCGTGTCCTTAAACTGCACAGAATATAAAAGACTCTGGACTGCAGCGCCAAAAGGAATAGTTTGATTTTGATTTTGGAAAATCCATTTATTTGCTTGTTTGCAAGGAATAACCAGAGAAAATCTATAAAGTCACAAATCTTTTTACGAAGTATGCAGCTCGCTTGGCATAAAAACTATAGGAACAAAAGGAAACAGCAATCCCGGCTCTTTGCAAAGGTCACAAAATCACAATCTTGTGTACACTCTTGTGTACAAGTCAGTACAGTGCAGCAGCATCTGCGTTAGCAAATCTATTTCCTTAAAGGGGAGTGAGGAGTGATGTTTTTGAGCTGTTGTATTTGGGCAGGTTACGGGACAGCTGTGAAGGGGAAGGCTGGTAGGCTGTTGTGGATTGCAATTCCAAGATGAGATACTGCGCTTGGCTTTAAAGCCAGTCTTGATGCAGTCAGACTCGTCAGATTGTTTTCTTTTACAGAGCTCACAGCACCATGGGAAGATACAGCAAAATGTAGGAAAAGACGCAACTGCTCATTATTGTCACTTGAAGGAAAGAAAATTATAATTTTAGAGGCACAAACATCCCCTTTTCACCTCTGTTTTATCATTTCATACTCACTGCAGTCCACAGTTAATTCCATTAACTCAATGTAGTTTGTTGGAGGTTGTCAAAACTCCAAAAGATTGATGCAAACTGCTGCGTCATCTCTTTTCAGTTGAGCCTCAAATACAGTATTTTGTCCTCCCAATACAGTTTTTGAGGGGACAAATTAACAAAAGAGATGTTATCTATATATATTTTTAAAAATTTATTTCCTCTCATTTTTGCGCTGTAACTCCATCTATGTGCTTACTGTGGATTTTCATGGATGAAAACTTTACCAGTGTCAGCACAGCAACTTCTCAGTTTCCTCTTACATTCACTTGTTCTGCAGATCTCAGCTCTTCTCACTTATTCAACAGTATTTACCTTCTTTGTCCGTGAGTTTTTCTCCTAACTTGGTGAGTTTGGCTCTAAGCTCGGACGCCAGGATGTATCCTTTCTTCTGCTTGTCCGTCATCCTCAGGGCCTCCAGGATTTCAGTCTTGGGATCCTCCTGCTGCATCTGTCTGTGCATCATGGTCAGGAATGTAGAGAAGTCCAGCTCACCTGTCTTTTCTGAACACGAAAGTGGCATACAAATTACATCTGAGCCGCTCTGTACATTAAATCTAATCTACGTAGTGAGATTGACTGGGTGGTTTGCGGATGCACTTGTTGGCAATGTAATTGTCAGAAAAGGAAATGTGTTTTCAGAAGATGTATTCCTTTCTTGTGGCTTTTCCTACAGATTTTTCCTTAGTCTTCTTGATGTTGAGCATGTTATGAAGACTTCAGATTTTAAACTACATGAGAAATTTATAAAAACTAGGGATTGACCGATTATTGTAGTGATATTTGACATTTTTCCAATTATCGTATTGACTGATTATTGATAAAGTAAATGAGCTACTTCAGGTCTGATGCAGCCTCCTCTCTCTGTCTGCCGTCACTCTGTGGTCTCAGAAATGTCTCTCAAGTAGAGACTGAAAAAACGAACACAAACCAAGAAATAAACTGCTTTTACAGTGGCTATGGTAACAGCTAGTGGCTAAGTTAGGAGGCAGCCACAGATTACCCTGAAACTGAGTCTGGAGAAAAATAATAATGCTTTAAGATATGGACCTTAGTGGGCAATAAAAGTGACAGAACAATGAAATATTAAGACAACAGGGTAGAACATCAGACGTAACTGCAGGAGACAAACTAATTTAATCACTCCTATTTCTATTTTACATATTCAGTTATCGTCACCCTTATTAATGAAGAAGCCTACTTATGACTGACAGGTTCCTGCTATCACATGCTGTTAAAACATTTAATGTACATTGGTTCAAAATATCAGTTATCAGCCTTTCTTGGTTACCAATAATCAGGAACGGTATCGATGCTACAAATTATTTTTGTACCCATATTGGCTACTCCTTGATTAAAAACCTCAAATCTATAAGTTCTTAAGTGTTCATGTGCTATCTGATAATTGTCATTTTCACTCTTTTTATTAATAAAATTGCTTCATAAAGGCCTTGACCACTATAATATGACAGTTTCTAATTTAAAAATTGTTCTCTTTATAAATAAACTCCACCTCTGCTCTAGCATGTCATACTGTGGTGTACAGATCAGTTTCCTTCTTCTTGTCCTTTATGACACAGTAATGTCCAACCAAATGAGAAGACTTCAAATGAAACACCAGTTTAGACTTCTTTACTTGCTCTCATTCTAAACAGGTTTTTGTAACCTTGACAGACCAACAAACAAATTTGATTTACTTTATTTGGTACTTTACCAATTTTCTGAACTTGTAGATGTCTTTCGATTTCACTGAACGTCGGACTTGTGCCGAGGCAGCGCATAACTGTGATCAGGTCTTTGGCCTGAATTTTGCCCTTTTGCTTCTTGTCATACAAGGAGAAGCATTCTTTGAACTCTGCCGAGGGAAAAAGGAAGAATTAAACAACATCAGTATGGTATATTTTAGAGCTAATTAGTACATTTTCAGTGTAGATTATCCATCATACAGTTATCATAACAGGTTTTCTTAGACATACATAACTACAGGGGAACTCATGAGACAAAACAGGGTCAGTATTTGATCCTTGTGTGTGAAAAAAACACCTCAACCATCAGTAAATAGAATAGTCATCACAAGCAAATGTCTGTGAGCTTCTCTTACCATTAATTTGAACTGGTGTGAAGAACTTAGCCTGCAAAGTGACAACAGTGTGGCTTCACTTGTTGGGTAGGTACACAAAGATTGTCTAGTTATATAAGAAAACAACTAAAAAAAGCTCAGTAAAAAGAATTTTCTGATCTTACCATGTCTGAAGTTGCTTAGTTTCTTTCCAGGAAGGAGCCAGTCTTGTGTTGTCTGAGTCACCTAACCCTCCACCTCTGTTTAAAGTCCACCACCTGTCGCCTCCCAGGTAATTTAATAGGTGTTGCTGTGGAAACGCAGATACCAGATCCATAGTGCTGCTTTGTCCTTTCCATTACCGCCCCTCCTGAATACGGAAGGGAGCAATTACTACCAGTCTAAGGAAGTAGTTTGCAACTATACAAATGGTAAGATTACTAGCGAGTACAAGATCGGTTTTAACATTTTAATGAAGATAAACTTACATAAAATCATTTTTTCCAAGCGAAGAAAGTAACACTATTCAAAAAAATTACAGAATTTTATATTAAAAAACAATAACTCTGAGGAAAAGACATCCAATCATGTAAAAACAAACAAACAAACAAAAAAAAAAAACAGCAAATGAATCAGTTAAAATGAGTTTTTATTTTCATCCTAACAGTCATCTCCTGTTTGTTTCCTTGACCTTTTGGAAAGTGTTAAATCATCCATGCAGCAGATTTCTTACACTGTGAACACCATAACATTGTACTTTACACACATCATGTCCAAAAACTAACAATTAAGTAAACAGTAAATAGCACTATGAACACATACTGAAATGTAATAAAATAAAATAATACCTAAAGTAAAATAAAATACCTGAGAGAATGTAGACTTTTTAAAAATAATTAAAGCTTCATTCAGTAGTTGGTTTTTAAATCCTGCTGCTAATTTTATGCAACACTGATGGGTCAAGTTGTCATAAGAAAGTACTAATTTAACATTTTCTCTTCCCATTTCAACCGTTTTTCAAGCGGTTCTATCGTACCCTGTCGAGCTATTTCTTGTTAATAAAGTTTGTTCTGGTTCGACATGTAATATGTAACTTAAATTTCTTGTCTGTTTCCATGTTGGACATACAATTCTTTACTCAGTGAAGAATTGTTTTCATGTTCTTATTCTTTTCTTTCCTGAAAGCCAGAGAGGAACAATAACATTTTGTTTAAACTGATATCCATATACTGAACTCTTTCAGGTTTCAAGGTAAAACTTCTTACTCATTTTTCATAGTGCCTGGATTTACTTTGTTCATACAAAGTCAGCATTTCCATTCTTTTGCCTTGTTTTGAAGCAGATAGTCTACTGTTGTCAAATCATAATGGCAACTGAAGCTGCTCAGTGTTGAATACACTTCAATCTCAAGTCCCAAGGTCGCTTATGTATTTTATCAAGGCTTTGTACCCTTTCCTAAGGTTGATCTATCTGAAGACGCCATCTGGTGAAAATCAAGTTTTGTAACATGTCCATTTGGTATTTTTATATATCAGAAGACATATCATGAGCGTAGTAAGCAGTCAACAGCATTTTCTACCTTGAACTGATCTGACCATTTTACAGCATATGTAATTTTAATAAAAAACACTTTAGTGGTTAAATCAAAGACCAGAGAGGGACTTTAATACATTTAAAATGTCTGTTCAAGTCATGCTCATGTGTCGCATATCCTCAAACAAATCTGTGTTGACTCAAATGATCACATGGTAGTATCTAACATAGGTAGAGTTGCACTACTGGTTGGTTTCTGGGTAAAATGGATTCAGGATTCATTTAAAGAGATTAAATATGGAACCACTTTTGCCTTTGGTGGGTCAACCCCAGTCCTAGTTTTAACTTTAATTAAAAAAAAAAAAACACAACATCTTAAAAATGTTCAGCATTACATAGATTTTTTCCCCCAGACCCCCACCAACTGTTAAATATGAGCAATGAGAAGGCTCAGTCATTCCTGAATGTCATAAGTAAGTACATTATGTACAGTGCTGATGTCCTTCAGGGAATCTCTCGTAGTCTCAGATCTCATGTTAAAAGATCCGACAAGCACAAGAGGGCAATCATCAGTATAGAAACACAAAAAGGAGACACATTTCCCTCTGAAGTCAGCAGACCCTTGAGTTTAACTGCAGAGTTTGTGCACATCAATAAGTGTTATCGACTGCCGCTGTTGTCAGAGTACACTCACCATCTTAGTCAGATGTAAAATAGAAATAGAACTGTTTAAATTAGTTTGTCTCCAGCAGTTCTGTGCTTTGTGAGTCAGTTTATACAAACATGAGTGGTTTGTGTCATTTAAAAAAACACAGAGGACCTTGGCAGGGCTTTCAGTAGCTCTTCTTGATGTGTAATGTGTAGTAGGACCAAGGTTCTGGCACATAAATGAGTCCAGGGTACTTGTTACGCAGCACAGGGTCGCTCCACAGATAGGCCACCCACAGCGCAACCAGGAGCACAGTGACACTGAAACTGTAGAACAGGAACAGGCCGTTACTGTCTGGGCTGAGGCCTTTACGCTGCTGATGTATCACCATGGCAACCATAGCAAGGAAGGTGAAGAGAAAAAGTTCAGTGATTTGTCCTTCGGTGACCAAGTACCTTGAAGAAATGAAAAGTAATGCACAAGATGTCAGGAACTCAGTCAGAAATGCTAACGTTCACTTAGCAACCACTTAATGTACTTTTAACTGCAACACTCCCTGTAACTGACACTATGCTGCTCTGTATTGCCACAGAAAACTTTTTTTTACAGTTTACATGTACACATCACTATATCAGTATAATATAGTTTAGTATAGTATAGTACAGTCATCATCTCTCCTCAGCTGCAATTTCTGCACAGCGAAGATGGAAATGCCAGAGCTCATTTTCCTTCTGACAACAGAATGTCATTCATTTTTGTTTTGAATTGTTTTAAATTGGTTTTTATCAAACTTTCATTTTCATCTTTGTATAAGTGACCTCAAGCTTTTATACCAGTGCACCCATTAGAGTACAAATTTGCTTCCTGTCAATCATCTCACAAAAGAAGGAAAATCTTAACTGTTAGATACAAACTACTTCACAGCTCACCCCAAATAGTTCACTTTTTAAAAAGATACAGCTGGCTTGGACTACAGGTAACAGGTTTAACTATCAACTTTACCAGATGTATACAACTGCTTTTATCTTATTTAAATGCACTATAATGCTGGTGAATGTTTTCTGGCTTTAAATTCCCTTTGACTGTTAATCGTTTAGCAGTAATGGCTGATAGTTGTACAGCTATAATAAACTTGTGTCCTTCTTTAAAGTTTTAGCATTTTTATACATGAATTATTCTCCTTCTTCAGTCAAACATTAGACTGTTTAAATTAACAGTTGTTAAAGTAACTACACAGTTAATCCTGTATATTCACATATGTACAGATGGGTGACAAATTAAAGGACAACCTTGGCTGCTTGAACCCCACACTGAGGAGATCTGGTGGCTCTGTTATGCTGCCAGGGGCATTCTGTAGGTGTGGTTTGAGTTCACTTGTCCCTTTAGAGGAAAGCATCACTGCAAATTAATACTAAGTAGTTCTGAGTGATTACCTTCAACCTGTGCTGAAACATTTCTATCCTGATAGGAGGAGTCTCTTCCAGAGAAGGGGTCACTCAGTGGTTTGATAAGTACGAAAATGATGTGAATCAGATGCTATGGCCATTGCAGTCACCAGATTTCCACCCAACTAGACACCTATGGGAGTTGTTTGACTGACAGTTTAAGCTGGGCTTACACAACAGGAGTTTTAACATCCTGACAGATTTTGAAGTCAGGTTGCATTACACTCATAAAGGTAAAAACATAGATTTCCGTCCTCGAAATCTGAGACATGCCCATGCTACAAGATTGGAAAATAATGGAAAATCTCAGACACTTCTATATATTATTAAGATTGTCATGCCAGGGGGAGCACTCAGGGGGCACCACCTCACATGATCTCATGGGGAAATAGATATAAACAAAATGGAGAGTGTGGTGCAAAAATTTGCTGTGATGCTAATAGCAGGGTTGTGACAAATAAAAAGCAGAAGACTATCGAGTGTGGATGAGAAAAGGGTTGGGAAGACAGTTAC
This sequence comes from Dascyllus trimaculatus, assembly GCA_024666655.1. Taxonomy (NCBI): domain Eukaryota; kingdom Metazoa; phylum Chordata; class Actinopteri; family Pomacentridae; genus Dascyllus; species Dascyllus trimaculatus. Next base: position 15,764,297 of record CM045445.1, on the reverse strand, counting down.
ATCATTTCAATATAAAAAATATATAATATTAAAACATATCTCAGTATGTCAGCTTCAAGAGCTAGAATTTTAAGCACTGCTTTGCAACAGTGTCCTTTGCTTCTGGTGGTAGCATGATAATCGGAGCCATCCCAAATTTAACTGCTTAATATCAAAAAAGGTTTGTTGAATCTGCACGCAGCACAGAAGGTTTCAGACTGGATCTGTAAAATCTTTCACATTACCAAATAATCTGGGACAAACATTAGTTCAGACTAAGATCCTGGACCAGGTTTCTCCATAGGGAGGGGTGAAACAGGGATAAATGTGATGAATGAACTCCTGAGCCCAGTTTTAGGCAGCGCTCTCCACCGTACCATTAAAATAGTAAATGAAAGAATATCTTTTGGAAGAATGGTGTTTTATCCTTCCAGTAGATCTACACAGACTTGGAGAACTAATACCAGTGTGCATTTTTTTTATTGTTTATTTTTTTGAATTTGTCACCCATGTGTAGTTTCTTAGTGCATCATTGCATTCTGTTCATGTGTCAAGGTATTTTTTTTGTCTATTTTTATACCAAAACTATCTTTCATTCACTCTTTTCTTTATCTTTTCCTTGCTGCTGTTGTATTACATCTGGACTCAATTTCCTGCCTCTGGATTATGAAAAAAATTTAAATCATCACTGAGAGTATAAAGCACTTCCTATGTAAAAGCAGAAAAAGCATTTCTTCTTTTCTGAAGACTCTTACTAGATTTCACCCATTCATATGAGTCAGGTTAGTTAAAAGCTTGCCACATCTGCCATGAATTTTTTTTATTCTTATACAAATACAACAAAAAGTGTCATGTATCCATGGAGAACATGTCTGTATTGTATTTTATGTAACATGCGTTCATGAAGAATGCACACAAAAGGTTTTCAACAACGTCAGAACACTAACCAATAGTAGAGAGCGCTGGGTCCCAGCAACAGCCAACCAGAGACAGGAATCTTCTTTTGTTCGTCAGTGCTGGAGAAGCAGCCGCTGAAGTAGATGAACAGGATGATGAAGAAAGGAATATACCTAAAAATAAAAAACAAGAGGTAGACTCTTAAAGATTTTACTGGATCCCCATGAAGATATGTCTTTGTAGAGGGATGAGAGTTGCAGTATGTGTTTCTCTGCATATTCCCACAAAGGTAGTTCATTTAAAATTCTAAAGGAAAGCTTTGTTCCCCCTGAAGTTAGAGGCTGCAATAAAATCTTTAAAATGTAGAAAAACACAGCAGGTCAAAGCCGACTGAGAAAATTAAACATTTCTTTTGTGTTTGTCAAAAATGAGCATCTGCAACACTAGTGAATGAATTCTTGAGCAGAATATCAAGCTGCAGGTAGCATTTTAGTTGTACTTTCAAATAACAAAAATAAACCATGGATTAAACGCACAAAAAAAAATCCTTAAAACATAATGACAAGTGAAACAGATCCTCTCTTCTTTCTTGTGTAAGCTCATAGGAAAATGTAAAACTGTGCAGTCCACTTTAGTACCTGTACTTGATGAAGCATAGTCACACTGCCCTGTCGCTACTTCAGAAGCTAAAAACTGTTCAACACAGTGTTTCATACTCATCATTATTCAACAAAATCAGCTCAAGACAAGAGGAAATAATACCTAATAAACCTTAAGTATTACTTATCTTCTCAGAAATGTTGTTGGAACTGGTTTTAGGTACAATGCAGCAATTTAAATGTCCATCACACACACACTGGAGTCTTCGAAGCTTGATTTTTTAATCATTCTTTAATGAAACTTGTATTGCTTTTCATGTATGTGCCCTGCTTGTGTCAACTGGGTTTGCTGATTGTGTGTTTTCTGATTATGAATGTCATCCTGTTCTCAGCTCTCGCTTCCAAATGAGATGTCAAGGTAAGTGATGTAAAAGATTGAAAATGATGTACTTTTTCAGTGTCAGGTGTCCTGATATAGAGAACAATGGACTTGTCAGAGATAATAGGATTGTGCATCATCTGTCCACAGAACCACCAGGAGCATCCTGACAACAGAATTCCACACTCTGGTGAGTATAGTCTAGACCTTATTTGGACCACAAAATGTTATTCATTAGGATTTGTCCAACAAATTTAGTGTGTACATCAATCATCAATCAACTCAGTGACTCAGAATTAGTTCCTTCTCTGCCTAGGCTTGATGCACTCACTATTTTTATACCAGCATCCTTGAGCAATTTTTGTTTGTCACAGACATAGGAGTATCACAGCATGTTTTTTAACCAGTGATTCTTAATTGTAACACTTCACACTCATTGCATTACTTCTACGCAAAACAATAGGGCATTTGCTCTCATGTGAAATTAAAAAATGTTTATATTCACTATATTAAAACTACAACCCCCACAGTATGACCTCAATGCATCTAAAGTGAGTCCACCTTTCATTACTGAGATGAGATTCAAACCTTTTATTTTTTTGTGTCCACTTTTATTTTTGATGACAGACCCAATCCTCGTCAGCATGGAGGAGCTAGCGAGGTTGTGTTTCTCTGTTTTTCTCTTTAAAATACCTCAGATGTGTTCTGTTGGATTCAAGTCAGGCGACATACTTGGCTAGGTCATAGTTTTCACTTCTGTCTTCTTTAGAAGGTCTTCTGCTGTTTTGGCTGTGTTTTGGATCGTTTTTATACTGGAATATTCCTCTTCTGCAGACATGGAGTCACCTTGTCAGTCAGTATTTTAGTATTTTACATCCACAGGCATTTGTGGTGCCATCTACAAATGTTGTCTACCCAACCCCTTTTGTTTTCATGCATCTCCATACCATTACACTCCTACCTCTGTGCTTCACTGTCAGGACTATTCATTCACTGTAGGAATCTCGGTCAAGTTGAGACTAAACATTCTGGACTCCATCCAAGTCAAACTAATTTATCTTGGACTCATCTGACTAAAGAATGTGCTCCCAATCTTCATCAGGATTCTTTTCATGTTGTTTATCAGAGTTTCATCTTGCAAGTTTGTGGCCAGGTTCAAGCCAAGTGTTTGCAATATCCTTCACAAAGCAGTCTGAGCTGTCACAGAAGCATTGATTTCCATTGATAACCGCTGTGCCAAGTCTGAAGCACTTGCCCAACTATTTTTCAGCGCTAGATTGTGACATTATGTACACTGTCATTTTAGGAGGATGATTACTGCAGCTCTGATTAGTGGTTCTATGGTTCATTCTTCACCTCCTGATTGCTGCTGCCACCGTGTTTCCACTGATTTTTAGTTGGCTACTAATCTTACTCTATCATTTTCCATATCTGTTAAGTGTCACAATCAGATTTTTTTTTTTTAGTTGCTCCGGCAATTCTCTTCCACGTGAAGCCATGACACAGATATACAGATAGACACAGCCTAGAGGTCCCAAACTGAGAGAGCTCTGATGTTCACAGGTTATCTTATGACCAGGTTTAGACAATTGGGGTCACTGGAAACCAGAGGCGGACTTAATTTTATTTCCCTAATTGTGGGATTTCTAACTTGTATGTCAGTTACCAGAGATGGATTGACTTTTGTGACATTGAGTTTCAACTTTTCTTCCAGTATTTTTTAAATTTGTCTTTCTAAAGTGTTTGTTTCTGATTGTTCATGAGGAAATCTTTTAGTCCCAATTATTGACAGGGGATACAATTTTGAATAATTAAAGAAAAATTCAAAGGATGCTCATCAATTTCTGTATAAATAAAAAATATCGAGGGCCTGGTGGTTAAGCTACTAAACGTCTCACATTTGACCACTTGCTGCTTTCTGATCTCTCTTTCCCATCATTTTCTGTCATTGCTCCACTATCACAAATCAATCAAGGACTAAATCGCCTGTGTACTTCTGTGCAACTGTGTAATTATGATAGAGTTTTTTAAAAAGATCATTTTGATAGTTTGCGAGCGCAACAAAGCAGATTTTAATGGCATGAGTCTTCAACACTGTTAATTTCCAGTGGTGTCTCAACACATTGCATCAGAGATTTCTGGGAGCACCAATGTGTTCGAGGGCAAAAAGTCAAATACTCTATAGTGTATCCTCTGAGCAGCAGTTTGTTTTCCCACTCAGTCTGTGTGTTCTGTCCAAAGATGCAGTAGTCAAACCACACCTACACAACTCAGCAGGATCATCCAGTCCAAACTGATATTTTATCACCGTGAAGACACAATGCTGGGGCGTTATGACCAGACTGCCATAAAACTACAAGCCAAATAAAACGGAAGCGAGGGAGAGATAGACCTTTCCCTCTTCCTGCTCATCATGAAAACTCATCCCACCATCTTTTGATTTTCAAAACTACCAATGTTGATATATTTTCCAGTCAGCACTCAGATGCAGTCAACTGTCACCACAGACCTGCTCATTTTTAAATTTATATTTAGATATAGCAAATGGCCATAGATTTCTGCACTTCTTATGTGTGTTAAATTGCTCTTTAATTTAAAATTCGCAGTATTCAATAAAAAAACCCACCTACTCTCATAATTTAAACCAGAACAGAGAAACAAAACGTGGCTAATAGAAAAGCATTTAAACATTCATTTTGTTACATTTCAGTCCTTTCTCACCTAATAATTATCATAAACACATACCACATTAGGTGTCCCAGCTGTTCATCATAATAATATAGCAGCTCAAAGGAGTCGATCTGTGAAGGAAGGATCAGAAGGCTGAATTACTCTCAGACACTCCTTACAACAATCACAGGTCACATTCAATGGTACGATTCATTCTGCAGACATAGTTTTATACAACAGTGCCACCTACTGTTCAACTACCATAAACACTTTATCATAGCAGTAATGCAGGAATCACATCTATAGACAAGTGGCAAAACTAAATGACAGAGTGGAGCATAAGTAATGCTCATATTTCCAAACAGGGCACAAGTGATTAGAAAATTCTTTGATTGACATGGAAATTGATGTAAATTACCAGATTTCAACAAATGTTTACCTTCACCATCATAAAAACAGCAATGTGGGGATAATGAATGTCGTCAAGGCACTTGAATACACTCTATTTGTGCTCCACTTTAATTTGTCACATACATATCATTAAACACCACACCATTTTCACCCAGGAGGAATGCATTTATCAACTGCTGCAATATCATGTTAATAATCATGTGCTTTTTAACCCTATTCTAATGTTTAAATCAAATTTAAGTACTTAACTAACCCTCCTGACTTTGTGCAGGTGTAGCATTTTACTTTTAAAAAAGCATTTATTCAATAAATTTAGACTGTAGTTTTTGTACTTCTACAGTGTTTATTCAGTGTGAAAAGCTAGATGTGTGATAATATAAAACTACTAAAACACTTATGCACTGACATTCGTGCAATTAACAGAAAAAGATGGATTGCATGTAATTATTGTGTTCACACCTGCATCAGTGTGTATGAAATCACCAAATATTGTGCACACATTGTATAGTTGCAGATTTAAGCTTTAACAGTTCAGAAACCAATTTGTTGAGGTTCTAGAGTCTAAAATTTTTCTCTCAAAAACTACTGAGCAGTTGGTTTGAATTTACACAACTCAAACAGCATCAGACTGAGAAGTCTGCACTAAAAGCAGTATGTAATCACTTATGATTTTAAGTTTATCGGACTAAGAAAAGAAAAAAAATCTTGGATGACAACTGTATTTACTGTGGATTCACCCTAACTTATAGCTCCAATGTTCTGATTATGAAAACAGACTTTGGATTGTACGTGGCATATGGCATCTCTGACTGCACTCTGATGACTGTGTTACCCTACAAAGAGGCACAATAGGATGTTATTATTCCTCATGCAATTAGTGATTCAACATGTGTTTGCAAATGATTATATAACGACACGTAATAGACCCTAAACCAACTGTGAGGGTGTCTGAGGTTTCACACGGGCTTTAGTAATTTGCTTATCGTCATCTTGTTGCAGCCACATGTTTTCCGAGGCCTCATGTCTTCTTCTGGATCAGGAGGATTAGCAGAAACCCAGACAATACACAGCGTGATAGCTGCTAAACCTGGTCTGACAGTGTAATCATAACTTTTCTGATGTGTGCGCTTGCATAACAAACACACAGCCCCAGCTGTGTTGTGCGATGAAAAGATTATTCCTTGTAGCTGTGCAACCTTGGATCAAAATCATACAAAGTCTGACTGAAACTCAAATCTTAATCTAAATCTTAATAAGTCACATTTACCATCAAGATAAAATTAAATTCAAACACAGATCTGCAGTTAACTCCAAAATCTGTGTTCTCTCTCACACCTGCACCTGTACTGTCACTCAGCTGTCAGTCAAAACACTCTGAACAAAGACTTTGGACTAAAATAACTCTTCAACAGCATGTGTCCCCAGACAGATTTAATGTAACAGATGCTAAGATGTAACATCTACTTTAAATGCACTCGAGACATGACAATCACTGTCCAAAGGGGTTGGAAGGATGTGACGAAAAGAATCTTATATTTAAAAAAGTACGTATAAGTGTTGCTTTAAGAGTAATTTATCTGGTTACACTGTTTGCTTTGTAATCTAAGTAATTAATGGTTGCTTCACTAAACAGGAAGCAGCAGAGAGGAATATTAAGAAATTAACCTTCAGCGCTCTGGATCAACTCAAGGCAGTGCATTGAATTTTAACATGAATCAAACACATGTTATTGTCTTGCTTTTGTCCTGCTCCTGATGCGTCATACATCACCTAAATATCACGCTGACATCCACATCCGACAAAAGTATGATCTGTTTTTAGATAACAAATAAAAAAAAGATGTGATAACAATGAAGGAGCGGAGAGAAAAACGAGCTCCACTCCAACACTGCAGGATAAAGTCTGCTCAATCAAACAGCTGCAACAATACAGGTGTGTTCTGTGTTCTGTATTGTCAGTTCCTGTCAGAGGAGGAGAAAAAAGCTTATTTTTTAAAGTCGCCTAACTGCCTCTGAAGAACTGTGACAAGTAACACTAACAGGTTTTTGATGTTCGACATTTTGACAGGTGATAATTCAAGTGTACTGATAGACGCTAATAGCAGCAACATGCTCCACAGATGAAATACTGTCATGGAAACCTGACAAGGAAACAAGGACAACCTTATCATTGTATTTCCAGGATAGAAGAACAAATCTTACCAGTGAAGCAGGTTTCAAGTCTTTGATGATGGGGTTCTCTCTGACTGACAGGTGGAGCTGGTAGCCACTCAGGATGAGCCGGTGGTTGATGGAGTCTCCCACCAGGTGGATGCTGGCTCCCATGACAAAAGTGATAATGCAGAGGTAGACAGCGGTGCGAGACAGCGCCCGGGGACTTCGTTCAATGAGCTGAATGGAGCAGCAACACACATATTCTTTATAAATAAAATAAGAGTGACAAAAATTAGGTTATGCATCGTCTCAAAGAAAGCACAGGTGCAGAGTTACATCTAAGACGACTGAGAGGAAGACAGGGTATTTTTGTTTTTTAAATTGTAAGTAGATATCTTTGATACAAAGAGATGAGTTTTTCAGGAGCTTTATCGATAGCTGGAGCGGGACACTTCTAAATCATTTGATTGCATATTTAGTAATTGGAGTTCCTGCACTATCTCTATGCATCAATGCTTCACAGCAAATAGCGTTCATGGTAATGTGATGCATGTATACTTAAATTCTTTGTTGATTCTCTATAGGTGCCACCATGTCTGCTCAGCTCTAGAGCGATCAGAACGCTGCCATGTTTTTCCTTTATTCCAAAGAAGCGTCTGTCATAAAGGCAATGAATAATACATAGCAATTAGCTTGTTTTGTTTCCTTTTTAAAGATTATTTTTCATGCATTTTTTCAATTGGCAGCCAAGTGAAGAGGATGGCAGAAAACATGTGGCAAGAGAGGAGAATATGACAAGCAACATCAGATCACAGCAAACCAGGAATGTGACATATGCCATCACCATTTGGCTACTGAGGTATTCTGCTTGTTTTTGTGTGATAACACCATCTCACACACCATCCTATAGGAAAAGCAGTTAACTTATTTTTAGGAATTTCACACTGTTTTCTACCCATTTCTCTGTGTTCTGCAGTTCTTGTCAATGCAGACAATCAGGGATTGGACCTCAGGTTTCTTTGTGGTGTTGTGCAAGAAACTAACCAATCTGCCTCGACACGTAGCCGAGTCCCTACTTTATTACTTGTCAATTTAACTTTAGAGAAATATGTAACACAAAAACAACACACTGAAACATTAAATGAAGCAATTTTGATTCTTCAAACTGTGACAAAATTAAAATGTGCCAGCCTTGTTAACGTTATACACACATTAAAAAATGATAAGCCAATCACATGAAGCACTGACAGGACAGAGGGAGAACTGCTGATCATCAAGTAGAGCTGCAGCAACTGACTGATTAGTCAGTCATCAAGTATTTTTTTAATCAGCAAGATATAGTAATTGATAATAAATCAATCTGTTTGACAAATTTTTTAAAAGAAAAAAAGCTAAACATTTTTGCTGTCCTGTGAAAGAAAACTAAATATCTTTGGGTTGTGGATGAAACAAGACACTTGAGGATGTCACCTTGAGCTTTGGTAAACACTGATCAGCATTTTTCAGCATTTTCTGACATTTTTTAGACCGAACAACTAATCGATGGACCGAGAAAATAATAAACAGATTAATCAACAATGAAAATGATCATTGGTTTTTAGAAACAAGAAGGAAAAATAAAATATATCTCATAGAAACTCACAAGTGTGACTGAAATGAAATGGATATAAATAGTAGAAAATAAAGCAACAAGTCCTTAAAGTGTCCTAAAAGTCAAAATCATTGTCAGAAGTGGCAACATGTGAAATAGATCTGAATAACAAGGAACTGGATGACAGAGAATTGTGTTCCTATCATAGTTTATCATGATAAATATAAGGAATTAAAAATAATCCTTCTTAAAACATTGACGTATGTAGAGAATTCTGATAGTAAAGCAACAGTACAACACCACAGATTGGCCTGATGTAAAAAAAAAGATTGTTTAACACTCAACAAGGCTGGTGTCACTAAGGCACTTCATATTTATCAGAATGTACATTGTCTTTCCAATACAAACGCTTCACTGGGATATATACAGAGAGTTTGTTAAGATCACAAATAACAGAGACAATTAGTGGTGTTGAGACTTACCTTGAGCATCAGGAATGGTGTTATGACATTATAGGCCATGTGGAAATAGTCTCCAGCACTGGGCTTGTTCAGTGGAAACCACTCCAGAGGAAGGATGATCTAATACAGAAACAGTTAGTTAACACTGCTGCATTAATGAGTCTGTAATCCTTATTCTTTTTTTCATTTTTGCATTATTTGAAACCACCAGAGGTACAATGAACCTGCTTACCATGACAATAGGCCTTCCAAAGTCTAGTATCCAGTTCTGTAGAGTCAGACAGAGCCACAGGTCAAAGTGAAAGTGCTGCTTTTTCTTCTGTGGCACATTTTCCTTCAGAACACCAGGAGTGCTGTAAACCCACATTTGCAGGGACCATAAGTCATTGTAACAAGGCAGGTTTACCAAAGTAAAGTACAGCACAGGGGCTCAGCATTTAACAGACACGTTGGAAGGACAGTATTAAAGTGAGGTTTACTGTGGCATTTACTACTGCAGTAAATTCAGGTTAAAGCAGAAGGTTGCATTTGCTGCTCTTTACTAATCAATTTTACTACACCGTTAATTGCTAGGTCATCTCCTTCATATGCAACGTGACAAAGCACCTTACTGCACAATAGTATATGTGAATGAGGAAATTATGCACAATATACTGTATGAATAGCATCTACATAATTACTGCATATTTACCATTTTAACAGTTGTGTTTTCTTATTTTTCTTCTTCCTGCATCCTGCGCTCTATACAACACTAAAGATGATGATGCACCAGTTGTGGATTTGTTGAACTATTGAAGTTATTGTATATTATGTGCAGCTGTGCAATTTCCTGCAGCACAGTGAATACAATCCCTATACTTCAGTTTGTGCACTGGGCCAACAAAAGGATGAGTGCAGCTGAATATAGTGCGAGCCCTTCATTCCTGCCTGTTTGGCTGCTTGTCAGCACCATTAGAACGGATATAGAGCTGTCAGCCTCCATGTCTGCCTGAAACCTTTTCTCTTGTCACTCAGACATCTAGACAGCAATTAAGGAAGGAAAGATGCATCATGAAGTTTCTGCAGCAGGCAACCGTTAATATTCTGTGCATATACTGACAAACATCTTGTATTTACTTGCCAAGTGCTACTTTGGGGAACTTTATCTGTATATTTTTTTTCCTATTGTAGCTGTTTTGTGACTTACAGGCACACTGTTATGTATTTGAATCTTGCAGACTCAGTGTTAATTCTTACTGGATAAACTGTGTTGTACTTCCTAACGCTGGGGCAGATTTTTTTGAATGTGACAGACAGCTCCTAAACTTTACTAAATGAAGTTTAGTATTGTCAAAACTTCTTCGGCTTCAAACTTGTATTTACACTTATATTTTCTGATTTTTTAACCAGATTCACTCAGTTTGTTGTCCAGTACTGTTTTTGTTCAAAGTGTGAAATCTCAAAGGCTGTCCTTACAGGCCCTGCTGCAGAAAATCTGTTTTGTTTTGGGGTTTTTTGTTAACATGTCCATATTATGTTGTTTATATACGAGAAGACACAATATGAGCGAAATATGCAGCCAATGCCATGGCTGAGCATTTCCGCATTGAAACTGCAGAGTACGACAGTCTCGAAAAAAGATTCTGATTTCGAGGGTTTCAAACCTAATGATGTATTTCCAGGATGGGGCTTTCTGTACCATTGATATACCAATCCCAATCTCCAACCCTAAACCTGAACTCTTAAACCCTCACAGACCTGACTGATGTGACAGTGGTTTAAAATGGTATGAAAAGAAGAAATGGGCCACACTACTGTAACAACACAAGTTACTTGGAAACAAAACATCATCATTTTAAAGAAAAAAAAGGGATTTTAACTGTATCAGTTGCTTAGTCCCTGTTTGTGACATTACAGTATTTATACATACAGAACAACTACATTTTTGTCACCAATTTCATTACGAACTATGGGCAGGTCTTTCAGGAAAGTCCACAGACAGATGGACTCACAAAAGGTGCCCATGACTAAAGCACACGTCACAACACTTATGCTCTTCATGATTTGACAGCAGGACAGCTATAAAATCTCATCTACTTAGCAGGAACACCCCTCAAAGTCAAGGAGGCCCTGAGTGTGGAAACTGGACTGGGGCGTGGAACACGTAAGGTTACATTTCTGCAAACTCTGCTTGAGGAAATTACCGATAGTTCATATTGTTGTGAGGTTAAACATGGGGTTTTACATCTGGAACTTTGAAAATGTTCTCAAAATATAACTACGAAAATATTTTTACAATATAGACATAGTTATTATTTTCAGACCCCATTTCTTGGGCTAGAGAGTTAACTGTTACCTTACCTGCTATACTTATTGAATTCAGATACTTAATGGAATATATTCTTGAAGGTAAACGCTTCAGTAGTTACTATAAAATATACATGTGCTCACACTTGCATGTGTGATATTGGTCTTAAAGGCCAAGTTTATCCCCAACAGAACACAAAAAAAGAGAATCCTAACAGCTTCAACAATGATCATGGGAATAAATTTACCACAAAATGTTTTTTTTTTTTATTTTATTGTGTTTTTATTCAGATTTGCCTTTTAGTCATTGTGATTATGTGCTATGGGTTACTATTTATTTGCACAGTACTTTGGGCCATCTACTGTTGTTTTTAATGAGCTCTTGGCAAATAGATTTGATTTGACTAGACTAGTGTTTAGGGCTTAGGGTACAGACTGGGATTGGGCCATAGATCTGCAGATTTTTTAAAAAACGATGGTGTGGAGGTAAATTTATGCAATTTTAAGGGAGAAAATGATTGTTTCCATGAAAATAAATCTAAATATGTAACTTTGATACACAGATGAGCTTTTAGGGGTTTCATCAAGATAAACCTTTGTTGGACGTAAGTTTAGCTGACTGTGTAGCTACAAGAATAGAGAGTGGGGGAAAAAAGATCATTCGTTTCCAAATAAAATGCAGCTCCAAGGCCAGCAGGACTACTAAGTGCTGGTTCAGTCATGTGACAAAACGTGACAGGAAGCCTGCAGACAGGTGAGAAGTAAATATAACATCCAGCGGCATCACATCTATCCACTGAAGCGCTTTTACACTCTATCGGTCACCTGTTTGTACCAGTTAATACGCACCAATAATCGATGTTAATTAGCTGGTACAAACAGGTCAACATTAGCAGCACTTTCATCTGAACCACTACTTGTTCGCTTTTATTTGATTCAACCAGTCTTTCAGTATACAGTAGCTCCGACTTCAGTATTAGATTCTGGACACATGACACATGTGGTTGAAAAACTGTAGTTAACAGGTGTCATGAGGTTTCAAATGAGTTAAGTTATTTATACTATCCTCTTTCCGTAGTTTGTGAACGGACTGTGCGTTGCTTCCTTGTCAACAAAGCAGCAGCTGAGAAGTTAGCAGCGCTAGCTTAATGCTAAGTGTACAAACCTATTCTTCTGTAAATCGTTGCCTCGGCGTTTTCGTACAGTATCCATTTTCGGTTCCGTGTCGGCAGCAGTTGGTCCAACAAACTGTACTTTCTGACCGCTCCGAGGTCAAAACGGTGGAAAGCTAACGGGACTCAACGACTAAACATCCTTCTATCATTAGCAATTTCACTTCCCTATTTTTGCCATGTTCCCGCCCACCAAAACAGTTTCACCAATCAAATGGCACCATCGGAGCAGGACCTGAAAGGGGCAGCTCAAGCCCGAGTTCTGATTGTTAGGCGCATTCACCGACTTTAGTTCACCAAAAATCTGTACTTTTCCTGTGTTTGATAGAGGGCAAAGATCATATCGATGGTACTACGCGAGGGTCTGAAACTACAGTGACTTTCAGGAAGAACCTCTTCGGCGATTGGAGTCAGGTGGTTTAACAGAATCTTTGCTCACTGCTGAAGAAAGTGAAATACCACAATAGTTACTGCATGAAGACTTGTCACCCTTCTTGAACAAAGTCATGATTAGGGCATCTCTGAGGTCAGCTGGATTTGTTCTTCTGTCCAGAACTTCTGAATCATCCGAAAAACCTTTACAATGTATGGATTTGTGGATTCCCCACCTGTGTTTACAGCCAGTCCTCCCTACTTATGGCAGCTCAAGCTCACTAATTTACCTACAAACGTGCTCAAACACTGTAAAAATACTTAACTACTCACTTGTAAGTTGATATATTGGAGTATTTCAGTCATGCATGTTTGAGCCACTAACCAGTTTTATTACGCATGAAACCCTGGAAGTCTGAATGTGTGTTTTTGAGACCATCATCAGCGCACTGCAGTGTCAAGGTGGAAATACTCAGTCATGAACTGACTGCTGTTTTTTGTTCAAGATGTGTCTTCTAGCATATAAAAAAGAACATAGCTCACTGAGTTAAGGTGCGTACCATGTGGGGTTCAGTCCCTTGGTAGCGGTCATGAGTTTGAGTCCGGCTCAACACCATTTGCTCCATGTCACTTTCCTCTTTGTCTACCCTTGATTTCACTCTGTCTCTATCAATAAAAGGAAAAAACTCTCCCCCCCAAAAAAATAAATAAAAAAGCACCATATGAACATGTTAACAAGGTTTTAAAAAAGTCTGTTTCATTTTCAACTTGTACTTTTTGTGCATCTGAACCAAAATTTATGAAGAGAACTCCTCACGCAGGCTCATCTTGAATACATCCCTAACATGCTTAACCATAACCTAACATAAAGCCCAAACACCAGCTGCAGAAGGCATCATTTCAGGAAATAGTTTCACAGCAAGGGAAATCTATAAAGGGGGAACAGACATGGACACAGGTGGTTTTAGTTACTCTGAGTGATTGGACTTCCCTTTAGGTTGACACCGAATTGTGCAACACTGGGTGAGATCACATGGATGAATGTACCAATAACAGCGATAAAGGTTCACCCCATCATAACAAATGCAAACTGAGATAGAGAAAGGAGTCAACAAAACAGTCTGCACATGTCCCTACTGTCTCAAAAAGAGGTCTAATCAGGTTGAATAAATGTCAGTGGACAGCTTGTATGCCAGGCCATTAATATTTACAAGCATTCATATTTGATTTTTAAATTGTCTGAATTTTTTAATTAAGCAGTGAAACTCTATTACTTTAACGGCAAACGGGACTTAGGAGTCTCAGTAAGCAATGACACTTTGACAATAAGCCAGAGACAGAGTGAGACCTCACTCTGTTTTCACTGGACAGACTTTCTCACAAAGAATTTGTCTTCATTAAAATTGTTAATGCTGCATGTCTCTCTGCTAACCTTTGGTAAGCGACATTTTAATTTATCTAGTTCTTTAGGCCTTTTGCCAAGCTTTCCTTCAAATGCATTAATTATGAAGGGTAAAAATCCTGAACAGCTAATGTTAATATAGGTTGCTGGAGTTGGAAAAAACACATTGAAAACAGTGGCGTTAGCTCACAGATCATCAAATTGTGATGTGCACATAAGATAAGCCTTTATTATTCAAACTGTGTGGGAAAAGTGCAGAAATTTAAAGACAGGATCCAATGATTTGTTACAGTTGCTCATAGGTGGTTGGATGAAGGGCAAATCAAATACATCAAGACAAAATAAATACAATTACAGATCAAATCAAAAATGTCAGCAACTTTTTGAATGAATAAAGTAAAGTATGCTAACATTACTTCAACTTACTTTATTAATGCTTCCACTATCATGGCATTTCCGTTGTTTTCAAGGTATTAAATATAAGAAAGACCAGATAAAATAACAGAAATGGTTTGAAAGTCCATTCTTTAACTGTTCTGGGAACTGTGGTTTGGAGGGGAAAGGGGGCTTTGCAGGCCAAAGCGTGGGGTTATATAACTTCCTGGATGTGTCCAGCAGGATGACAGACAGAGCTAGCTGTGTTGATTTCAGGTGAAGTATTTAAACTTGTGATTAACCGTCTGCCCCTTCAAATTGTACATTTAAATTTAATAAATAATCACAAGTTAGTAGGGTTAGAGTCAAAGTGGAAAAGAAAGATAAGACTTGATTAGACAAACTTTTTTTCCTTTCAGAAATTACCTCAACTGTGTGAGTGCATTCATCATAACTGGGTTTCCACACATGACTTTTCCCACAGGCCACAGTCCTGGGAGTTTATTAACAACATTTGCTTTGTATCTGTAGATGAAAGACATAGTTTCTGATGAAGGAGGCCCAAAACTAATGAGCTGGTAGCTGACTGTGCCTCCACTGTCTTCATCCCAGTAAACTGGTGTCACAAGTGGAAGAGAAACCTCTGCTACCCATGAGAAGGAGCTTTGGGGTATCCACCATATCAGAGGGTGTGTATCAAATTGATGTTAAATTCAAGATTCACTCTGTTTCTACGAACACATTGCGCAACACTTCCTCAGAATTGTTCTGCCCTCCTCCTATCACGTCTTTTCATTCCCCCACATGACTAAAGAATGAGGTGCATTTGTGGGGTTAAAGTGGAAAAGAATGTTGAACTTACGAAGCTGTTCTCCTAGCTGTGAGGTCAGGGCTGCAAATGCATCCCTCGGCTCTTTGTCCCCCTTTGTCTCCTGAGAACCTTGGAGGGGCATCCGCTTCATGTAGTGAAATGCCTGAGGGCCATAAGGAAGCTCTTAGAGTCAAGACTGTTTGGCATTTCACTGAGTGCATCTGGTGGTCATATATTAAACAGTATTCCCAATAGTTTTTCTAGGGTAGTTCCCACAGCTTTAACAGGGAGGTAGGTCTATTATTTTAAGGTGGACAGGTTTTTCTTTTCACTATCTGCAATCAGGACATGACCATGCAGACAAGCTTTCTCACAGCTTGTCTGCCCCAGAAGACAGAGTATGTGTGATGTTTATCAGTAAATACCCTGTCAGGTCCTGGATGAAACACTTGCTCATTCATCAAAAGTTGTGTTACAAGATGTTTAGGGTCAAACACTGTAAGATTGAATTATGTCAGGTTTAAGGCATTTACTCTGGTGTTGGTGGGATTGCTGCACATGCGCAATTCCAATGTTGTTGTTTGCTAAATTATTTATTTTTATTATTCTGTCTCATTTATTTGGCAGCTAGAAATGTGACTGTCTAATTGTTGCAACACCTACTATTTTTTTTTTTACCTATGTTTCAGAAATATGTAATGATCTTTTGCAAAAACAACAACAAAAACACTAAAGTGAATGGGCAGAGAAGGAAAAGCTACAATTTTTTCTATAAAAATTAGCTCTTTTTTGAACAAGACATTGTCAAAATGTGTATTCTTTTGCACAATGTAACTGTCAACATTAACATACTTACACTTATTTTCTAGAAACCTTCAAATGTCATGAATACCATTCAACTGGCCGATTCACTACAATGTAAACTGAAAAATGGATTTAATAAAAAAATCTATTTTTCAGTTTTATTTATATGGTGCCAATTCACAACATATGCTATCTCATATGCTATCTCATATGCCATCTTACTATGTTGATGTACCATCAACATAGTAAGGTGAAGACTGTACAACCTTTGAACGGAGACCCCAAAAATCAAAGTTCCCCTTGACATAATGATATAAATAATAATAATGAAAGAAGGAATTACCCTGTTTTAACGTCTAGTTTCCACACCAAGAGCACAAATGATACAACGCTTAGTAGGCAAAGTTTTGGATCACTCAAAATGGTAAAATTTTAGTAATAGGTGTTACAGCTTTGACTTTAGAGATCAGGAAGTGTGTTGAATCAGTGAATTTTCGGTTTGCTTCAGGGAGAATACTGCATGTACCATCACCATGGCAACCTTAATGATGTGGGCTCACACAGATGATGGACAGTCAGTAATTAACAGCTTCTCCGGTCTTTGTGCTGTTTACACTCACTTGAGTGGCATTTAAAATACAATACATGCAACACACATGGATTTACACACACATATCAACAGTTTGAACTGTTTTACTCTGGAGTCATTTGGAAATTAATTGGTGCTGGTAGCTTCTAGCTGACTGCACACACATACACAGATGCAATTATGTTTTTATCATATCAGAGGAGATTACACTGACTTGCAATCAACTGTGGCACACACAAACACACATGTCCATAGATAGAAAGACAGGTTGAGAGACACCTTAATTGCCACTATCAAACAGCTCTAAGACTTAGTGGGAGCCTTCTTAAGTGAGGTAAGTCTAATTGTATTACCGGTACTTCAATTATAGACCTTTTCTCTGAAATAACAATTGGGTTTGTTTTGAGTTTTTACTTTGATTCCTTTAAAAGGTCCAGATAAGCATTTTTTGTTAATGTAATCATTCCGTTTCCTCTGATTCACAGTTGGAGAGCGGAGTTGCTCTGAGACTGGACAGTACTGGGTTTTATCTGGTCAGTAACTCTCAGGACCAGCTGAAAGAAGGGACTCTTTTGGGAGTTTACCTCAAGGAGAGAGAGAGAAAAAAACACCTCAAAGACAGTTACATGGGCTTCACAGAGATTTCTCTCCAACTTTTTTAGCTGCTCCAGAAAAAACAGAGGACTGGAGCAGACTGAAGCTTAATTCACAGCCTTTTTTTGTATAAATGTTTCAACACGACTGTGTCTCGATCAAAGTTAAAGTCCTTTGGCTGCTCCTTTGTACAAAGTCAGGCCAGTTCTTCAGCTTTAACTGTTTAGCTGTAAGCATCACACAAAGGACAGCAGCAGCAATCCCAGTACAATGTCTCTTGAAATTGCATAATCTAGTTGCTTCAAATGGTTCGTCAAGCCCAGCAGAAAGAAGTAATAGGAGGAGGAGGATCTTCTTTTAGTGGTTTCAGTGCAAAAAAAGGGTTTGCATTCAAGGTTTCATAAGCGGCATCTATCGAACCAGGTGTCTGCTGTTTTGGATCTGGAAGGTCAAATGACTTGGTGGGATAAGTTAAGTAAGAAAAATATGGTCAGTGTTTCCTCAACACTGACCATATCTCTAGGGTCGAGGCAGGCAAGTGACGAGAAACACAGTGTAGGAATGCAGGACCTCTTTGACACAGATGTTTGAATAGCTTGCCTCGAGTGATATCAACCAAAGAGTTTTGTTGTGCATCTACATACCTTCACTGAGTTGCTGCAAGTATTTCCACAATGCTGTCAGCCGCAAAGGCCTCATACCTGCAGAGATAAGCAGGTTAGTGCTATGGATAAGACCAGAGATAAATGGTTTGTAAATTAAGATTTGATCAGTATAGCTGGGCTACAGTCAAGGCTGCAGACAAATCCAAGCAGGTTGTGGTAAGCTGCTTTATTTCAGAAGCTTCACAAGATGTGGCCACTACACTTGAGACATTAGACTCTCTTGAATGGTGTCTTGTGTCACATGAAACATGAGGGTTGTCTAACTTCCAGGTCTGAGAAGTGAAGCTAATGTGGAAGAATTAAGCCAAAAAATGCAGTTCCTCGAATGACCACTCAAGGGTGGCAATTTTCAAAGATCTCTATGTTAAATTTGTGGCTAAATTTACAGCGGAAATAAATATTTTACAACTTGGTGTAAAATACTATTTTGGTCTCTACAGCTAGTTTCCCCATTCATGACAACTGTGCAGGGCATGTAATTGTACACAACTCACCTGGTAAATAGGTATTAAAGCTTACAGTTATGCATAATTGAGGCAGTAGCTGCTTGAGTGACAAGTGGGTGCCAACATAAGACAGTCTATAACCCAGAAATGTTGACATGGCTGCCTCTTTTTCACTCCTGCTCCACCTCTTTGTATATTGTTGGAATTCTAGGGCAATGGGAGAAGTCAGATACTGCCAAAATGGTAATGGCTGGAGCCACCGAGCTTTAAAACTGCTGTTCAAGAAACCTTTGGGCAAGGTCATGGAGGGGTCATCCATCTTAAAATACAGAGATGTGACAGAGGTGTGAACCAAGTTTGGGAGTTCCCTGTTCCATTCACCCCAGGCTTGTTGCAGATCACCCGTGGCTAAAATTGGATTCAGTTCCTTATTGCTGACCCAGAGCTGCTGGAGCAAGACTTTGGCTCTTGTGGTAAATGCGATGATATAGCGTAGAGAGTCATATTGTGAAGCCGACACTTTGTGCATACTTCCCTTTGTGAGAGTTTGGTAGGAAACTGATCTATAACCCAAAGTGTCATAAACCCTAGGCCAGCTAAGCTCTACTGTGCCCTCTATAGGATTTGTTCTGTTTGAATTCAACAGAGCTCAGCACTGTCAGATCTAGCAGCTGGTGGTAAGTGGTCACCAACACATGGAAAGTTACCAGCCCATTGCCTTATTTCAAATCTACCAGAGGATAACAAAGCCCTTACCCTGAGAAGAAGTCGCTTTGCTTCATTGGAGCAGGAAAGTGATGTAAGACAATTGTGTCCATGGAATGAACCAAGGACAGTGTCCTCTCCATCCTCATTCCCCTCACTGTGATCTTTCACATGTCTCTGGACAGCTTATGTTCAACAGTCGGGGCTACATGTTGTGACGAATGGATTCACTTGCAATTCATGGACAGATGGAGTCTCATTGTGCTGCATGTCACGTCACAAAAACCTGAGAAGCATCTTGTCGTCTGGAAGGAGCCTAACTTGATGAAGCATCCCTTTAATATCCGCACTCACAGCCACCTGGTTGTCAGAAAGAAGGCCAAATCCAGCATCTAGCATGTTCAAATATGGGCCATGCTGTGTGTGGTGAAACTCATTTCCACATATTAGAGACTTAAATAATTCTGTAAACACATGCACATATTTGAGAAGAGTTCCATCCATAAAAGTCCATTAACATTGCAGATGTTGATGAATTAGTAGAATTACACCGGCATTAAATCTGGCTGTTACTGACAAGACTTTGTCAAGCTGCCTATAACTCTTAAACACAAAACTTTCCATTTGTTAGACAAGTATGTTGCACTCAGTGGGGACAGTCAAGCATTTTTCCAGATGTCTCAAAGAACAACAACACATCTTTTCATAGTAGAAAAGAGACTAAGTGACTCATTTCCATTGGTCAATTTGACACCACTCAGTACTTTAACCTATAGGAATTCTTCTCTAAAGGGGCAAACACCATCTGTTTAGTCAAAAACAACTCCTTATAAGCACCAGGACCCTCCCTGTGTGGCCTCTCTGTGGACTCTTGTATAAGGCGCATGCTGTTGAACACATAGACTATTAGCTGGGGAACCAATGGTTAAAGCCATTACACAAAATGCGTGAGCATCTATTTAATGAAAGATAAATGAATAAGTGATCAGCATAAGAATAAATGACAAATTTTAGCTTTAAAACTGAATTTGCTGCCACGCCTCTGCAGTGACTTCATTTAAATGGTAAAGTATCAGTGTCACACAGGTGCAGCAAGGCGGGCACGCTTCATACCTGCTATTTTTTATCACGTATGTGGCTCACAATAGAATGATGGAACAAAGTTTGAGTGAGGCCCATAGAGCACTTTGCACTCATGTGTAAGTTTAATTAGACAAAGCTCTCTGTCAGACTGATAAAAGCACAGTGAAATGTGATGTGCATTGTAATTATCCTGATGACTGCTTAAATCTTGGTTGCAGGCTGATGAAACATATTATTTGACATGCAGTTCGCATACAGCCCTCCTACCTACCTTTCAATCAACCCTTCTTCATCTGTCTGTAGCAGAATTTATAGTGCCATTTAATTAAAGTAGGTATGTGTCAATAGCAGCCACATCGCAAAGCAAACACATTAGCAAGGAAATAATATCTAGTGGAGGGTAAAAATATATATGCACAGTTTACCACCTGTAAAGGCCACCTGTGTGTAAGCTGAGCCTTGAAATTAATGTACTAGTTTTGCGCAAACACTAGGAGCTCCAGAGTAGTTACCACCATGTCAAAGAAAACTCCATGCTTTAACTGCCATTGCAAAATACAACTGTAAGTTTTAAAATAAATGTACTGTTAATACATGACAATAGGAGTTAATACAGAAGTTTTCTCTTTTTATTGCTTTTCAACATTAAATCATGGCCAATTTAATTTGGAGTTTGGCAAAAATTTACAATAAAAAAGGCATGAGCATATGTGTCCACCCTTTCAACTCAGTACTGAGTAGATGCACCTCTGGCCCCAATTACAGCATTGGATCTATGCGGGTAGGTCTCAGTCGGCGTTGCACATCTGGACACTGCAATTTTACCCAATTTTTTCTTTGCAAAACTGCCCAAGCTCTGTCAGGTTGCACAGGGATCATGAGTGAACAGCTATTTTGAAGTCTAGCCACAAATTCTCAATTGGATTGAGGTCTGGGCTCTGTATCGGCCACTCCACAACATTCCCCTTGTATTCTTTAAACCATTTCTGTGTAGCTTTGCTGTGTGTTTCAGGTCATTGTCTTGCATTCAAACAAATCTTCCCCCAAGAACCTGTTCTCTTGCAGGTATCATTTGCAAGTGCCTTCACCATTTCAATTATTATTTGTTAACAAAGCTAGTAATTCCTTTAGAAGAGTTGTAAGTGTCTTGTTGGCCACCCTCACTAGTCAGTGTTGAAAGGCAGCAAAAAGGGAAAACTTCCAAGAAAGTTCTTTAGTTGAACTTTAGTTGAACTTTGGCTATTGCTGCTTGATGCCTTTAATACTCTGGGACTGGTTGTGTGTTTGTTCCTAATCTGGACATATTACCACGCAGGTGCTGGTGGAGTGGAGATCCAATTTTGCTTGCATGATGTTGCTTATTGTTGATATAAAGATAATAAGAAACTATAATAATACTTAAAAAAAATCAAAGATCACCATTTGAACCAAAAACCGTTTGAGCTGCTCAGTCTCTCTGACTCTGAACACTTTTTTTATAGTAACTGACAGCAAAAATAGTCTGATAAAGACACCATCCTTCACTTGCAGCTGCAAAATACAACTGTAATAGTGCTGAATGACCAGCAGATGTCCCCTTGTTTTGGCTCAGGATGATCCTACATAACTTTCTTAGCTTCAGCCATATATTTGATAAAACAGGCAAGCTGATATGAACATGCATATATAAAGTAAAGACAATGATGCAGTTGACAAGCAGATGAGCAGATTATTGTCCAGAGTTACACTTTGTACAAAAGAGACAAAAAGAGGGAAATGTGTACATGCAGCTGCAGCATGTGGAGATGAAATTCATAATTTTGCACATCAGCAATTAATTATTTTACCAACCTTGGCTCTGACCTGTGAACACCACTTTATGAGAGTATTACAAAGCCAGATACTGGTCAGTGTTGAGACAAAGTGCAGAGAGTTCTGATTCCACATCTCATCGATTGTCCTGCCAAACCGTTGATCAGGAGGAGGAGTTATTAATGCCACAGACCCCGACCCACCCACAAGATCAGGTTCAGCGATAATCTAAGGAATCTCTCCGCTTTCTTCCACTCCTCGCTCCGCTCAACAACATGGATTTGCTGAATTTTCTGCTTTTTGTTGCGGCTGCCGCCTGCACTGTGAAAGGTAGGAGTTGTGCGATTAATTACCTCCCTCAACCGGGTGATTTGTTAATATTGTTTTTTATTTATTTATTATTCTTTTAGTTAGAAGATTCGCCTTTTTCTTTGGCTCTTCATGTGTGCAAATCCCTGCTGCGCTCTGCACTATGGCCAGGAGTCCTAATTACAATACCTGTTGTGCCAAACGCACATTTCTTTCTGGGCAACATAATCGGTGTTCAGTGCAATTTAACCAATCAGTGAAATGGAAAGGTCAATTAACAGTGATTAAAACATAGGTTTCATGTGTTGTCATGTTTTGTGTGCAGTGTTTTTCTGTCAGTACTGAACTTCTTGTGACTTTTACTGCAGCTCTGTGGGGCTTTCTCATGATTTCATTGGAGACCTGCAGACACACATCAGCATACAACTGTGTAAATGTGACAAAGAAAAAGTTCTGCATTCAAAGAGCTTGATTGTAATGCGTGCCTGAACATAAAGTTTTTTTATGGTAAAACAGAAGTAACACTATTCCTCTTGTGCTTTTCACACTATTTCGCAACATGTACCAGCTGCATATCTGGTCTGTGCTCTGTCCAGAAGGACCCAAGACACAGGTCAACCCATGCACATGTTTCAAACTCTGCTAAAAAGAAAAGAAAAAGAAAGAAGTAACCCTGATCTTTGAATGGAAATTAGTTGAGGAGAACTTTAGGACATGCTGTGTCTCATCAATTTTCCTCAGATTTGCTCTGCATTTTGAACATTTTGATTGAGGCAGTTCATTCAGCGGTAATCACTGACTGAGGCTTTTCACTCAGCGCTTTACAGCCACGAGTTAATGGAGGCTTCCCCGAGAGTGAAGAATAAAGAGGCAGATGGAGAGAAGACTTGTTAGTGTGTGCACATGTCTGAGCACATGTCAGGGGTTGTTTAAGCCTTTGTCCATCTCTCTGACAATACAAAGGCTGGTAAATTTGATTAAGAGGTGGAATTCGCTTCTCCCCTTTTAAGGCGCCGAGTTGTTTTCCAGTAGCATACTGGCATCATATCAGAAATGGTCCCTGTGTGGTCTGAGGTCCAGAAATGTACTGGCATGTATTTCAGAAACATCTCAGGACAATGACACGCATTAATGTCATCTCGCTGATCCTCATAGTGAAATTTGATTATGGTGGGAGCAGGAGGGGAAAGCTCCTCAGGGGTTTTGGCCGTGGACAAAGACAAGCTTTCAGCTAATCTTTCAGTCCTTTTTATGCAAAAACTGGACGCATCAGAGAACAGAGGAACGGGGAGATGCCTACAGACTACACACACTCTCTGCCAAATCATCAGGATAATGTGCTTCTCATAGGTGGTTTCGAATAATTGGGCTAAGGCCATTAGTGAAGTGAGGAGATGCTGCCAAAAACGCTCCATAACTCAAGAGTGAGACGACAGTGTGTTAAAATTAGGGGAAGATCTGATTTGAGATTGCACCGTGAGATGATTCAAGTCCAGATATTGTGTTTGGAAGACTGCCTCGTCTGCTCTAGATATTGTTGGATGTTTTTACGCTGGCACTGATGAATCTTCATACTTTACATACATTAAGTGAGATGCATTTTAAAACAGGAGAGTTTGGTGCAGACAGAATGTGTAAA
Source organism: Dascyllus trimaculatus (assembly GCA_024666655.1). Classification (NCBI taxonomy): domain Eukaryota; kingdom Metazoa; phylum Chordata; class Actinopteri; family Pomacentridae; genus Dascyllus; species Dascyllus trimaculatus. Next base: position 15,740,114 of record CM045445.1, on the reverse strand, counting down.
ACCCACATGGTCCAAGCTGGAGGTGGATCAGCAGCTCTGGGTGTCAGAAACTGCCCCAGCAAGGAGTGATAGTGGAGGGTTGCAAGATGAGCAACACAGGAAATTAGAAGATGTGTGATAATGAGCCATTAACTCATGCAACTGGACGATATGGGAGATAGAAGAAGAGTGGAGAGTTCAACTTGAATTCAATTAGTTGCTTTAATCTCCTTCAACTCGAGGAAACTTCACTTCCAGTGCCAAACAGAGTGATAATTTGCACAATCATTTTAAGCCGTGACAGAATTGTGGCTCAAGGAAAGGCAATGCTGGTCTGAAGGGTAGTTTATCATGAGAGTCCAGAGTTACTTGCATGGATAATCCTGAAGATGTGTGCACATGTTCATGCTGGGTGAGGTCATGACACGCAGTGCTGTTAGCATGGGGAGATGTGCTTGGTCTGCAACAATGTCTAAGTGGCTGCTCCAAGACAAAGTAACATCCACGTGAATGACAGGACCCAAGGTTACTCAGCAGAGCATCGTATTGTAACAACATAATCATTAGTATTCCCTTCAACTGTCAGTGCTTTTAATGAGCTGGCTGATCTGTGTATATGTTGACAACTACTGGGTGCATTGCCATAAACCTGGCTAAAGATATTCAAGACGCCTAAAAGATTCAAAATTTCTGATGACTGGTTTCCTCGTTTACATCAGGCTGGTATTACAGATCATCGGTGTGATGTCGTGTGTCTGCACTTGTCATTTTAAGTGGCTACATCCCTAATTATGCATAATTTAATGCCTTAATACAATTTATACGGGTGAGTTGTATAAAAATTTACCACTTGTAAAGTTGTCATGAATTGGGAAAATTAGCTTTAGAGACCAAAAATGCCTTTTGTATTTTCTACCAGACTGTAAACATGTTTATTTCTGCTGTGAAGTTGGGCATTTTTACATAAAGTCTATTTGGACACTTCACTTTTGGAGCCAGCCTCAAGTGGTCATTTAAGGAACTATTTTTTAGCACCTCTGCATTGGCTTCATATTTTTTGCTCATAATTGTATATAATTGCAGTGTTTCTTGAGCATGGTTTCCCAGAGGTCCCTTTAACTTTTCAAACAATTATACAGAGATGTATCGAGTAGTTCTAGGTCATAAAAAGTTCAGTACTAAGATATGCTCCTCTTTGTATTTGCTGTTGATGAAGTTGATTGTCACTATTGTCAGTGTCTGCTCAGCCATGGTCACCACAGCTCATGCTTTCATTCAGTTTTTTTCTCTGTTTGTTCCAAACAAACTGCTTTTTTCATTTACTGCAAAAGAAATAGGTTGTAAAAGAAACTAAAGTGCGGTCTGAGACAATCATTGCATTCAATGAACGATTGAATGTGTTGTAGAATGGCTGCTTAAAGCTTAACAGTGAAACTGAAGATGAATTCATGTGCTGAAGAATATTTAGTGTGCTAATGTTTCCTTGTCTTCTGTAGTTTCTCATCAAGGTCCAAACCAGCGCAGACTTTACAAAGACCTGATGAACCACTACAACCCGCTGGAGAGACCCGTCGCCAATGACTCTCAGACTCTCACTGTTAACTTTGGCCTCAGCCTCAGGCAGATCATGGATGTGGTGCGTGAACTATTGCTCTTCACTGTGCAATCATAACTCACACTTGTTTAGATAGCCAGTTATCCTAAATTGCTGCAAACACTGTTACTGGCTTCTCATTTAACAGCTAAAATCAATTCTCATGTGGAAGAATATTGCCTTTTTCCAATATGGGTAAAGTCAATACTGGCACGTCTTAACTAGAACACTTAATTTGATCAAGTGTTCCAATTGTCTTTTATGCTCATGAATACATTCTGGATCGTTCACGTCTGGGTTTAGATGTCCTACAGTCAAAATGCAATAGATGCAGAAATCATCGGTACAAATGACAAAAGACCCTGCAACAAGCTTTTTTTTGTGCCGAAGCTCCTTGAGCCATCAACCAATCAGTAAAAGAAAAGACTGAAAGGAATAGTTGGAAGTGTGTCTACTTAACAGTCGGTTCTTTTTCCATCTCCACAGCCTTGAGAAGTGAAGCTACTGTGAACTTTTAAATTATCTATGATGCTTTATCTCTCCTTTATGAAACTTTAACCCAGAGAAAAATAAATACAGAATACACAACACATAAATATTGTGTTTTTCCAACAGGATGAGAAGAACCAGGTTTTGACGACCAACATTTGGCTACAGCTGGTAAGACGTTTTTCTTTTTGATGTGTCTAAAATCACAGTGACACTAAACTGCATAACTTTATAGTTGCACTTAGACACATACTATTGGTTAAAAATGAATCAATCCTTTTTCTCTTTCTATTATCCTGTTCTTGATCAGAAGACACTGAGTCTGTCTGAGCATCTGAGACTGTTTGCACCCATAGATCTATATAAAAGATGGATGTAGCCTGCAGGTGTGAAAAGTGAAGCCAACATGAAAGGGCCTTAAAGGAATGTATTTTTTTAAACAACCAGCAGGTGGCGACTCCTCTGGTAACAAAATGAAGTCAGATCATATAGAACAATATGAGAAAATGACTGTACTTCTCCCTTGATTTATCACCTCAGTAAACATTTCCCTAATGAGATCATGGTTTCAGTCGCTACTTTAAAGTCTCATTCAAACCAGCATGATGCTAATTTTGTAAATTATGGTCCCATTTAGAGTAAAACAGACATTAAAGTGAGGGTGCAGGGAAAGGCCAGTTTGTTCCTGCTGTTTCCATTCTCCATCCAAAGCTAGGTTAACTAGGTGCTGTCTGTAGCTTCATAGTTCCTGTACAAATATTAAAGTTGCATCAACCCTTTCATCTAGCTCTTGGGAGTGAAAAGGTATTTTTTTTGAAAGTGTTGAACTGTAAGTTTGATTTTGGCATTTAACTTGATATTTAGTTTATTTATCACAACAAATGTAACTAATTACTAATATAGTGCATCTGTGCTAAAATGTGTGATCACATCTAGAGGTTCCCAGTCTTCTCTTTTTCATTTCCCATACCAGCAGTACATCCCATTCCCTTCATGCGGAGAGATGAAGTGTATGAACACAGATGCTTTATTGCACCTTGTCCATTATGTGACACTCGTTCTCCGCTGCTGCACCGTCAGCAAGCTGTACCAAGGCTGCTTGGTCTGTTTTAAATCATCCTGTGGAATCACAGCAGCCGTCTTGCTCATCTCTCTTGCTCCACACCCAGCAAGACCCAGTTTGGCTCTCAAACACAAGATGGCGCAGGCAGCATCCACGGTATTTAATGTCTGTTAGTGGTGATCTTGCATGTGTTTGGCTCAGTCCACTTGTATGGAATCCAAAAAAGAAAGTTTAAATGCCCTGAAAATGTGTTGATCGCTAATAGCCACTTTGAGTAATACAGCATACAATAAGTTTGGCCCCAGAGTACAGATTCAATGCAACAAAAGTGAATACACCAGTGATCACTGACACACCAAACACAAAACCTGTGATCACAGAACTAAACTGAGTACACCTGTAATTTCCAATTAGCTTTACTGCATGAACACAGTTGTTATAAAATGACCTGTGAACACTAGAACTTACTGAGTTTTGAACACGTGGGCTGTGTCTGTATGCACGTCTGCATCATGGCTCCACATGGAAAAGAATTGCCACAGGAGCTGAAAAATCCAATAATGAATCTTCACAAAGATAGAAAAGGAAACAGGAAGTTTGGTGACCAACTAAAAATCAGTAGAAACACACTTGCAGCAGTAATCAGGAGATAGAGAACGAGCCATAGTACCGCTAATCATCCTCCTAAAATGATGGCAGAGAGTGCCCTACTTGCACAATCTAGCTCTGAAAAACAGATGGGCCAGTGTTTCAGGTTTGGCATGGGAGTTATTAACTGAAATTGGAGTTTGAATGATAGCTCAGACAGCGTGAAGGACACTGCATAACATCAACCTCTGAGGACAGTGTCCAAGACCACAAAATCCCCTTTAAGCTTCACTATAAAAGATGAAAAGATGCCTGATGAATATTGGGAGCACTTTCTTTGGTCAGTTGAGACCAACATAAGTTTGTCTGGCTCACATGGGGTCCAGTGTGTTTGGCATAAACCTGGTCAGGACTACCACAATGAATGCATAGTCCCAACAGCGAAGCACAGAGGTGGGTGGCAATATAAGGCTGCATGAGTGCATAAAGTGTTAGGAAGATGACATTTGTAGATGGCACCATGAATGCCTCTGAATATACTAAACTACTGGCTGACAAGATGACTTCCAGTCCGCAGAAGAGGCATATTTCAGCACTAGCAATGTAAAGCACAGCCAAAATTACTCTACAGTTTGTAAAAAAGTAAAAAGAGAAAATATGACCTGGCCAAGCATGTTGCCTGACTTGAACCTAACAGAATACCTCTGGGGTGTTTTTAAAGAGAAAAATGGAGTAACACAACCTGATCAACAAGCTGCAGCTGAAAAAAAATAGTCTCTGAAGAATAGCGAAACATCTGTCCATAAATTTGGTATCCTCCATGCCCAGGAGGACTGAGTTGAGGTAGACATTGATAACTTTAAATCTCAGAAATGAGAAGTAGTCGGGCTTTTGTTGCATTGAGTTCCTACTTCAGGCATGGATTTTTACTATAGCAACTTTAAACTCTTTATAAATTTTACATAAAAGCAAATACCCTACTATTCAGCTTAAAAGTCGTGCAATTATAATGAGATAAAATTATAGAAGCTCTGAAAATTAGCAAATAGTAACATGAATAATGAGTGTTTCCAGTTTTGGTTTTTAGACTTTATGTTAGTACTTTGTTAAGCAAAGCTAAGAGGCTGCAATTATAGACTACTGAGGAGCATTTAAGTTTGGTTAATGGCCACAAGCAGACGAAAACACTGGAATTAGTGAATGAAATTTCTGTTACAGAGAGGTCCAAGCTGGTGATGGTTACTTGCACTTTATTCTGAATTTATCATAAGAGCTCCACGCATGATTCCACCCTCACCCTCAGTGTGCTTTCCTCATTTATTAGTCGCTGACCTTTATTTTCCTCTTTGATGGTGACAGCTATTATTTGAGTCCGATGGTCTAAATTAATTAAAAGTGAATTATAGATCTGATTAGAAAAATCTGTATATAAAGCAATTTAATCAAGAAAAAACTCTAGGCAATATTTTCATTTCTTAATTAATTTTACAGGCAGAATGCTCACTGATCAACAGAAACGTGGCTGTACATGAGGCAGAGTCTGTTGACATTATTAGGTGTTAGACAGGTAACACAGCTGTACCATTTTGCTACACTGAACTGGGAAAAAGCTGAAGTCATTGTACTTTTCTTTTTCAACGACGTCACGTATGGTGAAATATTCAACTTTTTAACCATGTTCTGATTCACAGAAATTGTGGAGTTTTGGTTTAAATAATAACGATAATCAGCATATATGAAAAACATATGAGCTACAGAGTTTGTTTTGACTAAATGGTTGGAGTAACTGTTATTGGACTTGGAGCTCAGCCATGTGGAACTAATCAAACACACCCTTCAGCCCATTATTTAGGATAGGTAGCATGGCTTTGTAGCTGTGCTAGCAGCATGGCTCTGTGGATGTAAAGGTCAGTCTGTCTGACCCCCCTTTCTGTCCAGACTGAAATATTAAGTTTTTCACAAACTTAGAGTCCAAACCTACTCGAGTGTACGCTGTCAATAAAGCAATACCAATATATTATTAAATTCATGCTCATTTTTTAGTGATTCAACTTTTCACAGTTAAATTGTTGAGTGGATATTATCACTTACTGAGTGAAACATTTTGCAATTCATAATGAATGCAAAATAGATGTGTCATTTGACATTTTTGATTAAAATCCTTCAACAACTATACTGGAGAGATTGCTGTGATATTTCCTGCACACATCCATGTTCCCTTCAGGGTGAATTCTAAAACCTTGAATGATCCCCAGACTTTTCCACTTGTGGAGTTATTTCATCAAAATCTTAGTCCTTCTCTCTCCAACACTAATCTCCATGTATCAAAGTTACATTTTTAGATGTTTTTGTCAATGTAAATAGTCTTTGATGCTTTATTTTCTGAGCCCCAAGCATTTCCTGGATGTTTTTTGGTCCTGTTGTATTTTTACTCACTGTGGGCTCATTTTTCAATGCAACATAAAGTCCTGCACCTCTATAGGAACAATACAACCATGACTAGAAGCAGAGATAACTTAGAAATGGTCTTTTGTGCAGTATAGCAAAGTAATAATGCCATAGATCATTTTTAAAAAAGATAACTTCAATTTTGATTACACTCTACACATACATTTTTAACTGTTTACTAGTAATGGGAATTCTGGCTCTTTTGAGAGAGCTGTTCTTATGATCTTATTTGACAAAACGATCCAGTCTCTGATTGTATGTCTTATATTTATAAATGTTTAACTATTTACAGTGAAACAACGTATAGGAGCATAGAGAATCACACAACAAAATATAAGTGGAAAAAGTGCAAAACAAAAAGAAAAAGCAGCACACTGTCTCCCTGAGCTCTGGGAGGTTGTGATGGTGGACTGGATGATGCTGTAGCCACTGCAGCAGCAGCAACGGTTGCACTTTCATCAGTAGCAGGTTCACTTGCTTGTCTTCTTTCTTCCAACTGCACTGATGGATGTACAGTTCTAATGTGTAATGTGGATGTCTATTTGTAGAGCCTGCTTGATAGGACACTTTAACCTCGCATACTCTACACTCTGCCTTTGTATTATGGATGTAATTGAAATTTATCCCAATTTTACAGCGTTTCCTTCGGTCACTCATTTTCTCACCTTTCCAGCGTGTTGCCTCTGTAGAGGCTCCCCACTCTAATATTGGGATAATATTATATATAATATTAATATTTGAGTATTTCAACCATATGTGTTCAAGCTGAAAACTGATTCTGAAGAAGAACAATTATACAGACAGTCTGCAAGTTTACTGGGTTTTCCCTCAGGTTTGTTAGATATGAAAGAGAAAGTCTGTCATTAGTACACTTTGATGTCAGTGTTTAGCATGGCACTGATGGCTTATTTTACTCATAAGACCTCTTGGAGTCATATAAAAAACACCATGTGGACATGTTAACAGGATATAAGCTTAATTTTCACCAGAGAGGATGTTTAAAATGTTTAGTGACTTAATTTGTAAGTCTTATTTCCCCCCAAACATGCCCTGTGAAACCTGGCAGAGAGATTAAACTCCATTCTTGTAGCACGATGCCTGATGTTACTCACAGCTGCTGTCACATAGATCCAGTTCACTTATTACTGTAACTGTCGCATCCGTAAGAAAAACTGTTAAATCTGAGCTTAAACTTTCAAACAAGACTCACAAAAGAGAGACCCACACAGCTTTTAATGATATGTTAAGGACATGTAGGTGGAGTGTGAAGAGCTCATGATGTTTTTGCATCCCACAGCACTGGTACGACTACTACCTGCAGTGGAATCCAGCGGACTATCCAGGTGTGACCAATGTGAGATTTCCTGACAATCTCATTTGGAAGCCTGACATTCTACTGTATAACAGGTAGGCTTTGTCAGGACACATCTGCAGGGTGCTGCTCTGTAATTGGACCTGCACAGTGTGAGACTCAGCATGCATGCATCGTGTTTCGCACAAAATAATGGGGGGATATCGGAGGATTGATGTATTTCTGTGTTCCAGAGCTACAAACAAGGATGTTAGAATCACACTGATGCAATACGTTAAAATCAAAGAAGGGATTTTTGGTGACTCGGTGTGTTTAAAAATGAGAAAGCAAAACTGGGGCAATATTAATTTTTAAGTGGCAAGCATAAGATCTGTAAAAGAAGTTGCTGCACTGATTTTGGTTTGGAAATTTCATTTTTGCATCTTTGATATAAACAAAATTGTCATATAAAGATACCTATAGACCCCTATTTGGCTTCAGCATTAAATAATTTGGATTTTAAATACTTTACATGATTCAGATGAAATAAAAATGGGAATAATTACACTTACCCACCATTTTGGGGGTTCTTTGCTTGCAAGATGTGTTTGCAGCCTCTAACCTCTTGTCCTTTTTTGGTCTTCTCATCCTAAACTTTTGACATGCTTACATTTGGCCTGTTTTGATCTCAGGCTCTCTGACTTGTAACTTTTTGATCTCAAGTTCTTCTTTTGTCCCCTGGGAGACATTTTTGAGGAATGAAACTTTCCGAAGTGAAGTGAAATGGGCAGCCATGTTGATTTTGCAATAGATCAAGAGGCAGGTGGACTTCAATAAGATGAAACGAGCAACGAGATCATGACAGTCTGTGCAGTTTGCTTTCTAATATCCAGGTATAAAGTAAAACAGGCTCAGGATAAGGCAATGAAAATCTTCTTGCAGGAAGGTCATGATAGGAATCCTTAATTTTTGAACATTTATGCGCTTTTATAATGTTGGTTTAACCAATACACAGGTTGCAGCAAACTTGTTTTATGTCTCAGATTGCCAAAATAGCATTTGGATACTGTGTAGTAGTAGTAATAAAGAGGGGCCACATCACAGCACAAAATGATTCCAAAAAGGATAGCATAATTTCCTTTAAAATAAATCTCAAACTAAATAGAATAGAAAATTTGTGTTGCGATAGAGTGTATTCAATAAAATGTCTACATCTAGATTGCTACAGGGCTGCACAGTGGTTCGGTTGTTAGCTGTGTTGCCTTACAGCTAGAAGATTCCCGGTTTGCGTCCCGGTTAGGACGCCTGGGATCTTTCTGTGTGGAGTTTGCATGTTCTCCCTGTGCATGCGTGGGTTTTCACCGGGTACTCCGGCTTCCTCCCACAGTCCAAAAACATGCTGAGGTTAATTGATTATTCTAAATTGTCCGTAGGTGTGAATGAGAGTGTGCTTGTCTGTCTCTATGTGTAGCCCTGTGATAGGCTGGTGACCTGTCCAGGGTGTCCCCTGCCTTCGCCCTGAGTCGACTGGGATAGGCTACAGTCCCCCCGCGACCCTACAGAGGATTAAGTGGTGTATAGATAATGGATGGATGGATAGTTTGCTACATGTCCGAATATGTTGTACTATTCAGGCTTCTGCTCTTGTTTCATGAGGTGGGAAAGCATCAGACCCCATGCAGCCACAGGACCTGTTCAGTATATCTTGTTGAGAGAGACTAACAAGCAGAAAATGAAAGATAGATAAACCTCACATAATAAACTTCCACCCTGCATGTCCTTGCACTGCAACCAGACTGTATCTGTTAGGAAAATGCAACCAGCACCATTTTTCAAAGGTTGCCAAGCATAGCATATTTATTAATACTGCTATGACTAAAATATTTGCAGCATTTACTGTGCTTATTCTTAAATTAATAGGAGTTGAGAATGTTTTGAGATCTTTAATAACATGACTGTTGACCGACTCTTTGGTATGAGGTTTTTATTTATTCTTTAACTCACAATTTTGATCCAGCAGAAGTAAAAATGTCAATTTTTGCTGGAGTTTCCTAAACTAACTCTGGCCTGAAAATAAGGTTAAGGAGACTTACTGTATTTCCAAATTCTCCCAAGTGTTTCTTATCCACGGAGCCCAAGGTTGTTCATTTTTTGGCATCACGTTTTGCAGCTGACTATATTGGGGGATGTTTCTTCAGCTGGAAATTTCAAAAAATAGCCTAGGGCTTAAGGGGGTTGAACCTCATTCCATGTGGAACAAAAACTTCTCGAAGCTGAGCTTTAACATTTGATACAAACTTGGAATGTCAGTATATGTAAAGTAAATTTATTTCTTTGTTAAATGTGAGCACTAGTGAATGGCTGATCATAGATGTTCCCATAAATTATGCAAAGTTACACTTAAGTGTATTTCCTTGTTGGGTAACACTGACGTTACTGAACCTTTTCTAAGTGCTTCAGTGGAAGGCAGCTGAACTTTTTGGCTCCTCAAGAACCAAAATGATTCCCGTCTACTGAAGCACTCAGGATTGCCTCAACCTGGATGACTGAGTGTCTACACTCCTGTTAGGTAAAGCTGGTTTTCAGACAGAAACATTCAAGGTTAGTGTTGCTCTGCGCTTTAAATGTATGCAGCACAGCCTAGAACAGTGCTTTAGAGCAATAAATCATTCAGACAAATGAATAAAGTTAAAGCAAAAAGATAGGAGAAAGTGCATTTTATTATATGTCCCTAATGGAAAATACTATAGAGATCACCATTAATCAATCTTTAAAAGATCTGAACAAACCACATTAAAGGCACTCTTCTCTCCCATCTACTAATGAGGGGAAGAGAACTGTATTTCATTTGTCATTGTCCCACTGAGTTTATCCTTGAATTGAGGCTCTTTGAATCGCTGTAAGTTTTTTCCCCCAATTTTTTCAACTTCAGCTCAACTCTGCCTCAACCTCCTGGGAGTCCATTCACAGGGACTGAGTTGTGGGTAACAGGGAAGGATGAGGGTAACCACTGAATAACCATCTCCTGGGAATTGTTGCATTAGATGTGACTTCTCTGTGCTGTGCACCTGCAGCAGTAATAACTTTAATATTTGCATTTTCCCACCACATCGGTTCTCCTCGCTGTTTATGCCTCACTCGAATTTATGCTGCTTCCCCAGCAGTTCTTACAAAGGTCATTTGGGTGTATGAATTTATTAAAGAGCCCATGTTATGCACATTCACAGGTTCATAATTTTACTTTGGGGGTGCACTAGAATATGTTTGCATCCTTTTGTGGTATAAAAGAAAACACTTTATTTTTTTCATGCTGTACTTTGCTGCAGCGTCTCTTCTCACACTCTGTTGGAAATGCTGTTTTAGCTCCTGTCTCTTTAAGGTCACCCTTGTGAAAAGCCAGATGATGGGTCAAACCAAAGCAAGGTAATGTTGGTAACCCCAGAACAGAAGTGACTCCAGTGAAGAAATAATGGCCAAATGTCTCAAGGCTGCTCATTTTTTGTTTAAGGGCGTGTCATGCTAGTGCAAATGTGTTACATGATGATATAGATAAGTAACAGAAGAAGGGCCGGGACTTCAAATGAGGTGTTTCAGTGTAGAATAACTCCCTTTGGCATGAACGTTAAAGTTTGCATTATTTTTATATGCACAAAAAAAACATACTAAAGGAAACCTGAAGAAGCGTAATACTGGCTCTTTAAGGTGATTTCCACTTAAACTGTACTGTGGTTGCAGAGAATACTGACGTATTGCCATGTTGTCTACAGTGCAGATGAACGTTTTGATGCTACGTTCCACACCAACATTGTGATCAACTCCTCGGGCAACTGTTCCTACTTACCTCCAGGTAAGAGTCATCAGGCAAAACCAGATGATTATTCTTTTTATTGCTTGTTCCTCCTGCTATTTTTCACACATAAAATTTCATATTTCCCAATAAACAGTTGCAGATGATTCGAGTTTTGGGAAATTTAGATGAAAATCATGCTATTTTTAAACAAACTCACAAAAAAAAACAACTTGTATATAAACAAAGGCACATCAACAAAGTTTTGTGTTGGAATTTATTTGAAATTTGGACACCAAAGTTTTCATTTTTACTTCAAATGTAGATCTGTTATTGGTCTTTTCATATAGATGTACAAAACCCCCGGAACCCATCTGTCCTTTTTATTAGAAGCAGATAGTGGCTGTGCACAGTCAGAGTGAATATCTGCACAGTGACTGCTTCTCCCTCTGATGAATCCCCTCTTGATGCCAGGCCATTAGTTGCAGCACCTCGTTCCAGATCTGGTCTAAATGTCGTCTTTTTTAGCCCAAAGTTGGCTGATGCTCACAGACGGCTTTCTGCACAGCAGCGGTAGACAAACGGGCGTCCATGAGCCATTCACAGTGCTCCAATAAAAAATATTTCTGCAGAGAGAAACGGAGCCGGAGCACACTGCTCAATTCACAGCCTCGGATGAAGACAGAGCAGTGTTGAGACATTAGACTGTTTGCACAATAAGAGGCTGTGAATTAAGCTGTGTACTCCAGCCGGCTTTTTCTTTCCTGGAAATTTACTGTCCTTGAGCTGAGGCGCACCTGTTTCAGTCGCAGGAGAACTTTGTTTGGACAAAAAAGAACAACATTACCAACCACTTTTGTCTAATATGAAAGAAATCTCCTGTGGGTAGCAGCGCAAACACAAATCATGTGTAAATCCCACTAAACGCAACCTTGTTACATCTAATATGTGCTGTATATACAAGCAGAAATGGTGTACAGATGAAACACTTTTTAGAAGAAAGCAACAACAACAGAACTTTCACTCAACCATAAATGAAACAGATCAATGTTTAGTGAGTGTAGATAATCCTTCAATTGGATTTCAAGTCTTGTAGTGCAACTCCGAACTTTATTTCTTGCCAAACAAAATCTGTAAGCCGTTAGATACAATCTCAGACATGCAGATTAAATATCGGTTTTATTGTTAAACAAAAACAAAATACAGCACCTACAAAACTCTGTTGGCTCACCCCTGAACAATGCTAAAAAATGTTTGTGTGACTAAATATTAAATGCATTCGACGTATCGTGAGTCACTTCTTTAATTATCAAGACATTTCTGCGGTTAAACTAATAGAACTGAGAGCTCTGGTCCTCAGGGGAAGCAGCTCGCTGACATTAATGTGCATCTCTGCCCACATGAGTATTATTAAGCAGGCCCTTGTCTCTGTTCTCTGGTGTGGTATTCCAATAATTCAGAGCAGGGAGCCTGAATGTAGTTGTGGCAGAGTAAAGGCGGCAAATATTGAGCAAATATTAACTCTAGACTGCTGCTGTTATTCAGGATGATCACAAATACACACTGGATCACAGCAGATAACTGAAGGAGTTATTATGTGGTTCTGGCTTAATGGTATGCAAATATCAACAAACCACAGTCAGTAGATGACAGTCGATCGATTTTTAGTCAATCCCCATTAGAAAATACATGATAAATTGAATTTATTTCCACATAAAAAGGGTTTAGTATCTTTATTTAATGCCTTTGTGTAAATCACTTTGTAGCATCAGTTTTAAAAGGTTACATACAGAGAAACTTATTATTATTATTCTCACCTTCCTCCTACTATTATATTATAGAAGATTGTAAAATTGTGAATTTTCAACAAGAGGTTGTGCAACAGTAAGTCTGTATAAATCAGAGCTGAGCCCCAAACCTTGTTGGCAGGATTGAAACGGATGTTTTCTTTGAAACAAAATCACCATAATGAAGCCATTTACCAAAGCCACAAACTGTAAAATCACAAAAAATTGGCAAAAATCATCTTTTTCAACTCCCTGACAGTCCTTAGACGCAACATGTGTGATGTTCTATCAGGAAAAATCAGCTTGAAATTCTAAAATTTCATTAAAATCACTTAATTCTACATGTCTAATCTCAGAAATTTGCCAATAATAACTATTTTCACCAGATTGTGTAAAAATCTGAAAATTCTGCTCTTCTCAGACCAACTAAGAAGCTGTGACCGACTCAACTCTGACCAACAGTGATGTGACAAAAATCAAATAAATCTAAATTGACATCATTTATTACCAATCAGGCTTAAATAAAACATTCGTCAGCAATAATATAAGTGCAACACGGCTCAAAGGGTATACAGCAAGTATTTGGAAGATGCATTCAGCATGGTGAAACTGCTTTCTAGAGTTGATGTGCAGAGAGGTGTGAGAAGTGGCAAGTTTGCAGAGGTAGTAAAAGTGTAAATACATCTAGCAAATAGCCAATCTATAGCATTTAAAGCCCCCAGTTGTAACACCTGTGGACAACTGGAACAATGTTGTACATTTTAATTCCAGGGTTTTTCAATTTTTGTAAAATAAATCCTCCAAGAAACTCAACTTTACTTTTTTCTTTTTTGATGACACTCTTATAACATTTTTGAGTTTTCTTTACTTTTATTCATGGTTGTGCTGTTTAAATAGAGGTGCACGACCTTACATTGCAGTGACAAATGAGCTCATAGTGAATAAGAATGTGAGCAACAAATGGCATGAAATGACTTGGGATTCCGAAGGTTAACTTCCTAAAGTCATTCGCAAAATCATCAGGGGTTTGTTGTATTTGCTCTGCAGCTGTTTTAGAGTACGTTTGGTTTTCTCTTGGTCTTGGCAAAAATCTATCCATGCTGGGAGTTACACAACCAGACAGATACTACTGTAATGTCTGAAACCAGTCGAAACGGCTCGCTAGCAAAAGCAAATAATCTGCCTGTCACACTCAGTAGCATGATACATTTCATTTACTTAATTTCTCTTCAACTTTGACCTTTGTTACCTTCAAGCTTAGCCAGACCAGCTGTGTCTCCCTGTTTTAGTGGGTAGTTTCATTTTTAAGAGTAATATTAATGTAACTCTTCGGATGAGAGCCAATAAGTCTATTTCCCCTAAAACTGTTGCTGTAATCTCTTTGTGTTTTAAAATGGTTTCCTTCCAACAACATTAAGTCAATGTCAGACCCTCTAAACCTGTGGATCAATCACTGTCACACCCTGTTAGTGCCAGATGCTTTAATAATCAAGCTCCCATTGACCCACTTCTGCCAGACCGTGTGGTCGAACAAGATATATGATGCGCTCTGTGAAACCACGTGCACGGAAACACACCGACACAGGCGGCCTTTCTGTCACCACCGCTGATTTGCTCTCTTTGGCAGACTCCCTCTCCAACCCCCTTTTTCCCTGAGTGTGCAAAGAAACGCTGGCCAGCTTGGCCTCAGCATCTGAATCGATACCCACGTAAATAGCTCCATCACTGAATCTCTCCTCGATTGATTGTCTCTGTCGCCGGCAAATAGCCTCTCAACTTTGTTCTACATGAACCCCCTCATCGCGAAGCAGCGACTTACTGCTCCAGCTCAAACACGACTGCTTTTAATTGAGTAAAACTGTATGCAGATAAGACCCAGACTGCCCAAATCATTTGAATTTCCTGACATTTGTCTTTGCTGCCGAGGGTTTGTCGCAGTAAATAGGAGTCATTCTGTTTGTCCACTCTACATCTCAGTTCATTTCCTCCTCGTGTTTATCATCCAGGAGAGAGTCGGACCTTGTTTATTGCCAACGTCTTTCTTAAATATGGATGGAAATTAGTTTGGTGCCTCCTCTTGAAGAATCACCCTCCACTTTCATCTCATTGTCATATTGGATTTTTTTCTTGATAGGATGGATGGCACTTGAACTCCATATCTCCTCAGAGTAAAACCTCCCTTCACTGTCATTTATTTTTCGATCCTCCTTATGCTTCCTTTAATGCAAGAGCAGCTGAGTAAGCTTTCTGTCAGAGCTGTAAATATCACCTCCATTCATTCCCGTCCCTCAAATCCATTTAGCAGCCTCAACACAGGTCTTTCTTTCATCACTCTTTTCAACAGGAATCTTCAAGAGCACCTGCAGCATTGACGTGCGCTGGTTCCCCTTTGACGTCCAGAAATGCGAGCTGAAGTTTGGTTCCTGGACGTACGGAGGCTTCGCTCTGGACCTGAAGATGATGGAGGCGGACATCAGCGGCTACATCGCCAACGGAGAGTGGGATCTCGTCGGTAAGCTGGACGGTGCAAGTGATCCGTAGCTTTCCACTGTGATTCTACCCAAGTTGATTGTGTTTTCTTGTGTCTCACAGAGGTCCCGGGGCAAAAGAACGAACGCTTCTACGACTGCTGTGAGGAGCCATATCCAGATGTTACCTTCACCGTTGTGATGCGCAGACGGACTCTTTACTACGGCCTCAACTTGCTCATCCCCTGCGTCTTGATCTCCACTCTGGCTCTCCTCGTCTTCCTGCTGCCTGCCGACTCCGGAGAGAAGATCTCACTGGGTTAGAGGAACTAGAACACACACATACATAAGCATCATAATAACAGGGAAGGATCCAAATACAGACAGAGACTGGCAGGTTAACATACAAAGGAAAACTTAATTGAAAACAAACTTGGCAGGAGAGTGAACAGAAAGCAGCTAAGTATTCCCCACCTGTCCTAATTTATTACAACCTGTAGGCGTGACTCACTCGATAAACAAATCTTTACAGCACTAGATAAAATGCCCACGGATCGTCATCTCGGTTATATCCTAAAAAAATGTAAAATCTCCTCCGTTTTTTTAAAGTGCAGGTAGGACTAGAGCATCGGCTAGAGGTGATTTGGCGTTACAGTTCAGAGTAATAGCTTTTGGTCAATTTTCTTTGTTAGTTAAAGCAGTGAAGAAGCGGAATTCCATCCCCACGAACAGGAAAGAATCAGGAGGCTTTGCAGTGTTTACCAGCCTCAAGGTTTGGCCAAAGTCAGCACATAATTGTCACCACCAGTAACTGCCTTTAATTTATTGTTTTTACTGATTTTTCTTTATTATCTCACACTGGTGGACTTTTAAGTTTTGTATTGTTTTATGTATTTATTGCTCTGTGGTTGTTCCCTTTTTCTGTATCTGCCCAGGGACAACAGATGCAAATGAAATGATAGCTAACTCTGGTGCAGTTACTTTGAACTGTGCGCTCTCCCTGCAAAAATAAGCTAAACTATTCAGAAAACACCAAACTAAAAAGTCCATGCAATTCTAAAAAAGCTAACTAATTTAAAAAAAAACAAAAAACTAATCCTGTATGAAAACCTAAAATCCAAAATGTAAAACACAAACCTGGAAAACATGAGATGCACATGGAACATAGAGAAGGAAACTGGTGGGAGAACAGAAGTAAGCAGGACACAAAACAGCATATCAGTGAGCTGAGGGCTGTACAAAGAAGCCAGTTTGACATACCCAGGCTCTCTTAGCGTAAGTCGGCTCAACAAAAACTAAAACCCAAATCAAAGTTAACAAGTATCATTAAATTTTTATATTCCTCATTGTTTTCCACTAACACAACGTGTTGACGCAGCTGCACACAATCGTTTCATTTAGTTCAGAAGAAGAGTCACATGACATGTTAAACGTCCCCCTTTTATGTGAATGCAGTCAGAGTTTGAAGCAGAAAGCCTGAGTTAACAGAGAAAGTTTTTAACCACCTTAAACGATCTGCTACAATTCAAAACAGGAATGTTGGTAGAAAACTGTTAAGCATGTGTGACACTGTCCCATAATGCAGAGTATCACTTTAATTTCTGGCCAAATCAAAGTGAAATTAATTGAATATTCTCTTTGATAAATACCAATAGAATAATCCATTTTCTGATCTGTGTTCTAACAGCTGCTGTACCAGGAGTGCAAATGAAACATAAAAACATATTTATGTGATTTCTGCGTCACCAGCTGAATGTATGTTGGGTTTCCATGGCAACACGATGCATACAGTGTGAAATACTGCAGCGACATATAACTACACGGCTTCATTCAGTGGTTTTAGTAACGTAAGTTCAACAGGTTTGCAGATGAAAAAAACATTCCCTTAGCTGAGAATCTGTATCGCTCAGAGAATCATCAGGAAACGATTCGGCTAAAGGTAGACGCTTCTTACAGGTGATTAACCCGCTCCAGACCAGGTTAGCGCTGCAGCAGCAGTTACCATGGTGATCTAGCAGGTTCATGACACTGAAAACTCTGACTTTGGGCCCAACATACCTTGCTCATCCACTAATCTTGCTTCGAAGTACAGCTTCTAGTAGGTAATCCAGCAGGACAAGGACAAAACTGGCAGAGAGCAAAGAACAAGACAGGAGTACTGACATACAGGAAAATAATTGGGAGACGCAGGTGCTTCACAAGATGCAGGTGAAGCGGATCATGGTAATCAAAAGGGTGGGAAAGAGACAAAAGCTGGAAGTAAAGACAACAGGAGACACATAACAGCAGGGGAATGACAAAATAAAACAGGAAACAAACAGCACACTTTCCAAGACCATGACTCATCCTGCATATAGACGTAAAAAGCCGTGCTCTTATTATTCTGCAGTCCATCGAGTTTCCAGGCTGTACAATACATCACTCGTTTCCTTTTTGGGAATAGTGTTGAAATACTGAACATGTCAGAAGCTGCAGATCAGGGTTTTCAACATTATTCCCTCGCGCTTTTGGAAATTTAAATATTAATTGAATCTCATTAATTATTGTTGAGTGGCCAGAAAACCCGCAGCCTTTGAGCCCTCGTGCTGTAATGCAATCCGGCGCAACTACAAACACTTCTTTTATGACTGTGGGTAAATTTTCACTTCAATTGCATCATATTTTAATGCTTTTGTCATAGTTTAGTAAATATTTGAAGTAGCTTTCAGTATTAGAACACACAGCTCATCGCATGTACGTGGCTGCACTGTTTTAGTTGTGTGACTCTGGTTATAAACCTGCATTAAAATACACAAGGTAATAATAAAAACAATAATAAAATACACTTTTTTTCTATAGTACCTTTTAATGCTGGAGTTAAATGGTGCTTTACAAACAAAGAGCAACAATGAAACATTTTAAAAAGACAATGAAACATTAGAAAAGACATTATAAAACAAATTCATGTCTGTACAGTGGTTTTAAAGCTTTTTTTTATAGTGAGGCTGAGCTGTTCTAACAGTAAGAAGGAGCTTATTCCACAGTATTCAAGTTGAAACAGTGAAAAGCATGTTCTCCTTTTGGGTTTGAAGCCTGGACTGTGGAACTTAGCAACTGATTCTTTGATCTGAGGAGTAGAACTGCAGAATAAGAGGTTTAAAAAAGTGAAATGTAGAGCAGAGTCAGGCCATGTAGAGATTTAATAGCAATCAGTATCTTGAACTGAAATCCATAACTGAGTCGCTGTAACTCAACCAGCACAGGAGTAATGCATTTGCTGCTGTGTTTAAAACCAACTGCAGCATCGTTTAGGAAGGTGAATAATGGGTTGCAGTCGTCCAGGCAGGAGAAAATAAGGGTGTTAGACTTCAGTGAATACAAGTGCCACATTTTTTAATTCAATTAAATACAGCAGCTCATAAGAAAAAAAGCCTAAAGGTAACGAGGTCTTAGTGCTGCCTTAAAAACGGTTATCTCTCAAGTGAGATAATGAGCAAAAACACTGTGACCAGATGACATAAACTTTCAAGCTGAAGGTAATAAAACACCTGCACAAAGTAAAGCCTAGAGGTAAGAACAGTAAACATTGTATCTGTTTAATATCAGTATGTTAGTAACCTGGCATTTAGCTCAAAGTGCAGTCTCAGTAGCATTGAGCCTCAGTCTGGCCGCCCCCATGCTAATGATAACATGTTATTTCAGGAAGAACTGGAGGGAATTTCTTCAAATTTGGCACAAATGCTCACTTGGACTCAAAGATAAACTGGTTTATTTTTAATGGTCAAATGTCAAACTCACTGTGACCTCAAATTCATCTCATTCTAGCGAACACGATGCTGTATATGAATACATGCCAACCCAATCAGATGCCCATCTGCATCAGCCAATGAAAAAATCCTAAGAAAATCTGTAGAATACATTTTTAAAACATTGACAAAAATGATGGTCATCTGCATCATCATACCAGAAAAAGATGGTATGATGAGACAGGAGGCAGCGTCCGATTTGAATAATACAAAGGATCATTTTGTATCTAAACTGTACCAGAGGAGTACACCAATCAGCCACAACATTCTGACCACTGACAGGTGAAGTGAATAACATTGATCATATTGGTACTATTTGGTGTTCTGATGGAAAACCTTGGATTTTACTATTTGTGTTGATGTGAATTAGACACCCAAATAAACATTGTCCCAGAACAAGCACACTCCCTCATGCAAATGGAAATCCCAAATGTCACTGGCCTAGCCCTGCAGGAAAATGCACCCAACCACATGGAAACAACATCAACCAATCAGGAACATGTGGAGGAACATGACAATGGCCCAACATGTTGATTTGACCTCCAAACTTCCTACACCCCATTGTGATCAAGCATCATCAGGATGCAGTGGAACAAGTTTGATTGACAGAGTCCCCACTGCACAACCCACAGTACCCAAAGGATCCACTGCCAACAGGTCCTCTTGTCCATGCCCAATAGTTCAGAGCATTTTTGACCGCATAAGGGGGACCAACACAATATTAGGCAGGTGGTCATAATGTTATGCCTGATCAGTGTATATATCAGAGGATGATGATGTCTGCGTGTCCAGAATCCAATGCTGCCACAAAGTTATGCTTTGCAGCTTCACAGCACAATTCAATCTACTGAGAGCTGCAGTGGACCAGCTGAGCAACCTTTACCACATGCACACACTAACCACTTTATTAGGTACTCCTGTTGCAGTCTAATACAACAGCTCTGCCATACATTCTACTTTTATTGAGCTCCTATATTTTCATAGTTTGTTGACACTGTCTTGAAGGTGATAACTCTACTTTATTTTTATCATCAAGGTCATAGTGTGTAGGGGCTGTTCATTGTACTGTGTTTTATTAAAAAGTATTCTTAATATTTTGTCCACCACATTCACATAAATGAGTGGGATATATAGTTAGTATATTAGGAACACTTTAAAATCTAATGCAGTCCAGTACACCACCACCAACTATGACCTCAGTAATAAACATAAAGTAGAATTATCACTTTTTGTCAATGAAATATCAATGAAAACTGAAAATGTTGATGTTTTCCAACTCTAGAATTTATGGCAGAGCTGTGGCCTTGGACTGCATTAGATTTCACATGTGTATTTAACAAAGTAGGCAGTGAGTGTGTGTGCATGTTGTTGCTATTTTTGTATTACTTTTTATATATGTCCGTAGGCAATTTAAATAAGGGAATAAACTATCATATATGAACACTCTGTACAAGGTGATATGTATTAATATCAGGAATGCTCAGAGGCGAATTTCATTAAGTCCGCAAGGATGAACAGATCAGAATTTGGCCTTCAAATGTCACTGTGACTTCACAATACACATATTTTGGCGATAACTCAAGTATGTAGAAGATAAATCTGGCAAAATTATACGCAAATGTCTGATATCGTAAAGTGATGGAGTGATTTTATATCCAAAAGGTCAGCTTTACTGTGACATCATCCTGTTCTGCAAAAACACTTTTCGTCCATTATTCCATGTCATAACTCAAGCACAGAACGAGAGACTGCAACCGTATTTCATACTTAGCCTGATACTGAATTGGTGACAGTAACATCGTGTATTGACTGTGTTGATCTTCTGTGCTGTCAGGCTAAAGATGTGTGTGAAGAATCCACATTTTACAGTTTGTAGCTTCTTTCCAGCAACATCTCTCTATATAATAGTCGCTAAATGAAGACGACATGTTTCAAACAGGATTTTATTCACTGGAATCATACATGTCTTTATAGTGACAACTGTCATTTCACCAGCAAATACATTTTATACCCTTTTGTTAATTCAAATACAGGTAATACCCTTTGTTGAATTCACGCAGTCTTCACTACATATTTTTTATATGTCTGGACAGATATGAAACCTGCAACTTGACTGAATGAGACAAACAACCTAATTCTAGTTTTAATATGAATTATCCAGGCAGAGACAGTTTTGCTCTTACCTCAGTACTTTGACTAGAACCACAGCTGAAACCAAACACTGACCTGCCAGTCTGGCTTTTACTGTGATCTAATTCATAGAAAACTGAGAGACTATCACAGTGAGATGTTTTGTGTTCTGGGCAGTACAGAAATCCTTGCGTCCGTCCGTCCATATACTGCAGAATTTTTAAGCCGTCACACTTTAATTGAAATTGTATTAGTTTTTAGTTGTTTTGCAAGTCAAAACAGACACAAGCTCCTCTGCTGCTGCTGCAATGGTTCAAATTTGTAATCCGTGTGAATCACACTCATCCCTCGATACATTTTTTACCAGCCCTATAAGATGATTTCAGTTTTTAAATTGAGTTTGTCAGATGGCCTTTCTGCACCTCTGTGATAAGCAGTGTACCTCTCAATCAGAGTTTCATCAACACAATCTCACACATCATTCTCCCCGGCGCTTAGGCAGGCATTGGCAGGTAATGCCTTGTTCGGTTAGTATAAAGTGGAGGTATTCTTCTCGGGTCCTTGCAGTCCTCCTTGCTGTGGCCACACATCTCTATGCAGTTTTTTGGGGGGGCATGGGGGGGACACTTTATTTCTGAAAGTTTTTTTATCTTAAAAAATAATCCAACAAGGAAATAGCAGTCTAATATGAGCAACCAAGCTAACAAAGAAAAAATTCAGTTACAAGTGATTAAATAAATGCAGCATTTCACTGCAGGTCACTAGTATCAGGAATTACAATCAGAAATTCAGTTTTACATATTTACTCACTTTAATCACAAAGTCTAGCCCAGCTGTTGCCAACAGGACAAGCATATCGGTGCACATTGTAAACATGGATGGGATTAACACACTTTAAAATTTCCACATGATTATTGTTGCAGTAAGCAATAACAATCACCCCTTAAGCCTGACCTGACTGGGATTAGACTGGAGTACAATCGATAACTGGTGGAGAAAGCAAAGTGGCACACAAAACAAACAAAAAGAAAGAAAGAAAGGAAAACTAGTCTGACCCCAAAGGCAAAATCCATGTGCTTTTGCCTACTACAAGCTCACTTGCAGGACAGCTAGACCAAAGAATAAATCCCAATAAACATTGGAAACAGTTCCACGGCAAGAGCAGCTGATAGATCAGTGATCTTAAATGCATTTTTTTTGCAACAATAGGCAACTGGACAGCTGACAGACACAGTGACTAAAACCCTTGACCTTGGCATGGGAAATCAGTGGTTCATATCCCGGTCTTGGCAAAGGTGTCCAGTAAGGACTATTAGGTCCTTAATGCTGTCCTACCTACCTACCTTACTCTCAGATGTATGTCGGTTTTAGATAAAAGTGTCTGCTAAATTAAATTGTAGAATATTAAAAATGCATCCTGATTGAATGTTAAAAACTATGTAAGTCCTGAGCCTGATCCAAAGATAGAGATTTATTCCAATCACAGAAAGTTTCAACTGGCTAGCGTTGGCATAGACTTGTATCTGATTCTTTGTTTTCTGATGTCATGTGAACACGTGAATAGAGCAGCAGAAACAGGCCTTCAATGGGTTTTTGGATGGTTGTCTTGCCCGGTATAATTTGGTAGTTGTGCACCGGCCGAATGTCAGTAAGTTTCAAAAAAAGTCTTTGTCATGGCGCTCCTTTACAGGCTAAACCTCCACAATTGTCTCTGCTTGCCAGCATGGGGTTGCTTGCCTCCTTGGGTTGCTTCAGTATAAAACTGTAAGAGACAACCAGATACGACAGCTAATCTACAATACTTGAAGTGTATATTGTCTAGGAAGATGGTATCTGACACTGAATATTAAATGACTCGGATTGCTATTAACAACGACAGAATTAAATTTAAAAATGCATGATACGGCAAACTACCCTTCTACTACCAGCCACCTTCAACACTCCATGGAAACAGATTTGAAATACATTCGAACAGTTAATGTCGCACACATTCAAGCCTGAAATCATTACACCACACGACACACACAGAAAATGGCTACTGTGTAATGAGATGTGGACCTGCCTTTCTTTACCGGCCACAACCAACGTCTCACCAATCTACCTCCTGCAGGTCGCCTTACATCTGCAAATTCTTACTAATGGATGCATCTCTCCTTTTTTCTTTTCCTTTCTTTAGTGTCATAAAAGAGGTATGAAGATAAAGTATACAGAGAGTAAGTGGAATTTTTAATGGGAAAAGAAGAAATACAAGAAATAGAATTAGTAATAGAATCAGACACAATTTTAAGCTGAGAATTTAGGATTAGTATCACTAATTCAACATCCAACAAAATGTGGAATGTAGTCACAATGTTAGATTTTGTCTACCTGTGCATTAGTGTGGAATAAGGAGCGCATCTGCCTCACTCCACCAGCCAGAACCAACATTTCTAACCCATATACCTCTTGCAGGTCACGTTACAATAAATAAAGAGCACTGAAAATTTTGAAAAATAGGGGGGAGGGGAATAATCAGATAAATAAGCACATACAGCATATTGTATACCATGGCCACTTGCAACAGATATATTACTTTTAAACTTGCTGCACATTTCAGCAACACAGTCATACTTTAGATCCAGTTTGCCGTTCATGATATGTGAGATAAGTGGCTGCCAGGCCCTTATAGAAATTATCAGTGGAACCCATCAGAGTGCATGTAATGTTCTCTAGCTGCAAAAACTGCCTTAGATCTCAGATCCAATGAGTGTGGGTGTTTCATATTTCCACTTCGGAGGAAAAAATCATCTAGCTGTTATCCTTTCATGCACATTTGACCCAGTAAATAATGTCTGGATGTGTCCCGTTGATGAGCGCCAGAAAGAGGCGACAGGTTCTCCTAAAACATATTCACGTCTTACTTATTTTCACAAACAAGGGATGTCCTAGCATTGATCTGAAAATTGGGATTTAAGCTGATCAAAAAAACTTTGCATGATAGTTTATAAAGTTGGCAAGCATCATAGACGTCTTTGTCATGGTGCTCCTTTACGAGCTAAATCACTCGCAAACTAGGAATGTCCCAAGATTTACTTCCATTGTCTTGCAGACATGTGAAAAGAGCAGCAGGAATGGCTCATAGATATTTTACTGGGTTATTATGTGGATATTATAGCACAGTCTTAGTTTATAATGTCAGTAGGCATCATGTAAGTCTTTGTCATGGTGCCCCTTTACTAGCTAAACCCCCACAATGTTTGCCAACATGCTGCCTGCTCAGGTCATTACAGTATCAAACACTAAAAGGCAACCAGGTACTCCAGCTAATCTACAATACTTGTATAGTGTGTTATCTAGGAAAATGGTATTAGGAATCAACAGATGCTAAATATCAAAGGACTTGGCTCGGACCGGCGCATAAAAGAGTAAATACCAACATAATTTCTGTATTCTTCTCCTTGAATTGTGCCATAATGAGGTGACAGATACCTTTAAAACATATTCACTTCTTTCTAACTTTCACAAATCACTCCCTGACATGTTATTTCACAGTTATTGTAAAAAAGACCCTGCAAATTCTTATCATTTCGAATTAAAAGGTTTACAAATTTCTTGAGTGCCACTTTGATTGCCTCCTGCCAGGGTTGATCTGACTGTGATCTATATGTGTTTGTTAAAGTGACTCAAATTTCAATCCAGTCAAATGCTTTTACAACTCAAGTGGTTTTGACACACAGCCAACCCCTTCTATTATTCTTCAATTTTCTCAAACAGCTTAATATCCCGGCCTACTTCTCTACTGGATAATCAGTCATTTTATGAAAAAGCAGTGGTTTGTCATTAATCCACTTCCTCTGTGGCCGTGTGAAGTGGGCTGATAATCATTGCTGATTGACTGACTGAACTGTCACAGGACCGAGCAAACTGTTTAATCTTATCTCGGCTGTCACAGTTGACTTGAATGTTTCATGCATAAATTATAAAAGGCTTTATGTAGACGATAACAGAGTATGGGTGGGGGGTGATGGCGACTGTATGTGGGAGTCTAAGGCGTTGATTTATGCAGTTTCCTCAAATGATTAGAGTCTGTGTTGCAGCTGGATTGCTTCATTAACCAAACAGTGCTGCCAAGCCAGATGTTTGGGCTCATGCATGTGTTTTTCACATGTATATTCCATCTGATGCTTTGATTTCTTGCAGACAGATAGAGGAAATATGACGTGAGAATCGCCCATGTCAATTTGCAACATGTTGATATGGAGATCTCAATGCTCATTTATCAGAAAGTGTTTTTGAAAAGGTTTCAAATAAGTTTGTTGGCAGGACAAATCGAGAGTATGATGAGTTATAGTTCATACTTAAACTCTGACTGTGTGGGCTGTTCATTAAATATCAGTATATGAAGCCAGTCCATCAACCTGCCCATTCAATGCCACTATTATCTGATAATGGTGAACACTCACTGAGGAAAAAGTGCTTTCATGGCAGCATTTATTTCCAGATTTAATTTCAGCAGAATTGGACTGAGACAGGAACTGTGATTTGTAAAATTTAAAATGCATTGACAGAAGTATGACAGCGTGTGAATATTTACTGTGACAGTCTCTGCATTTTGCATGAACATCCTGGAAATGTAAGATGTGATGACATATCTGACTGTGAGGCTTGTCTACTGTGTGATGTATAGCATAAAAAGAATAATTCAAAGCACTGAGAAACCAGGAATCACATATAATGTAGGTCAATGAAAAAGGCAACTTTTCCAGTTTTCCATTTTTTAAAAGTAGTCGTATCATAGGCAACACAGTGATCCTGTTTATTAGAATTGTATCCATGTTTTTAAAGTTAATCTTCAGTCATTGATTAAACCCCTGAAAACTCAACTCTGTACATCAAAGTTACATATTTAAAGAGGGCAGCTCTGACAGAACTGAAGGTGATAAAGTATACAGGGAGCAAGTGGAATTTTTGTGGAAACAAAAAAACCAAAAATAGAAGAAGAAAACTGAGAAACCAGAACAGAATTTTTTGTTTCATTGTTCTTCTTTAGAACTAGTCTCTGGCTCAAACATGTGGGGCTGATTAACTTTAATATTCAGAGAGTCTCATAGGTGAGCTGGTGTGATCGAACTGTAGCAAGCGATGGAGGGATGACTAGAAATAGTCTTTATAGATCTGCACACTCTAGAGAAAGTCACAGTGGAGAGTTGCATCCAAGTCATTTTAAGTAAGGGGTAAAGGAATTATTTTAATTGAAAAAACTTAGACAGACAGAAATGAGTTTTGAGGCGACAAATCAATGACCGGAAAGGGACATTAAAATAACATTTAAAAACGTGACCAGAAACATTTTCCAAAAAAGATTATTAGTATTTCCTGCTTTGGATTAAAAAATAGTTCCAAACTGCAGATTTTAGGTAAAAGTGACTGAAGCACTGTCATTGTAAAGATAAGTCTCTTTTGAGTTACTGGATTGTAGTTTTTAATAAGTAGCAGAATACAAATAAAATGAAGGCATGTGCATGGCTAAAATCAATCAATCTCTTTATATTACATATTAGATGTCTGATATTTGATGGTGCAGCAAAGCCAGGTGATTAAAGTGCATACCACAAGGGTGAAAATGCTATTTGCTGCTCTCTTTGCCCATAATTCTCATCTATCTCCACTGTTCCCATCCAATAATGGCAAAAAACAATCTTTATTTACACTGGAGATCACATATGCACCATTTATAATCCCTTAAAAGGCTTTACATGCCATTTCTTGGTCCAAAGAAGCAGCTGCAGCAGCAGGTATGACAACGTAAAGGCAGCTGCTCAGTGTTTTTCAGAGGTGTGAAATGTATATGAGAATACACTGAGTTAATTAAGATCTGATGCTTCATTTTCCTGACAAGTTGAATCTTTTACAATAAGAGCCAGCAGGCTTAGTGCTGTCAGCTCATTAGGGAAACCTGCTCTCCTCACAGGTATTCTTTTACCTGTTGGTCTCGTTTGCACCCTCTCAGGTTATGTAGTGAGCGACTTTGACACGATAAGCTTCAGTAAGCTTCAGTAAGCTTCAGCTGCTGTGCAACGCTGATTTCGAGGATTCTGTGCTCCACCCCATTATGAAAGAAGAGCGTACAGTTTTTTTTAAAGGCAAAATTAGCCTAAGAAGAGTATTTTTAATGCAAAAAAATAGTGAAATAATCCACTTAATCTTCTGCATGTTATGACAAAATAATTTGTAAGGATGGAAAAGTGTGTTTCATTGTATCTTGTCGTCTATAACCTGATGTTTCTGCTGACTTGTGGCAGGTTCCAACATAAAGAAACTGTGGGTTTCTGTCATTACTGATCTGAATGTATTTTATTGCACTCGGTAGTTTTGTTGTGAAGTGCTTTCTGAGATTTGGTGTCCTTTCAGGTATTACAGTGCTGCTCTCCCTGACTGTCTTCATGCTGCTGGTTGCAGAGATTATGCCCGCCACTTCAGACTCGGTGCCGTTAATAGGTGAGACAGACTCGAGTTAAAAGCAGTCGCTACGGGTGTCAGCTACTATCAGAGAGAAGGCGTGGGTGAGAATTTCTGTAGTCATTTTTCATGAAGGGATCTTTTATATCACAATGTGGCCAAGTTCAGGCAGCTATTCAGGACTAATATTTTTTTATTTAGAGACCTGAGTCACCGTATTTAAATCAGTGGAACAGAAAGTAGCCTTTTGCATTTCTGTGAGACACAAAATGAGTTGTGCTTTTTTCCTGACACTAAAAGCTTTCAGTATAAGGACTCCTCTGGTTTGCTACTTGTGATTTTACCCGTTTTAATGATACAACTCTGTCCTTTCCTACTTTCTCCTCTGTTTCTTCTGTCCTCAGCTCAGTACTTTGCCACTACTATGGTCATTGTCGGTCTCTCAGTAATTGCCACAGTTCTCGTCTTGCAATATCACCATCATGACCCTGATGGAGGCAAGATGCCAAAGTGGGTGAGTGTTGTTTCATGTTACATCATTACTTGTAACTTATACCAGGCTTTAATTGCTAATTTGCTTCTAGCCACACCCCAGAACTGTGGAATATGTTTTGATAAACTGTGGACATGAGATTCTTTTTATTATTGTGTTACAGTCAGTGTTGCTTTACTTGCAGTCATTTATCCAGAACAACATGCACTTACTTAGAAAACTGTGGTCCCGCTAGGTTTCTTAATGGAAAAAACATCTGCACAATAACGGACCAGGAGGATGTAAAGTCTGGCTGATGCTGATGTTTTTATGTTTTCTCTGTGTTGCACAATAAGGTCTCCTGATATTCTAGACCAGCGTTGTCAAATCTTGGTCTTCGAGGGCCACTATCCTGCATGTTTTAGATGTTTCCCTCTTCCAACACACCTGATTCAGGATCGTTATCAGGTTTCTGCAGAACTTGATGATGAGCTGATCATTTGAATCAGGTGCGTTGGAAGAGGGAAACATCTAAAACATGCTGGATAGGGGCCCTCGAGGACCAGGATTGGACACCCCTGGTCTAGAGTCACAGAATGAAACAGCCCTGAGTAACCCTGTGAACCATAAAACCTACTGGTGGGTTTGAAAAATGTATTTACAAATTAAATCGTTAAAATTACACAATTTATCAGCCAAAAACTAAACACATTTTCAACTCACAAACCTTTAATTACTCATTCATGACATCCTGTTCTGTCAGAAACCAAATCTAAGCTTAATATTGTGACAATTCATCAAAGTGTCAGTGTCTATATGTTTTATTTAAAAAATTCTGGGGAAATAAGCCATGAGCATTAACCAGATTCTGTTAAAAGTAAAAAATTCTGCTCTTTCAGCACAAGCATTTGGGACTCAGCTGTGACCAACAGTCATGTGACAAAAATTTTGGAACTTTTTGGCTGAACGAGATTGAACTGCAGGCTGTGTTCACACAGAGCAGATACAAACAACATATTTACAATGTGTATAGTTAAATATCTATAGCATGTAGAGTCATCAGTTTGATTTCCAGTGTTCAGGAAACCTGTGGGCACAAAAACGCTGTACATGCTGATATCACGTTTTTCCATTTTTGTAAAACAAATGATCAAAGAGATTTAACTTCAGTACTTTCTTCCTCTTTTTTTTAGTCATGTATGGCATTATAACTGTCATACTGCAGATAAGATATTTCTATATTCCATCTACTTCTAGCCATGGCTGTTCTGTTTCTATAGAGGTGCAGGACTGGAAAAATGAGCCCACAGTGAATAAAAATGTCACAGAACGAAATAAAATCAAACCCTCCAGAAACTGCTTTGGGTTTAGAGCCTCTACAGTAAAGTCATTCTCTCATCTGTACCTCAACTGTTGACCAAAAAGTTGTTGACCAATCACATGATAGTCCATATAAATTAGACTCCAGACCCTTTGTTCATTCTCATTTTTCCCAGTTTAATTTCAAGTTAATCGGAGCTATCTTCATTCTTGTTTGATCCCTCAGACCCGTGTGATCCTGCTGAACTGGTGTGCATGGTTCCTGCGTATGAAGCGTCCCGGTGAGGAGCGAGTTCGCTCGGCCTGCCACAACAAGGGTCCTCGGAGCAGCCTGACCAGCATGGAGCTCAATCCCAGCACCTCCCAGTCCAACAACGGCAACATGCTGTACGTCGGGGGTCGCGGCCTGGACAGCCTCCACTACTCCACAGTTGCCACCTCGCCTGACTCTGGCGTCCTGTGTGGGCGGGTGGTGGGACGAGCCGGCGAGGAGGAGCTGCTCCTGCCCTCAGGTCAGAGCTCCTCAACTGGAAGTGTGGAAGTGGAGCTGGCCAAGATCTTGGACGAGGTGCGCTACATCGCCAAACGCTTTCATAACCAAGACGAGGATGAGAGCGTGTGCAACGAGTGGAAGTTTGCTGCGGCCGTTATCGACAGGCTCTGTCTCATGGCCTTCTCAATCTTTACCATCCTCTGCACCATCGGGATCCTCATGTCAGCACCCAACTTTGTGGAGGCCATTTCAAAAGACTTTTTCAACTGAAAGCGTTATTGGCAAATAAAAGGCCATAGCAACCACTCTTCTCATAGAGCACCAATCTGTAAACTCATTTGGCAGCATTTTGCAGTTAAGTCTGCTATCCTGGGACTTGTATATCACTAAATATTTACCCTCACTTAAAACAAAGTCAAAGTCAGGCCTTGTGATTGACTTAAAATGCATAAATAGGTCATGCATTGTATCATGTTAATGAATTATAATTTTTGTGTTTTATATTAAACAGCTCCGCATACTGAAAAAAAAAATCTAACTCTGATCTACTGTCTGATTCTAAAACTCCGTCATACAAAGCTTTGTTTAAGTGGTGTAACTTGCTAACCTACAACGAATGCAGCTGTGGTTTGTTATGTGGTGTTACCTGTGTATTATCATTCATTAATTTGTCTCTAACTAAAATATCACTAAAATCTATTCGATATACAAAGCAGCTACAGTATCTTGTATTGAAATGTATTTAGTGTTTCACATAAATACTTCTATATCTGAAACAATGTCGTGACATTGTTATTGACGTTTGTATAAATACTGATTATTGTTTATTACTGTTATTTGCATAACCCAACACCTCAGTTTAACCATGTTTTCACATGTTCTTACTGACTCACTTTTATTACTATATTTCGTGATGATTAAGAATTTCTGTGAGGTCAAAGCCAGTTTTTTATTATTTTTGTTCTTATCCACTGTAAAGTTTCACAAATAAATGTATTCTTTTTATTCCGAACAGCAGATTGGAAATGTTTTTGTGTTTTGTCTACTAATAGCAACACTGTGGCTACATCCATATTTTTTGGTTTGGACTATTAATAACATCCACAGACAACTCACCAAGACATTATAGTAGATGAGCATTAAATCGGCTGCTGTTTGATTGCACCTTATGTACTAATGGAAGAATTGCATCTGCATTCAAATTAAAATACAGCTAAAACAGAACTAAATCAATACGATACTCAGAAATAAAATAAAACAGATCTACGACATAGCGTAAATGCATGCCCTTACTACTCCTGTAAATCTATGTTGGCACTTAATTGTATAATGGTGATAAAACTGGCCCTTGTTGTTACTTTTATAAAGAATTGAATAGTTAAAGCCTTCTGCATTTCACTAAATTGCAAAGCTGCCACCTAGTGACTAAACATAACAAGTGCAGCCAATCAAATTTACAGTTAAAGTTCAAATTATTCATGTCAATGCCAATGTGTTTCTGAACATTTTTAGTGGTTTGTATTTGACCAATAGTTTTTCTATGGCTGGAAATGACATAAGCAAGTGACAAAAGATGAGAATACATCGTAGCAAAGCCTTTATTTTTAACCATAGCAGCAAACTGTTCAAACTTTATTGTCTCCACTGGGATTTTGTTCCACTTCCCTCCACAGATTCTCGATGGGATTCAGGTCTGGACCTCAAAATGTTACTATTGTTTTCTGTTCACTATTTCTTGAACACTTTGGCTGTATGTTTCAGATCACTGTCTTGTTGGAAGGTTCAATGCTTCCGAAAGACAAGTTTTTCTGCTAACTGCCTGATGCTTTCCTCCAGAACCTTAATGTTGCCCTCTTTTTCTAATGATGAAATTTACTTTGCCAAGGTTGTGTGTGTGTATATATATATATATATATATATATATATATATCCATCCATTATCTATACACCGCTTAATCCTCATATATATATGTATATGATTATAGTAATGAATCATAATATATATGATTATATATATCTTATTGCTTTTCTGTTTTTTTTTAACTTTTCTTTTCTTCTAAGTTTATTGTGTACAGTGATTGTTCAGCAACATAGTAGAAATCAGGTACTAATGATATAGAAGCTGCATATTCTCAAACAGTTTCAAAGGGTGTGTAATTTTGGACATGGCATTAAAAAAGTCGTTTAAACGTTTACAATTGATCTTGAACACCTCTAAAAAAACGTCCTGCTATCGTTTGTCACTTGTTTTTGTAATTTTAGGCCTGATAAAATCTGTTGGTCAAATAAAGATGTTATATAGACTAGAATGTGTAATCAATGCCTTTATAATTTTAAAGCTAAGTCTAACTAAACACAAACATAGTCTTCTATCCCTGACTGGCGCCTGTCTGATTTATTAATAAATCGGGCGGAACCTTCAAATCACAGCGCGTTTTCTTTTCAGGAAGTGATTTCCTGTTGCCACGCTGCACTCTGCACTTCACACTGTGTGCGCCTTTATTGTTCCGCCGACTGGAAACACGTTCATGCTGTAAGTTTCGGTTTAACTCGCCGGTAGCTTTGGCTTGAACTCTGGGTGTGAAGCCTTTTTATTTGCTAAAATGTCGGAGGCCTTGCTCCAGTGGTGTGTGGACCAGTTACACCACAAGTTCGGACTGGAAGCGAGCGAAGACATCGTCAGGTAAGAACCGTAAAATGTGACCGTTAAGGTTGTCAGTTAACCGGCTAACAGCTGCGAGATCAACTAGTTATCTTAGCAGTGCTGTAATGTGATGTAATGTAAAATAACTGAGTTGTCAGTTGTTGAAAATGCTCAGAATTGATATTTATGTGTTAATTGTGCTGCTTTCCGTTGATACAGATAAATAAGTTTGACATTTTTGCAATTTGACAGGTGTGTTAGCCACCGACTAGCTAACAGTGAACCAGTGATTTAGCTCCCAGTCCTGACAGATTCTGTTAAATCCCCTTTTTCTTAATGACGAATCCTGGCTGTCAGTTGGTGTCTGTGTTGCATTATGTTTTGTAATGATGTATAAGTCGGCAAAACTTTAAATAGAAATTATTCATTACTTGAATAAAATATAAGAACAAAATGAGAGGCTGGTTCCTTCCTATTTGGATATATTGTGATGAGAAGTGATACAGCCATTTCCCACTTATATAAGTAATATTGAAGACAGTTAGGCTAAATAATGTGCAAAAACATATGTTGTGATATGAGTCACGAATGGAAACGGTCATTTTTTGTCCACTAATAAAAAGTTTAAAAACGGATATGTCATTTGTGCAGCAGTCTGCACCAAACAAACATGGTCAGTTATGTCTGGGAAATAGGATTTGTAGGCTGAGGCCTCTCTGCAGCTATATCATGCTCAATTTGTAAAGGTTTCTTGTGAATTATTTTATCTTTATGAGTAAATTGCAGCTGAGTGGGATGTGGATATTACTCTTGGCCATATTTCGATTTTGATGATATTTTGTTTTGTTGTTCATCCCTAGAGGACAGTTCACCAAAGTCTTCAGCAACTATTTTATCAAAAAGAAAAGAATACTGCACAAATTAACCTTTTAAAAGTATCCTAAAGAGTTTTGAACTATTTATTAATGGTAAAGTACCTTTAGCAGATATATTGTTAAACAAATTGAGTGCAGGATAACAAATCTCTAAACATTGCTGGAAGCTACACATATAAAAAAGAACTTGCATTGAACAAGCGGTTTGTAGGTGTTTTTGCTGACTGATGATTTCAACAGGGCTTAAAAATTTCAGGAAAAATATCTAACTAAAATTTTTTCTGACTGATAATGTGATTTGATTTGCAGTATTTTTTTTTATGTCAAGACTCAGTGTATTATTCACTGCATAATAAATTTAAAACATGTGATGGTTATTACCAGATAAGATACCATCTAAAGCATGTCTTTCACAGTTCTTAAATACATCTTTTGATGCACCTGAACACATCCTCAGTGATATTTCCTGGGGTCATAGGGTGTTTCGAGTCTTTCAACATCAGACACCCTCTCCCAGGGGACCCAATTGCGGTTGATCAGACCACGACTTGTGTTCAGGTGGCATTCACTTGTCCCCATGGTTCTCGGTAGTAGCTTCGGTAGTGTTCTTGATGGCTCTGCTCCTTGCTGTTCCCGTGATGCCCAGGGCACTTAGAGCTTTGTGGAGTGAGGACCCCACAAATTCTCTGCTGCCAACCTCAATGCGCATACACCTTGCCTTCCAGCCCTGTTCCCGACAGTTGTTGACCAGGTGTTCATACTTGGTCCTCTTTCTTTCATGGGCTTCCCCCAAGCGGTCCTCCCATGACACAGGCAGCTCTGTGATTATGATGTTCCTGTTGCTCTCTGAGACCAGTAAGAAATCTCGCCTCAGGGTGGTGTTGACAATGTGCTGGGGGAACCTCAGCTGTTTCTCCAGGTCTACAGAGAGTTTCCAGTCCTGGGCAGTTGCCAGGAGCCCTGCTGGTGCCTTCTTGTGACCTGCCTTTGGCTGATCTCCTGCTTTGACAAAAGTAATTGTGCAGGTGGTGTTGCACACTCGACTGCAGCTGCTGATAGCTTGCTGATACGGTGTGGTTCGGCCTGCCCCAGATCCATCCAGGTGACTTTCCAGTCCATGGCATGCTCCACCTGGTCCAGGCCCCTGCTGCCTCAGACCAGTCACTCTGCTCGTCCTTCCTTCCTCCACTGCAGTTCTGACCTCCTCCTGTATCTGCCTTCACTTCTCCTTCCCCTTGCACTTCTTGTGATGGAGTAGTGTTGGGAACATCCCCTGCTCTGCCGTGGGCCACTACAACCACCAGATCTCTGTGGCGCAGTCGTGCCTCTGCTTTCAGCACTGCAGCCTGGGCACTCCACTTCCTTCTAGTCTTCACCACAACTCCTGCCTGGGCCACCTTTGGGTCGCTCGAGTCTCTGTAC
The DNA here is from genome assembly GCA_024666655.1 of Dascyllus trimaculatus. Classification (NCBI taxonomy): domain Eukaryota; kingdom Metazoa; phylum Chordata; class Actinopteri; family Pomacentridae; genus Dascyllus; species Dascyllus trimaculatus. The sequence continues at coordinate 15,705,041 of CM045445.1, read as the reverse complement.
ATCAGCAACTCTCTGGTCTGTGCCACCTTGAACTCCTCTTCCAAAGACTTCAAGGGCAAGGAGAGCTTTGTGGTGTTCCCATAAAGGGCAATGTTACTGAGGCTTCTGGGCAACCCCAACCATCTCCTGAGACAGGAGCTGATCTTCTTCTCCAATGTCTCCACAGTGGAAATGGGGACCTCGTACACAAGTAGCGGCCAGAGTATCCTTGGTAGTATACCATGCTGGTATATCTATGCCTTGAACTTGCCCGGGAGGCCAGATTTGTCCACTGCTCTCAGCTAGCTTTCCAGATCCTGGCAGATTGACTGGACAGATGAGGAGTCTTTGAGGCTGCTGTCAAAGACTTTGCCCAAGCTCTTTACAGGCTTCTCTGAGACTGATGACACACAAGAGGGATGGTATGAATTTGTAAAAGCATTGACACGATGGTTTAAAACAGTCAGATGTACTGAAGGGAGTGTACAAGCTTTTGCTATTAAATAATGAGATTGGGATTATTTCAGTCAAATACCAGCATGCCTGAACCACAGAGTTTACACTGATCAATGGACAACCATAATAAACCTCTAAAAGCTTAAATCTGCCAGTGTCATGCTTCATATATTCTAAATTGCAGCCTTGGCAATCTGCTATCGATTATAATAGTGGCTTTGATTTGAAATTGATAAATTATTTAGTGGTTAAAAAAATATAATGAAAATGAATGAAATAAATGCAAATGAAATGATATTTGTTGCATTCTGCTTTTCAGGTACATTCTATCCATTGAAAAAGCTGAAGAGATCGAGGAGTACGTGGGAGACCTCCTGCAGGGCACTGACGGGAGAAAAGGGCTGTTTATAGATGAGCTCCTCAGCAGATGGAAGAAGACTCAAAGACAGGCCACAGATAACGGAAATCTTTTCCTTCTGAAAGAATCTGTTTCATCAGCAGGTGGGGCAATAAATGTCTGCGACTGATGTATTTCTGTTGAGATCGATTGCATGATCTACTCCATAAGTACTGTGGCGTTCACAACTCGGGAGACCTTAAAATGAATCTAGAGATCGAATATCTCAAATGCTCTGCTCATAATATTTGTCAAAGCTAATTTTTTCTCCTATCTTGGATGCACAAGACATGACCAAAGATACTCAGAGGAAGTCCAAACGCAAGGGGCGTAACAAACAGGAGGTGATGACTGTGAGCCAAACAGAACCTGAGCCAGAGGCAGTCAAAACCCCCATTGATCTGATGAGGGTGAGTACACACAGACCAAAACATTTCTTCTCTTGTTATCCACTTTTTGAAGGTAATTCTCATGGTTTGGGTACCACAGTGATGCAATACATGCAGTATCAAGTTTGGGCACACTTACCCTTTTAAGGGTTTGACATGCTGATACTAAAGACATCAAAACTACAAAAAAGGTCTAAACAAAGCAAAATGTGTTTTCTATTCTTCAAAGTGTCCATCTTTTGCTTTGCAAGCTCTTGTCATTCTCTCAACCAGCTTCTTGATTTTTGTCACCTGGAGCTTTTCCTGCAGTTTTGAAGACATTTTCACACGTTGAGCACCTCTCGGCTGCTTTTCCTTCACACTGTGCTCCAACTGTCATCCAGCTGCCGCCATGTCATCTAATGCAGCACTCCGTCACCCTTGTTCCTGGTCAGACATTCTTCACAGAGTCTGGAGGTTTCGGCTCATTGTCCTGTTGAAAAGCAAATGATGGATCCGTTGTGCACATACCAGATGGGATGGCTTGTCATAACAGAATGTTGTAGTAGTAGCCATGCTGGTAAAGTGTATGAATTCTAAATAAATCACCAACAGCGTCACCAGCAGATTTTTTCGTCCATGCCTCACTGTGGTCATCCGTTCACCTCCCCACATCTCATAAATCTTAATCTAAAATCCTAAAACTGGACTCATCAGAGCAAAGTGAAAGTTAGTTCCTTGCAGATATCTTCTTACTGGTACCTGTAAAGCAGTGGTTTCTTTGCATTGGTTGTTTCTCACTGTCTCCTCTGAAAAGTTGATGCTGAGATGTATCAGCTGCTTAAACTTTGAGTAGCACTGATGTAGGCTTTAATCAGAAGTGCCGTTAACTGGCAAGTTCTGAAGCTGGTAACTCTAACGAACTTCTCCTCTGCATCAGGGGAAACTCTTGATCTTCGTTTCCTGACATGGTCCTCATGAGAGCCAGTTTCATCACAGCTTTTGATGTTTTTTGTGACATCCCATGAAGAAACTTTGAAAGTTCTTGAATATGTTGAACAGACTTTCATGTATTGAAGTAATGATGGATACTTGTTCCTAGTTACTTGGTTCAGCAGTTTTTGACATAACATTGATTTCTCCAGTAGTTGAATAGGACTATTTGCTGTAGATCAGCACTACCTCAGCATAACAAAACTGATGTAATGATGCTCACCTGCTTACTAAAACCATTCCCGGTGACAAATTCATGAAGCTGGTTAGGATATTGCCAAGACAAAAAATCTAAAATATGAAACGGATTTCAGTTTGTTTAAATTTTTTACATAATTTTACTTGTGTTCTTTTATTTTTTGATGTCTTCATTTTATATTCTGCAGAAAATAGTAAAAAAAATCAATCCCAATTGAATGAGTAGGTGTCCAAATTTTTGTCTGACACTGTATCATGTCATTTTTATTGTTTTACTCATTTGTTAAACTCTTCTATTCTTTTCTTCATTCATTCATTCATTTACTGCTTTTTCAGGCCCAAGAAAACAGCAGTACTTCCTCAACAAAGAAGAAAACCAAGTTTGTCAATCTTTATGCTCAAGAGGGCCAAGACAAGCTGACTGTCTTACTCCCAGGCCGAAACGCCTGCGACTGCCTTGCCCAAAAGCACAAACTCATCAACAATTGCATCAGCTGTGGTCGCATTGTGTGTGAGCAGGAGGGCTCAGGACCCTGCCTCTTCTGTGGAAACCTGGTACGTAAAAATAACTGCTGTTTATTTCACTCTGTTTTTGGTTTTAGCAATCCTTGTTTTGTAGCTTTGCATGGTTTAATCGCTTTTCTTTTCTTTGATTCAGGTCTGCACCAAAGAGGAGCAGGAGATTCTCCTACGAGACTCCAACAAAAGCCAGAAACTAAGAAAGAAGCTCATGGGAGGTGAGAGGCAAAATGAGTCAAACTTATGAACAGAAAAATCTGTGAAATTATGATGTCATTTGATACCATGAATTTGTTTTTAATGTGGTGACAGACGGAGAAAGAGAGTATCTCCCTCGACAAGAGGCCAAGTTGAAGGCTGGGTTAGAGAAGGCACTTCAGCACAAAGACAAACTGCTGGAATTTGACAGGAACAGGTATCATAGAAACACACAGTCAAGAAAAAAGATTCACAGGAATGGATGTCTTTAGTAAATAGCCCCAGACACACTTGCCTGTTTATTTACTGCCCCCTTCAACTCCAGTGTCAGGAGAACGCAGGTTCTTGACGATGAGTCCGATTACTTTGCCACTGACTCCAATCAGTGGTTGTCACCCAGTGAGAGAGATAAGCTGAAGAAAAAGGAAGAGGAGCTGAGAGAACTCCGTCATGCTTCTCGCAAGGACAGGAAGATCACTCTGGACTTTGCTGGTAGACAAGTGATCGATGAGGGAAACAACCTGAATCAGTACTACAACAAGTAAGATAATCTGACACCACCTGAGTCAAAGCTGTTAGAGCAGATTTATGTTGGATAATGATGCTAAACAGCTTCTCCTTCTAAAATGTTTGCATTCATTTGCAGGTTGGATGAGACCCTCAAGGCTATGAGCAATGACTCAGTGTCAAAATCACCAATGTATTCTGGAAAAAAAGGTGGAGAGCAGAGCCTCAGACAGCTGGTGAACCCCAACATAATGCAGTCTGCGCCAGAGGTAACCTGTCATTTTTGACAAATAGTGTATACTGTGGGAAAATGGTGTCACCTTGTGGTACATTGTCAATACTGCATATAAAAATAGTTCCTCTTTAGAACAGTCATTTGTACCAATTTTGGGGAGTTTTCTGCCCCTCTCACATTTTTACTCACTGTGGGCTCATTTTCACTGCGACATAAAGTCCTGAACCTCTGTGGAAACAGGATAACAAGAACTAGAAATGGAGAGAACTCAAAAATTTCACCTGAGCAGTTTGACACAGTTATAATGCCACAAATCATCAATCGCAAGTCATCAGTGTACAACATTTTTACCCACAAATGTTACCATTAAAATAATGGTCACTCTACATACTATAGACATTTAACTATGGCCTGCAGTTCACCTAAAAACTTGGAATTTGTTGTTTCTCATGTGGCTGTTTGTTGCAGCTGAGTCACTAATGGCGTCACAGAGTGCAGACTTTTTGTTTTTCACAGAATCTGTAGAGATTTGGGTAATTTCCCCAAAGGAAAGGCACATTATTGATAAAGTGTTCAGTTTCTGTCTCAAAGGTGAAAATCTGGAGTTTCTTTGTAGTCTTGCAGTTTCATAAATAGTATAATTTTGGCATTTTTTTTGTTTTTAGAAATCGTATTCAATTCAATTAAATTCAATTCAGTTTTATTTATATAGCGTATATTTACAACACAAGTCGTCACAAAGCGCTAAACATTCTTAGCGTGTCCTACGGTTTTTAGGATTTAGAGACATAATTACAACATCAATGAAATTGATTGAAACTACACTGACTGCGATAGCTGTTTCTGTCACCTGCAGCCTTTTAGCTTGTGTAGTACTTTTTGTCCTCATTATGAAAATTGTGTGGGTGGTATTCACAAATATTCTGCCAATGGTAATAATGGCAATGAATCCACTTTCTAGTGGGTGGATGTCGGAGACAGTGAAAGCCACAGGAGACCCACAGAGCAGGAAAAGAGGCCAGGGGAAGACAAGAGAGGTGAAGAACGTTCCAGGTTGCGACTCCAAGACAAGGAGTTGCAAGAGATGTCCGATGGGGGCTGGTGCCTCAGCATGCACCAACCGTGGGCCTCCCTGCTGGTCAAAGGCATCAAGAGGTGCAATATAAATAATGAATTCTACATTTAAGTCTCAAATAAACACTTGCTTTCTGTATGTAGGAAGATGTAAAATTGCATTTGTGTGCCTGTGTGTGTTTGCAGGGTAGAAGGACGGACCTGGTACACGTCGCACCGAGGTCGTCTTTGGATTGCAGCTGCAGCCAAGAAGCCCACCCCTCAGGAGATTGCTGAAGTGGAAACCATGTACCGCCACATCTACAGGAGAGGTACACGAGGAATAAATATTTGACTCTTTAAAATTATTTTAGTTTTAGCAGATTTGTATACGGTGCTTTTGAGGTGCTAACATCTCAGAAACGACTGCCATAAAGTCTAATATGATGAATGGTAACATTTTTCATGGTGTGTATAAGCAGCATATAAATATTTAATCATTTTTGTAGCACACCGTAATGTGTGCCTGTTTCAACATATTTATCAGAAAGTGAAGTCCTCTTAAGGGCTTCTGTAAGTGGACACTGAGGTATAAACAGATAATGAATGATTATAATAAAAGTTGTAATTGCTGACAGACGTTATCTTCATTACATTTTTGCACACGAAAATTACATGAATGCTAAAGTGGGTAATGTTTGGTTAAAATGGGGTTAAATTGTTACAGGTGGCTGAAGTTTTACATCGATAAATCAGTGATTGCTCTTCTTCTCTGTGCAGAACCCAGGTTTCCGAAAGATTATCCCACCGGCTGCTTGTTGGGCTGCGTCAACATGAACGACTGCCTGTCTCAGGAGCAGTTCAGACAACAGGTTCGTGAAAGATGTACACTTTATACGATGCCAGAGGTATGAGTTTGCTGTGAATGATTGTTTAAATTTATAAAGTGAAGAAACCATTGTGCCACAGCCATGTAGTAGCTGTTAAACATATTTGGATTTGCTGACTTCTGTGTTTAGTTGCCATCATCTGCCTCCCCTTCTGAACTTTTCTAGCCCATGTGATCTGTGGGAAGTGTCAGCTTGCCTTGAAAAACATAAGAGCTATCTGAAGAAAGTCAACAAATTGATATTTATTTTCTGCGATACATGTTGCAGTATAAAAAACATAGGAATTTTGAATGATTTGAATCACTCTTATTTGAACTCTGAAGGTTTTCTTTTTCTATCAAGCTGCAAAAAAATGTTGTTCCATGTGTTTGAGTTGATTTGTCTTTAAATGGAATATGCAGATCGCAATGTCTGTCCTTTTTATCATATATTTGATTATGTATTTAATTGTAAATCAGTTTCCAATATTTCAACAACACTAGTGGGTTAAAAATCATGGAAATCTAAAACGCATTCTTCTGCTTTGAGAAGGTTAAAATCTCCATGTCGTTATTTTGAGTTATGAGAATGACCTTTTGATCTGCTCCTATCTATTTCCTGGAAACAGCAGTACTCTATCTAACTGGATAGATCATGTTGTGTGTGAGCATGTCAGATCAGTGCAGTACCATCTACTACCAGCAGAGGGCAGACTGCACCATTTTACCAGGAACTCCAGCTGCCATCTTACATTACGTCCCACTAGAGGCAGTGTGTACCACAGGAATAACCACAGAAACACAACCTCTCATTATCCCAGTTACCTCCCACCAAAGTGGTGATATGTGCACTTTTAAAGTGGTACCGGTCTATTGTGTTTATTCAAAAATATGTTCTTTGGAAAAAGGGCTTACACTTAAAGGGAAATCCAGCCTTAACTAAAGTGTTACAAGGACTCTGGTTCCACTCCGAACATGTGATGTGGCAAAGTATGGCACTGCTCCATTGGCATTATGGTCACTGCTGCCTTCGACTAGGACTCATAAACTGTTTACTTGAGCTTTTACACCCACATTAGTTTAATTAATTGCAGTTTTACCAAGTATATACAGGAAAATACACCCTACTCCCCATTAAATCGTCATGTGGATACAGTCTTGTTCCTATTTGCTGTCAGTGGAAGATGTTTAAACTTAATTACATTGCCATCCTTGTCTTGGCTGTTTTGCCTCTGGCTTTGGGAGAGACTGCTAGTCTGAAGTCGACTTGTCTCATTCTTTTGCAGTCTGCTCTATGGTATTATTACATCTGAAACAATTAATGTATTAATTGATTGCCAGAAAATTAATCCTCAACTATTATGATGATAATCTTAGATGGAAAATTGCATTTTGGACTGAAACAAGAGTCTTGAAGGTGTCATTTTGTCTACAAATGAAGAATAATGTTGAGTTGCAAGTAGTGTCAGGCTTAGACTATGGAAATGATTGTTTTATTTGTTAGCATTTACATTTTTAAATGGGTTTAGATGACCTACAAATACCTCTGTGATCATTAAGCGTAATAAGTGAGAGTACAAACAAACACATGCCCTCATCTTACTTATCATTCTTCTTATGTTGTGTAAACATGCTGAAATACACACAAATATTGGACAGTCTGCAGTGAAACCATATAAGCCATGAAATGCAGCAAATTCGACATGTTGCACAAACATGCCCTAACCCTGCAAAGCTACAAACCCTTATGCACATGTACACACATGCTTGTTTGTCATCAGTGATGAGATACTGAAACAGGTCACATGTGGAACTTGCACATTCTTCTGTTAAAATTAAGAAAACAGACCCATGGAAACAGCAACAATCCCCTTTTGGGATATTGTACTTGTGTTTCCATGCATCTCTGCACACACATATATATTTTTCTTCCTGCATAAAGTCGTTTCTTAGAAGCACTGAGTTTTTGTTAAAAAAAAAAACAAAAAAAAAAACATACACCTTTAAAAATGTGAGCTGCTACATGGCTGCATTCTGACTGCTGGGACCTGTAAATCTAAGGGCTTTCCCCTTTTGTACTCTGTCCTCATTCTCTCCTCCACCACTCATTCCACCCAGGGCTGTAAAATCATGTTTGCAGGCAGTGTGACTGCCCTTTCATCCTGTGAAAGGGTGTGTGTGTGCGTGTGTGTGTGTGTGTGTGTCCACTTGCACAGAGCAGCCATAAATAACACCCCCACCCCACACAAGGCCCCTCACAAAAAAGAAAAGCAAGGCAGATGTAGAAAATAGCAAAGCAACCAGAGAAGAATAACAGCGCCAAATGACGAACAGTTGGTTAGTGCCTCGTCACCATTTTAGTAAAACAGCAGAGATTATTAGCCTGTTTAGCGTTTTAATCTTGCTGCTTTTTGTGTTAGTCGAAGAGGGCATGTTGTGCTAGAGCATAGTAGCACATAGCTGCGCTGCTGGACTGGGCGAGTGGGTGAGGTGTAGGATTTACTGTCCTGTGCTGGCAACTGTGGGTGGTTGAAAGGGGGGTGGTGAAGGACAGGCAGCCATTATTCTTCAGGCTCTTCTAAATCTGTCCCTAGTGATGTATGAAATATTCAGAGAAAGTGGAATGTGGGTAGATCAGGAGAGCATGAGAGAAACGCTGCACAAGAAAAATGCAGCAAACATTGTGAACACTTAAATATCACAGATCCATGACAGTGATTCCCCTGTTGGGGCGCTGTTGTACAAACCAACTTGATTGTTGTGTTGACAGACAGTGCAGAAAGACCACCTCAGGCGGAGCAGGATTTCCATCTGCTTGACTTGGACCAATTCTTTCCCTCATTAGAAACTGACTGGTGTATTGATCCATTCTCCCCATAATCTCTCACTCCTCCCAGCTCCCCAGCCCCCCTTACTACTGATAATTGGCCAGCCATTATGATCTGTGCTCTGTCTTTCCACTTCTACCCCCCAGTGCTCACTAAGCAATGGGTGGAGATGTACGCCTGACCTGCCTGCTGCAAAGGGCAGGCAGGGGGTGGAGGGGGGCTGGTGGAAAAAAAGATAGGTAGATTGAAAATGGGACTGTTTTTGCTGGAGGAGGCTGAGTGAGATAATTAAAAAGGATGAGCAGAGAGCGCCAGCCAAACGTAAGCAGGTTTATCGGTGGTGGATATGCTGCAGATGCTTCACTTCACACATACAAATTTTAAAGCTGCGCACAAAATGAAGTCCAGCAGCATTACTTTATTTTGAGAGCAGCGTTTATCTACACGGACACGTCGGCAGTCTTCAAGTGGGTTCATAGCACAGGCAAAGGCACATCACACCCCATACAGAGCTTGAATCGCACCATCAACTCACTCCTGTGGTGAAAAAATTGATTGGATCAATCCACACTCTCAATAAGGGTCTGATTTCTTACCCTGTTCCAGACCATATCACCAGCTGCAGAGCTACATGTCTTAGTGAATAGAAGTCAGAGAGGTCTAACCTTTTGGGTGGCGAGCTCAGAGACTGTTCAGTGCTGTATTGATTCATATAAAATGACTGTGAGGACAAGAAGGCAGAGCAGATTTTGCTTGCGTGTGATCTGCATTATCTAATCGAAGTGCCCCATGAATTTACTGAAGGATGAAATGTTGACATAGTAATGTAATATGCAAGTTGCATCATTCACAGAAGTTTCTGAACAGTAATGTAGTCTGTGGTATCTAATGTTTCACAGATAAGCATAGTTTATTAATCTTGAGTCTGTTGAAGGCTGACATAGAACAGGCCCCCTGACACTCATATATATCAGATAGATGCATATTTGAAACATGACTTGTACTGGATGGTTTATAGCTGTGGTTTCCAACTAGTATAGACTCGGTTTCACATTTCTCCTTTGTGAAGAAGTCCATTCATAGACTAAACCAATTCAGTCTTATTTCACAGAATGAAGACAAATAAAAGAATTTTGCAGTAGATTGGAAGACATTTTGATGTGCCACAAGAGGGTAGGCACATGTTTAAATAATTATAAATGATGGCTCAGTTCCATTTAGCTGCTGCAGTTCCAAGGTCCTGGTTGTCACACTAACTGTAATATGTTGATTATGAAGTACTGCATTAGAAGAAGTTAATGGAAAAATGAACATTTACATAAAATACTTTTCTTTGCGCTAGCTTGTGTTGGTTTTTAGCTTTTTCAGAAAAGACTTTATGTGCATAATGAGTGGTGGAAACACTTCTTTTAAGTTAATTTAACTTGCATGACTTATCAACTGTTTTGGCTACTTTTGGTGTCTTTGCTTCTGGACAGCATAAAACATGGATGAAAGGGACTTACATAAAAGAATAATTAGAGCTTGCCAGATTAAAAACAACTCCTGAAGGCGTCTCTCCAGTTTTATCTCATAGATGGACACATTTTTGATCGATTTATCTACAGAGTTTTTCTTTTCTTTTTTAGCAGTCGGCAATCAAATATTCTTGCTTTTGGCTTCTTTTGGCTTTGGCTCTACTCTGTTTATTACAACCAACGTAGCCTATACCGCCACCATTTAATGACAGTACACAGCTAAGTTATTTTGCTGAAAACAAGCCTAATTCTCATTTTTTATTTTTACATATATATTTTTATGACATTTCAGAGGTTTGCTCAAAATTCACGTGACAATTGTATGTAACACAGCTATTGTCTTAACTGACAAGGACACCTTAAAAAAAGTAGTTAATGTTATGAGTAACACCTGGACTTTTCTTACTATGTCAAGTTTAAAAATCTGCTGTAAAGAACTCATATTTAGGCTTGTAAAATAACAATAACAGCACTGCAAAAGCACCACAAATTCAGGTAAAACCTGTTTTGTTTACAACATAACAAGCTTATGATATTTCTTATGTAGTTATGATGTCAAGTTGCCATTTGCTGTCTTCTTTTAGCATTCACTTACTGCATGCATAGAATTATGTAATGGTGTCATCTGCATATATAGTTATAATTGATAACATTTAGGTATCTACAACAGAATCTCTCATAGCTACCTAATTACTATATATTTAAGTAGTGAAGATGGAATTCAACAAAGAGGAACGGCAGCTGAAAACAAGTTGAGATTTTTTTTAGTCATTTCTGTTGTTCTGTTGTGTTCAGTAATTTGCGGTATATACAAAAACAGTCTCGATTTTGAAATGGTCCTCTCACAAGGTGTTTTAATTTATCAATTATCTTTGTGCAAAGTGTTGTACCCAGGAAAAAAAAACTTCATTTAATATTTTTTGTTGAGATCACCCTCAGGCAGGTTCTGTGGGTTGTTGCAAGCACCTTGGTTGTTCTGTGGATTTAGCCTCTGTCAGTGTCTTCTGTCTCTTCATGTAATCCGCAACTGACTCCATGATGATGAGCTCAGGGCTCAGTGGGGGCCACGCCATCTGTTGCAGGACTCCTCTTCCTTCTAGTGGTTGAAGATAGGCCTTTATGGCTATATGTTTGGGATTGTTGTCCTGCTGCAGAACAAATTTGTGATGATAAGATACCTCCCTGATTGCGTTGTGTTACGGATAAGAATCTAAATTGGCTTAAAAATTCTGCACAGTGTGTAGATATGTGAAAACCCCATCAATGGCCCTGATAACACCATCAATATTCAATATTTTCTTTAGAAAAACAGGTTTCTCAGTCACGTAAATGTTGCTTTCACGGTTAACATTTTACAGATTAGAGATCCATTTAAGTCATTAGTGTGTATTGTTCTGTGTCAACCTTTTCTTTTATCTCATTTTCAGTATATCTGCTTTAGTGCTCATTGATCTTTATTTTGCTTTTATCTTTTCTATGTCCAGTTAATACAGCAAGGCTTTAAGTTGTTCTTCATTGTAGCTTTGAGCCTATTTTACAACCGTGTATTTAATCCCATTCTAGCACCACACATCTATATGTATATATAGACTGCAGCTCTATAGATGTATGCACACGAGCACATGTCAGATAACTGAAACCATAGGCTTATACCACATCACATAGCTGCAAGCCTAGCCACTTATCTGTTAAAAGAAGTGCTGGTTTCTGTGGAATTCCATTTGTGTAAGCTCTCCCTCTGACCTCCAGAGTGGAGGAGCTCCCGTGCTTGTTAGGCTGGCTGGAAGCTCGGACTGATGCCTGCGTTTCCTTGTGTGGTAATGTGATATTTATATGCTGAAAGCCTTCCTTCCAGCATGCCACACACACACATGCATACATACACACACACACACACACACACACACACACACACACACACATACACAGACACACACACACACACGCACGCACACTCTCTCTCTCTCAGGATATATTGGATGCATTCCAAAGGAAGGGAAGTCAGGCAATGCTATTTTTTCTTCCCCCTTTTTCTCTGTAACATTGTGTGAATCCTCAGTAGCAGCTGCCTCCCTCCCCCCCCCTTTCCTCCACCACTCCATCATATTTTCCCCACTTTCTCTCTAACAGTATGTTTTACAGGTCAGTGCCGTAAAGTCGTTCACGGTCGCAGAGAATTCAGTTTATGCTCAGCGAACAGACACGCACACACTTGCATTTTGATCATGCGTCTTCCCGTCTTCTTTCTGCACAACCTCAGTCACACGCTAACACGCTGACATTCCTCCCCTTCCTCCTGTTTTCCTTGCTGGGCAGTTTGCCATGGCAGAGAGGTCAGACATCATGTGATTCTGCAGTGGTGTGTAGAATGCATTCAGCACAGGGTCCCCAGGCACTGGATGACAACCAACCAAACCTCAGTCACAGGTTTTCCACAGCATGAAAAATACATAGAACCATCTGCCAGACTTGAAATGGCCCTGCTACACCGTTTAGAATTTCACTGCTGTCCTCAGACCACTTCACTGAGTGTCACACGGTTTCTGCTGTTGGGGAAACTGACAGTTAAGCCTCGTTTATTATCTCCACTTCTGCTCCGTTTTGTTCTGCTCATTTAACAGGTCTTGTTCCTCTGTCTGTGTGCTGATCACAGGAACTTGGAACAATGATAAAGGCCACACGAGAGACATTTCAGACAGCTTCCTGTGATGGTCTGAAAGACAGCCCAGTTGATGAAAAAATAAATGCTAAACGGGTTCAAATTCTTCTTTCCTCTTTAAAAATAATGTGACATGCTGTTGCTCTTCTAACTCAGACCTCTTCAGCTTATTTCTGAGCAGCCTTTTGTGTCTTTTTCTTTACTGGAAAACATTGCTGAACTCATTATGTAGTCATTACTCCAGTAGAGTCCTCGTGCATATAAACAGGAAAGCCTGCAGGGTACTCATAATATTACAGTGTTGCCTAATATTATTGACTGTAACGGAAATGGAACAATAAGATGTGAAACCTCTTGAGCTAACCAGTTATTGTTTTGTAATGGAATCTAGTGTGGACGACATACTTCTAAATTTTTTAGCATGTTTAATAATAATGACATATTAACGTTTTAGGGCAGCAATCACCAAATCTAACCTGTTGTTTGGGTCAGAGTTCTGTTTAGTACTCGTATTACTATTTAGATGGATGAACTTCCAAAGGATTAAAAAAGATTGTGACCTATTTTCTTTATTCTTCCAAAAAAATAAAATACCATGTGTAAAAGAAGTGATTTATGAGAGATGGAAATGTACCTTCACTGCAGTTATTCCTTTGACATCTGTAAGTCTGTGTCTAAGATTTTTGAGAAGTTGAATTCTATTACAGAATCTAGACATCATTCACTCATTGCTAGATAGTTTTTTTAGGGAGCTCCACTGCTAACACATTTTACTCAAGCCATAATAGATCATTTTTACTATTCTAGCTAATCATATATGGAAGAAATAGAAGATCCCCTCCAAATATTACAAAAGATACAGAGGGAGGATATTAATACAATTAACTGGATTAAATCAAACTAAGTCAGTGGACTGGAATCTTACAAATGTTACAAGCCTGCGATCTTGTCTTTATTTCTAGCTGTTGTTTGAGTAGTTGCATTTTCAGTTCAGTCACTATGGCTCTGCTGACAATTTTTAGATCCCAGCTTGTATCTGGAACAGCCTTTTTGTTTTCGGTTTATGAAACAGTCTTCTGCCTCTCAGTTTGTGCTCTCTTTGAATTAATGGCTCCAACTGTGTTAAACAATGTTTGCATAAAACAAGACCTCTGTAGATGTTAATGCTGTGATCTGTTTAGTGCCTTGCCACAGGCAAACCGTAGCCCCCCCACAATAAGCTTTAATGAAGCATAGAGTCAATATGTTTGACATTTATCTCCCATCTCCACATCTGGTGTTTGTTGTTGATGCCCCAAAATGGCTCCTCATGAGGCCAGTGTGTGTGCCAATTTTCTGTTTTGGAATGAGGAAATGAATGAAGGTTGTGTGGCGTAGTCAGTAAGTACTTTGCTCAAAGTCAGTGGGCGATCGCGTTTCCCTGCTATGATATTATCAAGAACTGGAAGAGCTCTCAGTTTAATCATTACTCTTTATGCCTGTTCCCATCCAAATATGAGAACTGGTATTTCTTCTCTCATTATGTCTAGCTGATCTTGAGTTGTTTATTTTTGCCAGCATTCCCCAGGCATGTCTATGCAATTGCTTTATGTCACACATGCCTGTGTGTGTTCATTTGAGAAAAGATCTTTATCCAGCCGAGCCCCACCCCAGCAGCAGTATTACCGCAAGTATCTCTTCTGGAGAGGCAGAACCAGAGAGACAGAGTGTGAGAGACTCTCTGCCACTGCAGGGTCAGAGATTACAGACTCAATTGTGCTCTGCTGGGTGACATGTCTGCTCAGCAACTTCCTGCTAGCGACATCAGAGGGGAGGAAAGTACGGAGAAAGAGGGGGAGGTGAGGCAGGCCGTCCGTGCTTCCACTGCCATTAATCTTTCTCTCTTTGTGTGCAGCAAACTAAAAAAAAATGCAGCTTCTACTTGCCCATTTAGCTGCTGAGTCTGACTTGTTTTCAGTTTGGAGTTACTTGAAAAATAAAAAAATAATTATATTTGTTTTGAATAGTAAATTCAAAACAAACATAGGTTGCAGACCCAGAAATGATTTTAAAATGAGCATCTTTAGTCTTTCTAATCTTTAGTTTGTATAATTTGAGTCCATGTACTGACATTTATTACATTTAATAGAGATGGTGCAAACATGCTCATAAGGGGTCAATGTTGATCATGTTTGTGTCATTCCTTTTGGCCCATACTCTAATAGTCAACATTTGGTTTCTTATTTGAGCTTCTTTTTTAAAGTACTCCCACATAACAGACTATATAAAATCAGACCACATGTCTGTTACATGGGTTATTTTCAATGCAGTCAATCTCATGTTGATGGAAATTGATTCCATACTGGTCTGTACTGTTAAGTTAGGCAACCACATTTGTCTAACCCCCAACGTTTTGGATAGCATTTGGATTTGATGATCATAGAGCTGCTTGAATGCCCAGATATTTTTTAAAAAAAAAATCCATTTTAAAGTGCCCATTGACAGGAAAATGCTGTCTGTTTTGTATAATCAGCAATCAAATAGAAAGCAGTAGAAATCCAATAGACTGACAATTCTTTGTTCTTCCATTCATCTGTCTTTTGTGTGCATTAATAGGATCTGCTAAGTAGTTGAATCCAGCTGTTACCATGGCATGTGTTCTTTTGTTTTTTATGATTACCAGTTCCTTTAAAAATTATCTGCTTGATGGCTTGACTTGGAAATTGGATACAATCATGGGCAACAAGTTCCAGATTTAGTTGTCATCTTGAAGTAAATTTAAAAGTTTGCCTGAGCAGCAGTTTTTGGGTATGAAAATTGAAGCTAACATAGGAAGGCCAGAAACTGTAGTTCCTCAAATGGCCACTTGAGGCAGGCCCCAAAAGTGAGTCAGTCCTCATTGACACCAAAGTTAAAAATGTCCAACTTTACAGCAGAAATAAAAATGTTTACAACCTTTTGCAAAGAGTGATTTTGGTCTCTGTGGTTAGTATTTCCATTTATTAAAGCTGTGCTCGGGGTGAATTTTTACGAAACACACCCTTTTAAATTGTATTAAGTCTTACAATTATGCATAACAAACGGCATGGCTGCAAAACCTGTGAGTGACGTCATGCAGGGTTTGTCCATCTTTATGTAGACTATAGTTTTGCCCTTCTAAGTTTCTTATATTGTTTGACTTTCTAGTACTTCTTAGAAATTCCTGGCTTTTTGCCCAGTGTCTGTGACAGATGTGGTCCTGTGGAAATTGCATGGAGCTAGTGTTTGTTGAACAGTCCCACAAAACATTCGGCTAAATGTGTGTCTAACGGTTTGTCTGTGGTGCATGAGGTCTATTAGTCTCAGTCAGTGAACATCTTAATTCCACAACACAGGGAATAGTGCCTTGATATGAGCTGCTATTTGTTTAAATGGCTAGAGGAGTGAAATGATTATTTTCAACGAGGCTCCAGTTATATGTGCTGTGGGAGGCAGGGAGTTACAGCCTGCCCCATATACCACAAGGTACCTGTGCGCTATCAAGTAGAATTTACGTCAAATCTGATATGCCTTCATGCTCAACTCACCGGCTTTCAGTTTTAGAGCTGACGGGTGGCAAGGTGAAAATACAGAGAGAGCCTCTCAATTTGATCTAAGTATCCGCACAGACACTATCTTATCTCAGAACAGGTCGTTTAAAGCAGCTCACCCGTAACTAAACATATAATTCAGATGAAGAGTACATGCAGCCTCCTTTAATGTCACCTTTTAGTGGGTACACAAAAATGACAGCAGATTATTTCCTTCTAGTATACAGAACATACACACATATAAAGAGTGTCAGTGGGAAGATTTCACCACATTCAGCATGCTTTTGTGAATTTGATTTATATATTCCATAAATGAGTCATTTTACTTAAATTCTAAGCATGTATCTACGGTGAAACGAGTTTCTATTGAGTCTTTAAAAGTATTGGCATTGTAGAAATGGGTATTTAGAATCGATAAGGAATTTGCAGCCTTACTCTCTGCCAGCTCCAACTGTTTCGTCCTTGTGCCTTTGCTATATTTAGTGAAGTTTCTTGGAGCACATAGTGCACAAGCCCTCCTGCCTCAGTTCACTGGGCAAATATGACATGAATTGCTTTTGCAAGCTCAGTGTGTGAAGTAGAGTATTGATTTACATGTAACATCATTTTCTTGCCTCTCAAATGTCTGGTGGTTGACGTTGCAAGAATAAGATTCAACATAATTACATGAATAATTCTGGCATTTTTAACTGCACGCTGCCTGTGCTGAGTGTTTTAAAAACCATAGGCATGATATCACCATGGCAGCACATGGCTTTTTTCTATTTAAATTACGATCTCTTTCTGAGAGCAGTCACTCTGAGTCCAGATGACGCTGTAATAGTATCGGCATTTCCTCAAAGCAACTGAGTCATTCCCTCCTCTGACCTTTACTCTGACCTGTTCATGTATGTGTCAACTCAGATAGAATGTGTAAGACATTATTCAGTGTTTAACAGAAAGTTGGAAAGAAATTCATCACTCTAACATCTCATTTAATCAAATGTTTCTAGAAAAACAGCATGTTATGTAAGATGTATGCAATGAAGGATTAACATGATTTAAGAAGTTGGTGTATGGAGAGAACACCTTGTATTGTAGTTGCAAAACAACTATAAGCTACACATTGGCAGACAATATTCAGGATTTAGACAAAGAATACTTTCTGATATTTTATATTTAAAGAAACAACAGTGTTGGTTCCAACATGTAAATTAACATTTCACTTTGGCAGTTGTCCAAATCAATCTTAACATGGCATCTTTTGAATTTCTTCACTTGTTGGATTGTTGTACGATCCTATAGTTAGAGAGTGTTTTGGAAATTGAATTGTTTTGGGGTTTTTTTTACGATCAAACAAACCAAAACCTCAGATCTTGCATAAAAGTATTGGTGGTTAATCTGCCGCTGTGTCACTCTAAACTTCACATGTGCTGCCCTATTTCCCAAAAATTAGATTCCTAGTCAACTAAACTGCATTCTCAATTTAATATTTGTATCTCACAAATATGTTTGTAATCAACATATCTTTTGCATTTATTTGTAACCAATTAGATATTGGATGGGATGGGACTTTTTCAACCTGGTAACCCCAAAAAATGGAAGAGAAGCTTCAAACATGTAGTAAAAAGGGTCATACTTGTACCTAACCACATGCTTTTGGTCTCTAAACTTAACCGAGCTACTAACAACTATTTTATTGTGAAACTGCTCACATAAGGACATTTCCTGAAACTCAAAATGTAGTTTTAGTGCCTGAACTTAATTAAATCTCTTGCGTGTTCTTATATAACCAAACAGCAAGTCAAAACTGAGAGCAAACGAGTTGAAACAAAGCTTAAGTCTAAGAATAATGCTCCCACATGAGACACAAGCCCTAATCTCTTCGGTGAAACTCCTGTTGCCGATGTATCCTCCATCATCCCCTCCTACCTCTTCACAGTCTTAGCTTTCAATGAGAAAGCATGTTTGTTCAAAACTAAATTACATTTCTTTCAAAACCTAAATGAGAATGCAGCTTTTTGTATCAGAATGTAATATTTGGTTTACAGACACATGTGTTGTGCAAGAAATCTGGATAAAGATATAGCAGTACTACATCAAGAACTAAGAAAGGGTTGCTTTTGTCTCATTTTGTTTCAGGCCTTTATTTTCACAGCCCACAGAAATTCAAGTGCTATCTCCAAGCTGCATCTAACCTCAAAAATATTTGAGCTCACTTGCAGAAACACTAACAAAAAGTTATAATTTGCACAGAGCTTGTAAAGATATTTTATTCAACACCTTATTAAACAGTTCACTGTGCTCTGCCTTGGAACATATCAGTCGGATCACCTTATCTATTCTAAGCTGTAGTACTAACCCATGGGCTTAGAGAAACCTAAAACTTGCCTTTGATAAGAATCAAGGGACAGCCTTCCTTCAGTGCTCCTTTTCTCAAACCTTTGCTTATTGCCAGCCTTTGAGAAGGAGGGAAGAGACAGTCATTTCCCACAGAGGCTGAGTGAACACAGATGGGAGGGCTACACCCCGACGTCAGAATATCAAAGCAAATATTCACCTTAAGAGACAGACATGTTCATAAACTCCCCCGTCTCTCTCAATTTCCACTTTATGAAATCAAATGCCCACTGTGAAGTGGTTTGTTACCTTACTTAAAATACAAGCCTTTTTGCTGACAGCACCTGTGTTAAGGGGAGCTGAATTTGTGGCACCGATAAAAGCAGATTGTGGTGGAAAATAAGAAGTTTTAATGCCTCAGATTCCCTGGAATTTTTCTTTGAAGTCGAGGTTTGAAGGCAGACATAGTAATTGTCTCCAGGGGTTCTTGCGCTGTGTTACTGTGTGTGTCTGTGTGTGTGGATGTTGTAAAGGAAACTACTAAGTGGGAGAGTTTGCCGTGCAGTTGTCTGATTATAATAACATGTACTTATTTTTTCCTGTTTGGCATTTGCAACTTCTGACTTTTTATTTAATGAATTGCCCCATGTCTCCTCTTAATTCCTGAGCTCAATAGCAATCGCCAGTTTTTCAAAACGCTATTTTCCTGCGCACGAAATCTGTTTATTTTTCAACTTCGCAAGAGTCGTGCACTCATCAAACAGAAGCTGAATTGTGGGTAAAAGAGAGAGAACCCTTTTCCTTGGAAAGTTCCAGCAGTTAGCTTGTTGAGTCTAAAGAGCTTTGACTGTTGTGAGGCAGTCTTGTTTTCTTCTTGCCCGAGGGCCACCGCAGGAGGTGAAGTCATAAACATGGCTGGGAAAGTGGAACTGGGCTAAGTGAGGAAGTCTGTGTGAATCTCCCTGCAAAAACACATGACTTCACTACACCTGTCAGCACCAGCGCCGGCTAAAAAGTCTAAAGTGTGGCTCGCTCTTTACCTACGTTGTTTTTGCAGAGCTGAATTGTTATGCTTATGAGGTACGGGGGTGGAAAATACGTTTTAATATGTCTTACTCATCAGTCTTAAAGGGGTTTTTAACAGTGCAGTGGTGGGCTGGTGACAGCTTAAAGTCATTTGCATGAAGACAATAATGAATCCTCTATTGCTGACATGCAGAGTTGATTCTGGAGCTAAACACCACAGTATAAATACACAAAGGAATCACAAGTTAACAGGATATCTTGCCCAGATTCCTCATGTTTGGTACTTTAATGTATTTGTCACGTAACAGTGATGGTTTGAATAAAGTAATAAGTAGAGATTGGGCTTTTTACCAGCACAAAATGTGTTAACTGAACTTTTGGTTTACCGAAAAAGGAAGCATTTTTCAGGCAAAGAAAGAAAATATGTGTTTTTGTAGCTGAGCAGACCGACACGGTGGCAGTAATTGGAAAATCGTGGCCTTGGTGCCGAGCTTCTAATAATGAGACATGTCTCTTGTTGTGTTGAGGATATTAATAATGTAAAAAATTCAGGAGCCAGTGTTGGACACTCCTGGATAATTAATGTTCACTCTCCAACTTGACACCAGTTGATTCTGTAGGTGAAGGAGTGTGTTAAATCTTTAATAATCACCATGCAATTCTGTGCCTGGGCTCTGAGAAAGAAAGAGACCAAGTGAGTTGCAGCAGCTGCCTGTTTAGATGGAAAAGGTTAGTGTTGGTTTGGGTTACTGTTTGATACTGTATGACCTAAAGCCTTTGTCTGTACTAGCTCAGACTACATGTGTCTGCACCTTTTGCTTCTAGTTGTTAATGGGTTAGCTACATTTAAAAGCGGGTGTTTGCATGCAGATTTAATTGCAGTTAGGCTATTTTGGATTGCAACTAATAAAGGGTTACTTAAAGCATTTTTAGCATGAATGCTAAGGATGTGTGAAACTCCTCTAATTTTACAGATTATTCTGCCGGTTACTTTTCCAGTTAATGAAATTATAATCGTTGGGTCTAGTGACTTCTTAATATTCATGTAGTTTATTGTCCAACCAATCAATCTAAAATCTGGGGTTAGACTGATTATCAGACTGGCCAATTATCATGGCCGACATTGGGTTTTTTCATTATTTTTATTTCCCGAATATTGATGAATTAAAAGCGCTACTTTGGGTCTGCTGTAGCCACTCCTCTTTGTCTGTCGTCACTCTTTGGTCTCAGAAATGTCTCTCCTGTCACAGTGGCTAAGGCTATGCTAATGGCTAGCGGCTAAGTTAGAAGGCAGCCACAAATTAGCCTGAAACAGAGTCTGGAAAACAATAATTAACAAAGCTTTAAGATCTGGAGCTTAGTGGGCAATAAAGGTGATAGAACAGGGAAAGATTAAGAAAATAGAGAAGAACAGTGGACAGAACTGCAGGAGACAAACTGATTAATCTCAGTCGATTCCACATAAACAGAGGACAGGGACCTAATTTAATCACTCCTGTTTTTATTTTACATATTAAATTATAGGCATCATTATTGATAAAGAAGCCTAGTTACGAATGACAGGTTCTCCGCTATCACATGCTGTTAAAACATCACATGCAATGTATGTCAGTTCCAAATACAGATTATCAGCCTCTCTTGATTAACAGTAACCGACATCGGTATCGGCACTGGGAAAACCCATATTGGTTGATCCCTACTAAATTCTGCAGGCATTTAATTTACTATAACATAAGACAAAGAAAAGCAGCAAATCTTCACAACCATGAAGATGAAACTAGTGAATGCTTGGCAATGATAAATGGAGTTTTTATTTGAAAACTTGCTGACAGTTATTTGATTATCAAACACTTGCTGTTAAATTTCCTGACAGTCAACTAATCAGTCAATTGAGTGATTGTTTCAGCTCAAGTTGAGATTGAATTATTAATTTGTCAGTATCAGTTAGTGTCTTCTGTACTGCAGGCATTCTGAGCATGGCCAGAGAACAGTTTTTATCATTGTTAATTATTAATCGCTTGGCTTTGATTTAGATTTGAAATGACTTGCTTGCATTTCTATGGCTCTTAGATTATAAGACTTCCACAAATGCAAGAAGAAAGCTTGATTTTCAAAAGAAAACCGTGTATATGTGGCTGAGAGATAAATTATGCTTCTGAAGAGACCACAGGCTGCATTTACATGTGTAGTTTGGCTGTTTGCCATGGCCAGTAGAGATCTTGTTTGCGTTGAGCTATTTACGTGAGTCATTGGTACCTTGCAAATTAATCTTTTTGTTACATGAATAAACCAGTTAGCAAAATATTTCTATCCACCTGAGCTGTTTGGCCCAAAAAAAAAAATCGTCTACTTGGCTTTAAAAATCCAAAAAGCCACCACTCACTTCATCCATTTTAGACTTTGCAGTCAGCAGTTATACATGGAAAAATGGTGATGAGCACAGTGGTATTACTGAATATTTTACAAATGAACTTGCGCAAGTTGGAGATTATAAAGATCTAAAGGCTTTTTAGTCTTGGCGAGATGTGTTGTTACATTGGAGTCATAAATAATAAATAAATATGCATAAATCAAAGCCGGTAATGATATAAAAATAAGTGACGGGAACAGACATAAAGTGCAAAATGGCTCGTACGAGTGCTGTAATTGTTGTCATGGTAAGTTCCCATTTCACATTTTTACACTGTAGCTGTCATCGGTGCAACAAAACTGTCAACCGATACCTACTTACTGATGTTGCTCCTTTTCCCCTTTTAAACAGAAATGTCTTTCTTACTCACTGTTTGATTCATTCTGATCAGCGCTGCTTCGCTTTGCTTTCATCATTTTAAGTTCCTCCTAATGAAACTCAGCACTTCCTGCAGATGTTTCACAGTAAATGTGACGTGAAAAGATTATCCCTCCTCAACCGCTGGAAGACTTTTAATGTGAAACAGATGGCGGAGGGAGTTTGCATTAACAGCAAAGAGCAGACCATAGAGATTCGTAAAACACTAAAATATGAGACTAATTTTTTTATAAAATTCTTGAAATCTTTTAAGCTTTTAATGGTAGCCTGACTCAAATACAGGTCTCATCCACTGTTAATTGGTGCTGTCCAAAGGTCATGTAGATAATAGCTGGCTGCGTTAGCCATTTTGAGTCCAGTTTCCCAGATTCAGCAATTGCACAGACCAGGGCTATACATTTTTATTCAAAAGTCAAACATTCATTTTTGAAACTCTGATTTGTTTCCAATTTTAAATGTACAGTCACAGTCTCAGAATGAGTGAATGAATAAAGGCCAAGTGTCTGTGTTGCCTTATTTGACAGAAATCTGCGCAATTTCCTGTTATTTATGACCATTTGATTAGCAAAAATGTTTGTCATCCTTAAGCATATGGAAATATGAAACCTTGATTAACAAAACTATTTAAAAATTAGACTTTTTAAAGGTCTTATTTTCTCACTTGTGGTGGCTCTTTGAGGGTTCTGCAAGAAAAACCCTGAGTTAGTCAGTGCAAATGACTGTTTCACAAAGTTTACATTGTGAGTCAGCAGAGCTGCTCTTAAAATTCACTGTCCACTTGGCCTTTCGCATGTCCTGTTGATATCCAGCTAACAAATAAAAACGTAGGAGGACACTTGTGAGCAAAGCTGTACTGATGGGATAATCACAACACATTAGCATCTGAGAAGCAGTGTGTGGAAGTATATTTTTGGTTCTACACCATACATACCCTACAAGGATAAAACTGTTGCACAACTTTGGAAAAAATAGCTGCGGCATTGTTAAACAACAACAAATCGGAAGATTCACCTGCTAGTTTGCACCCAAGTGAGGCAGCACAGACAGCAGATTGAGTGAATCAGCATCAACTGTCCAACCCTGTCTGACCGTCTATTTTTCACCACACTCCTCTTTAGGACCTTTGCCAGAAGCTTGTAAAGAAGCCATCACTGATAAGATAGCAAGATTTATGGGCGATGATATGCGGCTCGGTGGTTATGCTTCAGGCGAAGGTTTTAGGGTGATGACAGAACTGGAGTCATGTTATAAAAGTCTAAGTAGCACCACAGTCTCAAGTGCAGATGATTGACACCGCACTGGAAAATATACAGTCTGTGCTGAAGGGTAAGATGCTTCCAGTGACCACTGATGGATGGGTTGCTTTCCAATGCATTTTAATGAATTGTATATTGGTTTGAGTTTGTTTGAACTTGAGTTTTAATAAAAGAAAGACAAAGACATTAAATACAAATATTTTAAGTCTGTAAACGAGTCTGCACTAAAACATTTGTTAACTTGTTCATATGTTTAGTCGTATATATGTACAGTCTGGTGTGTTTGCGTGTTTGTGCTGTCTATGTGTACTCTGTTCCTGCGTTGTGCAGCGATGGAAAAACAAATAATACACTTACTGCGTGCAAAAAAGGCTGAAAAGCAGTTACAGTACAAGTTTCCTGAGGGCAGCTGCATTTGTTGGAGGGTTAATGAATGCCAGAAACAGGCCTGTACTGTTTGGGGGAACACGATAGATTAAAGAATGATTGGCGAACGATTGCTGTTGCATACAGTTCCCAACAACACCCTTTCACCTCCCACATGTAGCCCATAGCTCAGAGACAACCCATCTGTTTCTCCATTCCCTGGGTGAAACCAGCCTTGACAGAAGCTCTAAGCAGTATTTCAGAAGTGTCCTTTTTCTGGAAAGACGTGGTTGGTTTTGTGTAGTTCCCTATCTATCAAAATCTCTGCCTCTGTGTTTCTTCCTCGCCCGGTACTCTTATTATCCTTCGAATCCTCATTTTTACTCCCCATCTTCCCCTCTCCCTTCTTCTTTCTGTTCCTCCCTCCCCCCTCCCTCTCTCTCTTATTCCACCCTCCTCATTTTTAAAAGCCACATGCTCCCAGCCCGTCTGGCTCAGTTGCACCCTGCCAATGAAGGGCTTTTTATTGGGCTGAGATTGAGTGCAGCCAAGCAGGGCCTGGCTAGGGCTGAGGCTGGGGCCAGCCTCGCAGTTTCCCCCAACCCTCCCCCCTGCCTGCACAGCCCACTCCACATGCCTGTTCTGGTCTGGCCCTGTCGCCCAGAAGGAGATTACTTGTCTCTGCTGCCCGTAATTGCCGACAGCAGCTGAAAAGAGCCAGAGAGAGAGAGAGAGACATTGTAGAGAGAGGAGAGGGAACAGTGTTGGCTTGTTGAGCTGTTACTTGACAAGCTTGGACTCAAAGGTTTGTGTTCCTGCTGTCAAATCCTGGCTCCATTTTAGTTGGTTTTATTAAGATGGATGTTGTTTTCATCGGATGCTGATCGTAACTCATGGTATTTGGACTGCGCTAAGAATGAATAGTACAGTATATAGAACGCAGATGATGTATTGAGGTAGGGAATCTGATGAAATGCACATATGACAGTATAAATGAGGAGCAGTAGGGTCACTGTGCCCTCTCTCTGCCCTCTAAGCCACTGTTATTCTTCGTAGCCAAAGGCGTCCTTCCAGCAGCTAGTGCCCCGCCGTCCCCTTTTTACTTTTTCCAATGAACTTGTGAATTTCATATTATTACAGTTGGTTATTGTTGAATCCCCTCTGGCTTGATCCCAGCAAATTAAATAGTGGGCAGTTTATTGAATTGGCAGTCTCTGAAGAGGCTGTGATGCTGTATGAATTTTTCACCTCTTCCTTTTCGCTGTTAAGCATTTTGTACGTCGCTCTTTATTCAGTTGGGCTCTTGTTAAATGTTTGAATCCGTATTTGCAGCACGTTTGCATGCTCGACTCCCACACATCCCCGCTTCAGCACAGTTTTCAAAGCGTTGCAGTATGTCTGCCCTGCAAATACAAAGATGCTTCAGTTTAAATTGTTTGGTTACATACTGTTCATTCTCTGGTAGGAAGAAGTGATTAAACACTAAATATTCTTACTGTCTGTAAGCAGAAAATTAACTACAGAATTACATTTCATGTAGTCACAACATCTTAAAGAAAACCTCCAGTGAAAATCAAGGTACTTATTTTGTGAGTGTGTCCATATGGTGCTTTTTAAATGCTGGAAGACACTCCATGAGTATTTCTGCCTTGAAGCTGCAGTGTACAGTCTTAAAAACATAGATTCAGACAGTCATGTAACAAAACTAAAGAAGGAATTAGGTTTGTCTCATATGGAACAAACATAAGGAACTAATCCTGTCTCCTTGCTGGGTAGGGCTTTCCATAACATCATTATTCTTCAGAATTGATTTCCAATTCACACATGTATACCAGAAATAGTCCATTAATGAAACCATCCATTATGTTGCAGCAGACTTGTAGGTGTGAGCTGGTGTGCTTGAGCTGCAGCACATAATAGAGAGCTGGATGGAGCTAAAACAGGGACTTCATAGATTTGCATGTTTTAGAGGAAGCATCAGTGCAGAGTTTCATTTAAGCAATTATTTTCATGGGAAAAAAATCTCCAAATGTGTCATTTTGACATATGGAGATGAGTTTTTGGGGCTTTAATCAGTGTACAAAGAGGAACTTCAAAAAAAAAGTTTCACATTTTGAAAAATATGCATATTACCTTCTTGCTGACACATTGATTAAAAGCTCAGGACCACTCTGATGTCTGTATAGTAAATGTGAAGCAACTATTGGTAGCTGCTTTGCTCCATCCAGAGATAAGGATGGCAAGACTGTAGGCTGCCTAACTAAGAACTAGCCCAGTGCAGACTTTTCTGTAAAACCCTGCCATGTTGTTCCTGGTTTGCAGTTTTGCAAGGGTTAAACAAACTAGATACAACATATATATTAGTGAGCTTTAAGACTAGTTCATGGTTTCTGCATCTGCTTACATGGACTGCTGTGGATGTACTAGACATACTACAATTATTGTTACGCATCTGTCTATTATGTACAAATGTTGGATGCATGTGCGTTACAGTTGAGGGTCTGGACCGGTCTGCATACGTCTAGCATCAAGCAGTCATTTTGTTTTTCTTTGGCATGTACAGTCAGTTCAGTTCAGCTTTACTGTTGTTTGGACATATTAAAAACACGAGGGAACGAAATTTGTCCCCAATTTAAGGCTCAGTGGACCCTCATGGACATGGGTGAAAATCTTTTGCCCACACAGAAAACATGAATTAGCCTTTAGAGATACCAGAAATAACTGTTTGTGTTTGCAATCAACTGATAAGTTTTTTTCAAGGCTGATACCAGTTGATTATTAGTAATTAAGGAGACCAATAGCTGATATAACCAAGTATTTTTTGTAAAAGTGTAAACCTGGTGTTAGAATTCGGAGTAGCACAAGCAGAAACGTAAAACTTGCTAAAAAAAACAAAACTTGGTTTATTTATGTTTTTAACATGGTCAATCAAAAAAAATCCTAATAAATTTATCTTTCAGTGTTGATAGATTATTATTTGTGACATGTAACCAATCAAATAGTGGAAACATTGCTTAAGGGGTGACTATAGAGTGGGGTGACTGCATCAGAGCCAAAGCAGCACATTTTTAATTAATTTACATTATCAGGAATTGGTTAGAAAGAATAAAGACAACACTGATAATCTAAAAAAAAAATGCTGAATATCACATCCAATAATCTCAACCACTAGTTTCTGTCTGTTTCTATTCCTTATGCTAAGCTAAGTTAACTGGCTGTTGTCAGCAGCTTCACATTAATCACATGTATGTCAGAGTGATATCGTTCTCCTTCTTAAACTCTTGACAAGAAAGCTACCGGTAATAAGCACATTTCCCAAAAATGTCAAACTCCTCCTTTAAGTGAACTAAGTAGGTGACTGAATTATGCACTCGTCAAGCTGAGCACAAGCTCTTTGTCTCACAGTTGTCTGACTTCCAACGGCAAGGAAATTGGAAGCAATCAACTAGTGATACACAATTCACACTGAGGCATTTTAATGCAGCTGTCACCAGATCTGTACATACACCCTCAGATCTCTCCCCATGTCGAACACATTAGTCTCTCTACCCAGAATGCCCTGAGGCTGTAAGCCTGACCTAACACTAACTAACGACTAGTGTGCCAATGTAAAGTCACGTGACAAACATTGCCGCCTGTAGTGTTTCCATG
This sequence comes from Dascyllus trimaculatus, assembly GCA_024666655.1. NCBI lineage: Eukaryota > Metazoa > Chordata > Actinopteri > Pomacentridae > Dascyllus > Dascyllus trimaculatus. The sequence goes on along the minus strand of CM045445.1, from coordinate 15,677,312 downwards.
TAAATTTACTTTAACAGATTCTTCACTCGATTCCTGTGTTTCATGACAGGCTCAACCGGTCCGCTGTGCTTACATTAGATCCTTCCTGATGAATATGGAGGGCTTTAGAAAACCTCCTTGTCACACAACCACAGTGTTTCGTGCCCTTTTGATTAACGTGGAATGGAAACAATTAGGTGGGGGAGGTAGTGAGGCAAAGCAGCACATTCAACAGCTTTAAATGCTAATTAGCTAATGGAGGATGAAAGAGCAGGCAACTGGCAGGGTCTCACATGAGCACACTCGAGCTCTGGCTGCAGCTATGCTTGTTTCATCTGAATTCAGCAAGACCACCACCATTTTGTTTCCTTGAGTTCCACTGACAATACAGCCATCTTGTGTAACCAGAGATTTTTTTGTAATGATCTCAAATGAGGCTCATCTTGTCAAGAAGCGCTCGATGTTGCTTTCTTCCTTGTGAATCATCTCAAATTTGCGAATTTCAGTCTCTGCTATAGTCTCGCTTCTTCATTCAGTTACATTTCTCTTTTCTTCTTGGTTATTCTAAAATCATAGAAAACTTCTTATGATGTTTAAAGTTTTGTGTAAGTTTTTGTATCCCACTTCTTATGTTTTTTATGCTTCAGACATTTTTCAGACCTCCTTATTTTTCCGTCAAAGTCACTGTGAACATGATGGATCCTCATTCCAGCTGTGAGGCCAGTTTGCACAAGAAGTGATTAACAGGACATTCAATTGCTGGATATTTATTTGCAACATGAATAAAATCCAAATACACCTCAGGGCCTCATGTTTATAAAAATTTCTAACCTCTTCAATGGCACCACACAGGGAAAAATAGTTTTGTCGCTTTCGCTGATCTCATGTGAGAGGATTCTTGAGCTCCTCACCAACTTTCTCTGTGTTTCGTAGTTTATTAAGCTGCTTGTGTGCACGATGATTAAAATATTACATTTATTTCAGTGTTCTCAAAAGGCAAAACAAGATGAAGATTCTCTCTTTCACTCTCTCTCTCTGCATGTTTAACCTTGTGCTTCTGCGGCCTTTATGTTAATTTGGTGGCATCCAATTAAAATGTGAGATGGAAATGTTATGAGGTTGAAAATAGTGAGATTGCTAGTGTGAATGTAAACATAAAGGAGCCATCGGATGATGTAGGAGTACACTATGTTTGAACTCCTCTGTCTTTTAATTTTTTATAAAGCTATTTGTGCTCATCTTTCCTGTCCAAGGTGATGTATGTATAGAGTCTGACTAGAAAACAGGTTTACAAGTCTTCTGCTGGAAGTGAAAAAATTCTCTTTTCTGAACCAACATCACAGCTGAAGCTGTATAGCCCTGCTGAAAAATTAAAGCCTACATTGCTTTAGGAATGAACTTATAGTTGAACAGTTGTTAAACATTTTTAAAGATTTGTTTCAGCCATTTTTATCTTTAATCTTGAAGCGAGAATCTGCTGCAGCCTGAACACACCACCATCGAGTTTCGCTTGTAGTTAAACTTTTTGCATGACTAATATTCAGAGGCGTACTGGTATTTGTTGAAGTACCATAGTGCACCATTGATGCACAATTGTGTACGTGGTTAAGTTGTGGCTCGTCTCTAAGGGGACGTAACCATTGTTCCTACAGTCACATGTTTGCATACATGTATGAACTATGAATTGTTCATAAAGTCATCTTGTTGCAAATCATTTATTTATAACAAGTACAACTTCCCATCTAAAGGATTGTGTCCATGTCGTTTCAGTATCCTGTTATCAATTAGTTCTGAAGTTCTGGTAGAAAATTAAAGCCTTAAAACAGTCAAATGTTTATTATGTGGCAGACTTTGAGCCAACGGGCTAATTAAGCCATTTTTGTAATTAAATGTGTTGCAACCCGACATTAGACCCCAACACTAATGGACTGTAGCATTAATAGTGAAGAATGATGTAACCATGCAGAAATAAGGGCCTCAAATGAGTTGGAAATTATTTTATTATATTATCAGGCTATTGCCTTTTCTAACTATCCCAAAAAATGAAAGAATATTTTGCTACCTTTGTAGTTTTACTAGTTAATGTAGACTAGAGGAAAAAAAATGTTAAATTCACTGTGCTTCTGAAAGACAGCTAGCAGCTACCAACAACTTTTAAAGTGAATGTTGTGAATAAAGTGAATGAAGTGAAAACACCATTACATATCCATATAACAACTCCAACTATGACAGGCATGACAGGAAGCCATGGCTTAGGTGGTAGAGTGGGTTGCTAATCGCAAGGTTGGTGGTTTGATCCACCAAGATACTGCCAATCCCCATGTAAGATACCTACCAGGTAACCACCTTGCAAAGCAGCTGTGTGATTTGGTGAATAAGAGACACATTGGGAAGCACTTTGTACAATTAGTTTTTATTGGCTCTCTTTGTAGACATGGACTTTAAAAATGTCTTCTGGCACTTTTAAAACTGGATATGAATTTAAACTAGTTTATACAAACTGTGAATATTCCATTTCCTCACATGAAGCAAAAAGTGGTATAAAGTCACTCTGATGTGCTTCAGCAGCACTACACAGATATTTGCATGGTTATAGATTCTGGATTTTTTCCAATTAGGGAGGATGCATAGATGTTTCACACTAGACAATTACACCTTATTTAAATGGTAGAAGCGCACTGGATAAATAACTGTTTAATGTGTAGTGTTTTATTCCTACAATGGCAGCCTTTTTAATCTGCCTTTCAGTGTGGCTGTTTGGAATAATTATCCACGTCGTAATAATTTGCTCTGAATGAGCCTAAGCCACCCTAATATGTATATTTGGTGTGAGTTTTAATGCTACTGGGAGTGTTCATGGCAATGATGGACTAACAGTGTGGCTCACTGATGTGTTTTTAGTAACTGGTGGACATAGGAGATGACTTCAGTGGCAACTACAGATAGACCAGAGATCGCATTTTTTATTTCATGTATGGTATCAGGAATTGGAAAGCAACAACAGCAACAAAAATGATACAGATAAATGGAAAAATGCTAAATATCTGACCTGATAATTGATCAGGCTGATAATCAGTTGATCTCTAGTTGGACAACAGTGAAGGTCTTTGGAGGAGAAGAACTTATTTAGATTTTAGACTCAGAGGTGATAGTGTAGATTGGATCTCGTTGTTGTTTTTGAAATTTTCATGGGAATAAAATATATTATCAACCTGATCCATTAAAATGACATTTTAAACTCACAACCTTCACCTTCTTTAACCCCTACTAAATCACACTCAGTTTATTTCAAGGACAGTCAGGAACATTTTCTAACTGGGAAACCGAATTTAATTGGAATCACTGTGTCATTTGCCATAGGAAGGAGTAATCAAGGGGCTCTTCTCGCATCCCCACCAGCGTCTAATGACTCTTTGAGTGTTTACATATTTTATCACTCGCCAGTGTATTAGACTCAAGTTGACATGGACTTTAATCTGAAATAAGTATCTCTATCATCTGCCCCCAGTTTGTCAGGGACCATACAGATGGGTTGCAGACTCTGTTGATTTCCTTTAAAAGCCCCAAATTTGTCACAACCTTCAGTGCTCCTTTGAGGGAGATAGAGAGGCTGTGAATAAGGGAGAGGGGTGGGGAGGAAAAAGCATGCTGTCATGAAAAGAGCCGCTTCCTGGCTGGCTAGATGCAATCATGGGCACTATCTGATAGCGCTGGAGGAAATTGGATGAGCTGAGAGCCGTTGGCTGCCAGTGATGGGAAAGATGACTCCTTTGTCACTGTGTCAGTCAATTCCCTACTCTCACCTGAGAGACCAATCAATAACACAGGGGGGGAGAGAGGTTTTCTCTTGTCTCTCGGCCTCTGTATGCTGTAGGCTGCTGTCAATTATGGGCTGTAAAATACCTTCTCCTTCATAGGAATGCAATATGGTTATGTGGTATCCATAAATATGTCACGGATGCGGTTAAATGTGATGTATTTTAGTAGACACAAATCTTGCCATGTTGGAAGGTAACAATTATTTGTGTAATTATTAGATGAACACAAATACTGTATACATTAGCTTACTGATTTTATCATTGTAATCATACAGTGTTGCCTGTTGGACAGTGCGCATCTAAGAAAGCCTTTGGATGTCTTGAAATTTGGTTTTTCTACATCTTGTGTCATCCGTACGGCTCACAAGTGGTGCAGCTGCTCTCATTAGCAACTGCATCATTAGTTGGGCAATTATAGTGCATAAGACCCAGAGAGACTCATAACTATCAGTTGCTGTCAGGCATGTAGTATTACATCAGGCATGGAGGACATCTAGCACGGTATAAACAGACACTTGCTGAATGATTCATAACCATCACAGGCTTTAACATATTTTCTGTGCACAATGTGGACATGCCAGCTCTGTGTAAGATGATGCTAAACTGTTCTTTTCATCATCCCTTCCCCCCACCACCCCTGCAGTTCCCTGATACCTGTGAGGAGTCTGCTTCTCCATTCGTCTTCATCTGCACCAACCCCCAGGAGCTGCTGGTGAAATTCCCCATGAAAGGGAAGCACAAGATCTGTAAGTCCTACTTCTTTCATGTCAGGGGAAGTGGAGTGGATGAAATTAGCCTGAGCCAACTAAGGGTTTCTTCATTTCTTTTTCTTTCTTTTTTTTTATCAGCTTTCTCCTGTGTGTTTGTATGCTCGCATGCATACATAAATAGACATGTGAAACAGCGATAATGGTACGCAGTTTCCGATTACTATATTTTCATTAATAAAACAGAATTACAGACACACAAACCATGCTTACACTCACATGTACAGATAGTCTCAGAGAGCCATCTGTAAAGACAGGATTTTGCTGTCAGGTTGCCTGGGGGACAAGCCAGGCCTGGATGTGCAATGTTGTTGCTGTATTGTGTGATTTATAATAGGACTCAAACACATTTTCCCTCTGCTGCCGTAGCTGCTACTGCAAAATGATGTACCTGCAAGCTCTTTTGTTAATATTTCAAAACCCTCTAAAGACTTGAGAGGATTGTTTATGCAGCTGTGCCTCTTTTAGATCTTTTCAGATCGATGGAGGCTGCTTTTTGAGAGGCTCAAGGTAAAATGTAGCAGGAGCTGTGCCCTTTTTTTTTTAACTAAACTGGATATGATGGCCTTGTCTCCATTTCTGTGAATATGATGAATACCTTAAAAGGTTTTTAGAGGTTTAGCTTAGACCTGAACAGCAAGAGATTAAATGAACTTCTTGTTAAGTAGGATGTCAGCAAGGCTTGGGAAAAAAATGATTACTGATATGGAAGCTTTCAGAGGTCTGTAAATACTATTAAAGTCTTTAGCTCTGTTTTATCAGTTGTCAGAATGTTGCACTTTCCTGCTACACTACATCTGAAGTGATAAATCAGGCCACTCCGGTATTCTTGTACTTTTTTCAATTTCACTTTTTAGTAGTCTTGAATAAAAGGCTGAACTTGATGAAACTTGCTGACACATTATTACAGGCTTGCTGTTGGAGGCGTAGATTGCTGTAGGGAAATCTGTACCTGCATTATTTAAACTAACAATAGCTTGTGGTTTATGAATCAGCAGTTTACGTTTTATTGGTGGATAAATAAACGTGGCTTTGTTAAAGTTTCCCGTCGCAGATTATTAACCACTAATGGATTTTATCATTCATTTTTACTATACCTGCAGCCTGCTTCTTCGCAGTTTAATCTTTACTGAGGTTGCAACAAATACGGTTAAAAATGACAAAGATAAAACAAAATGACAAAAAAGGTTTTGAGAAGTTTGTTCATTTAATATTATTCATGCAGCCTTGTTTATGCATCTGTTTGCAGCTGCTTTACAATGTCAGTATCCATAGTCCGGTGAAATTGCACATATTTCTTATAGTAGTGCTTCTTGCCATCTCGACATGTCTCAGTTTTTCCATTAGGAAGATTTCTTTAACAATTGCCAGCCACTGGCTTGTTGTTAGGGTCACCAGCCGTCCTTAGTTTCTTGTAATAGCCCTTTTGTGGAGGCTCTTAACAACATTTGAATTGAGTATCTGTTGCTTCCAGTTACACTTTCTTTGGACTGTGTTTTAATATTCTGTCTTCTTATTATCCAACTGCTTTACAGCTTTGTTCCAGCTCTGGCTCTCACATGCGTAATGTGATATAACTACTCTCAGCCAGACTCACACACACAATCGCCAATCCCAGTCTCTTCATTTTCTGACAACTGTTTAGTCATGAAACCTGATTACAGTTGATTTAGTTTTTTCAGGTTAACAATCGGAGAGCCTCCCTAATACAACTAATATGACTAATTCTTTTTTTGCATGGTTTCAGTGCTGTTGGTCTGTCTGTTTGTCAGTGAGATTACACAAAAAATGTTTGCTGAAATTCATGAAACTTGGTGGTGAGGTGGAGCATGGCCAAAGAATTCAATTTAGTGTGGATCCAAACCACCTTCTTTAGAGACATCCCTCAGTAAAAATGAAGTTGTTTACCTTGTTGACGTTTCCATATGGATTTTTTTAAATGCTGAAAGACACAAAATAAGCAGTGAACAATTTGGCTGAGCATTATCATCCTTAAACTGCAGTTTATTAAAATTACTGTCTCAAAAACATGGATTCAGATTTCTGGGATTTCATATGTAACAAAGCTAAGGAATGTCTTGATCAATTTTTTCTTACCCCCATCTGCTCAGGGTCATTAAATGTTTAGTATATGCCACATCAAATACCATTCTTCTAGGTAATTCACACTTCTGAGTATTGTTGATCAACTGTTTTATTGTATTATATACTGTAGTGACCAAATAAGGTGGGCAGTTCCGTGTTGGTAAGCTGAGAGTTTTTTCGGGGTTTAGCTAATAAAGTGCCACCATGACAAAGTCTCCTGTGAGGTTTAATGACCTCTGGCAGGTGTATGTGTTAAATCAATCCTGGATGTAGTCGTACATCATTCTGTATCCCAGTGGCGCATGCAACTAATGCTTTTACAATCCATATAATAGGCCTGTGGTTTTTCGAATAATATCAGTGCATTACTAAAAAGTAGTGTGCTGAATTTATGTAATCAATTAATGACTGATATTGCTGCACACTGCTTGTTCTTAACTTGCAGAGTGGGACTTTCTGCATCTTTATTCCATAGAACCTTTTTCCGATTCAAATGTGTTTGGCTAAATTACTCCAATATTACAACTTGCCAGTGTGCAGTGTAAAGTAGTTTTACAGTGTTTGAGCAGAGTTATAGGTGAGCTGGGGTACTGAGCTGCAGTGAGCAGGGAGAGGTGGATAGAAAGAGAGGTATGGACTCTCAGAGAGAGTGTCCAGTTACATTCTAAATATATGTAACTTTGAGACACAGAGATTGTTTTTATTAGGGTTAAACTAACAACCATAGTGTGCACTATAAAATTGCGAGATAACACATTGGTCTTGACATAGAACTGCACTGTCTGGGTGTTCTTGTACTTCACATTTAAGAGCATTAATATGCCCAGAAAATAGACGGATGAGACACCGTAGTTTTGTACATACTGCAGTGAGTATGAGACAAAGATATATTAAGTATCATAGTCCCTTCATTTAAATCATACTGAATAAAGAAGTGCAAATATGCAAAATAGTTCATCCATTATGCATCATTTCGTTCATAATAATCTCAATGAATGTGTTCAGTTTTGCATATGGTCTTGTTATTGATCACTACATGCTCCCTGTTGTCCATGTTAGCCTGGAATTTGGACTGGTTATCCTGACCCACATGTCCTACACAGTCCAGCCTGTCTTACTGCTCTGTCACCAGCTAGCTTTTTACTATCTCACTCTCCTGCTCTCTTGGCCCCTCTTCCACCTCAATTCCCACTGCATCTCACGGGTCAAGGCACTGCCGCTCATCTTACTCAGGGGGGCTTAGCAAAAGCATTTTTTGCTCCTCCAGCAGCTTACATTGACAAGATCCGCTTGTCACTAGCATTGCCAACCATCTCACACCTCATCACAATGAGCAAGAAAAGGGATGAACAGTTCTGTGCTTTTCCATTCCTTCCAGCAGTCACTGCTTGGTTACATAATGATAACAATTGTTGTTTTTTATTAGGGTGTTAAACTTTAATGTGTTGCGAGTGCATTTTGCAATATGCAAAAATTGCATTGCGTTGTTGCTGAGATTGATAGTTTCATTATGCAAATTCTGCAATCATGTTGTGGAAAACGGGAGTAAGAGCCTTGATAAACATTAGCTGGTACGTAACTCGCATCCACAAGCCTTGATTCCACAGATTATCTCTTTATCAAGAATAAACTGCTGAGATTTTCTGCCAGCCTCTATGGACTCATATTTAAAATATACATGCAGTGCTTATACTGTATACATTTTATGTTTACAGCAATAATCTATTCCCATATAGTATACAAAACATTAAATGGAATACTAACAAGCTGGTCCGCCAGCTCCAGAGGAAAATATTTTGACCTAACTGCTTTGCTGGATTTTAGTCACCGGCCACTTATTTACTTCAGCCTGTTATAATTTCATGCTTGGAAATCAGCAGTTTATTTGAATGTGATTTGTCAGGCTTGCAAAGCAAACAAATGAGCTGAAAGCTGCATGTTGCTGCAGTCTAGCAGGTCATTTTATTGTGCTATCTGTAGCACCAGCAAATGCATTTGCATTACTAGTAGGGCAGCAATATTGTGTATTACAGAGAGAAAAGCCAGCACATACACACATGAATGAACATTATTGGATACATTTGGCAATTATCAAATAATCTAATGCTGCCTTTCTCTCCACCCAGTTGGCTTTATGGCTAATATGCTAGGAAATGCTGGATGCAAACTCAGGTAGATCAGTCATTACCCTGTGGAGGAGTTGGTGACATTTAAAATGACATACAGCTGAGGCTGACTCCTGTAATAAGGGATGTGCATTGTGGTTTATGGTCACATCCTGTGAACATTTGTATCTGCGTGTGTGCTTCTGTGTAAGCTGAAGGTCAATCTGGGTGTTGAAAACTGTTTGGCTCTCTGACATGAACCCACATTTCTTCTCTCTATCCCTTATAGCTATCCTTCACTTCCCACTATGTTTTTAATAGCCTGACATCCTCTCCATAAAGTAGCTATGGACCCACAGCTAGAAAAGTGAAACACAAACCATATACCACTATACTTAAGACATTTAAATATGTGGGCCTTGGTCACTCTAATATAAAATGACAGGGTCTTGAGAAAAATGGCAACATACCTGATCATAAAGATGCAAACACACTATATCATACAAAAGCCAATTATAATCCTCAGCAGGCCATGACAACTGACTGTATTTCAACCTGATGAAAAAATAGGACAGGGCACAGTGGACAGTTCATTATCTTATACCATGCAGGGATCCAGGATTGTAATCTTAAGGCCCACAATGGAACAGCAAAGTAGTTTAGCCACCAAGCATAATTAATTTTATAACTTTGTAGTACCTGGAAAAATCTGAACAAGCAGTCTGGTGGAGAGGTGAGGAGGGGTTGAGGTGGTGGCATAAGTCAGTCACAGGACTTTCACCCAGTAAAGTGCGGTTCATGTCCATGTGGGACCATTTTTTAAAACATAGCTTAAAATGAAAAAAAAATGTTATTGCTTTTAGGAGCTGTTTGGTTATGTTTAGACAACTGAACTAGTGACACGGTGAAGACCTGTCAACCCCAAACAGGCCCACCCCAAAACATTCTCTATTTTACTGTGCATTTTACTCTAATTGGAGCCATAATATACAAAATATCTAGCACGCTGCATTCAAAAAGAGTTTGAACTAGCAATTGCGATAATAAGCTCATTGGAAAATTGTTGACTGAGATAAACAGATCAAGAAAGAAGTAGGTCCATTTTCTCATAGACTTCTATACAGTTGTACTTCTTTTGCAACCAGGGGAGTTGCCCCCTACTGGCTGTTAGAAAGAATGGAAATTGAAGGCACTTTCACGTTGGCTTCACTTTCCACACCCTGAGGCTATGTCCATCTTTCATATACAGTGTGGTTTAAACACAATCTTTCTCATTAACAAGGTACCTCTCAGTTTTCATGGTTAGCAGAGATTTTACATGCACGTATACAGTTGTGATTATGTATGATCATGTATGATGATCATACATAATCATCATTTGCTTGAAACCCTTAAATAATCAAACTGTATTGTTTCTCTAGTGAGATCAACACGTAAATTTCGGTCCCTCAAGCAGAACTATCTACTACACTTTAAATTGGTAGGCATCATGCTATGACTGGTGTTGAGCACTAAGTTGCTACTTGATGTTTTGCAGAACAATTAATTAAGTAGCTTGAAAATGATATTTTACCTTTCTATTATAATTTTGAAAATTAAAATCCTATTCCTTTCAAGCATGAACAGTGCATACCAAGTGTAATGTTCCATGAGTGAATCGGATGGATTAAGTCCTTGTTTGAAGAGTGCTCAACCAGCAAGAAAGAACTTATAAATCTCTTATACAAGCACTTCTAAATCCATGTGACAGAAACAGTGAATTAGTAAAACAAGTACAACAGTTAAGGATCAGTCTACAGATTTCAGAATATGGTTCAGCAGCTCAAGATATTTAATGCCTTTTTTTCCATGTTGTGTTTATTTTCTAGCTTCAAAGAAGTGCTGGCTGATGGTGCTGAAAATGATTCCATGATAAAAGTAATCGGTTCAGTGGTGTGTATTTGTTCCATAGGGATTAATGGTCTTTTAGTCAATGCACTGTAACACCAAGGAATACATAAACTCAACATGTAAATTAATCTCTATAATTACATGTAGTACTTGTCACAGAAAAAAGCACTGAAGGAAAGAAGTAATTAGTGCCCATTAGAGAAAGAAAACACAAAGTGCTTTTACAGCTTTTAAAGAAAAAAGGGTCCCAGTTCTTCATTCAGTCTGAATGTATAACTCTTATGATATAACACATGAATTCACTGAGTGCTTTCTGAACATTGGCTTATCTTTTCCCATAAAGATTAGTCACACTGATGGCTCCCCAGCAGATACAAACGAGTTCTCTTTTGTTGAGATTTCTGACTACAAGAAAGGAAGTCATGGATATAATTACTGAGATGAGAAATTCAGCTTCGGCAGCAGGTCATGATGGGATCTTTTTATCTCGAGTGGTGTAAGCCATTGACATATATAATCTCAAAATCACTGGAGACTGGAGTCATTTCAAAGGGCCTCAGGGTTGACAAAGCCTTCAGCCACAGTGTCGGCACCATTTACTTCCATTTCCTTTTTGATAGTCATTTAAATAGTTATTAATAGCAAACCGTTTTTGGAATATTTGCACAATTAAACTTTTTTAAACCAACTATTTAATGATGTTTTGCTTTTGCAATCTAACATTTTTGGGAACTATAAAACTTTGTGCAGTTATAGATTGTTAATAGAGAGCGAGTATTAGCAATATTATTGTTAGTTAGATTGTCGTGGATGTCATGACAGATTAATTTTTTTCTAACCATTACTGATGGACAGACCTAATAGGATTGTAGTTGAATTGATTAAACATACACGCTGTCAGCCGCATATTGTAAAGCCCAGAGAAAACAATGGGCTGGATAATTATCGACCCAGTACATCAATTTACCACTGTCAAAATACGCAACACTGTTTATTTGTTTTCTCTCTTATGTTATGTCTTTTGTTTTCTCAGACGATAGCCACAACACAACTAAGGTTCTGTTTCTCATTTCTTGTGAACTCAGTTGTCAGGCTGCCTGCTCTGTTGTTTATCATGTGATTACATGTTTGTGCATGTGAAAGTCATGGTAACAGCAGGTGCATTTCAGTACTACAGCAAACAGTCTTTGACTGCAACTTTATCAGGAATCTAACAGAAGAGATCTGTTTATAGTGCAGCCAAACATACTCAGGATGTTTTGATAAGGATGCTTTGAGTGTCAGTGATCTGGTTTTCACACAGTCGCATGATACAGTATTAGAAGTATGTTATATTGTTGGAGGCTGTTGCCTGTATTTCAAAATGTAACACCTCACTAACTGTGTTTCTATAAAAAAAAGTTCATGTCTGTTTCTGAAGACCTTCTTCCATCTCTCTATAGCAGTTGGTTAAAGTTTTGTTTCTTTTTCTTCTTTAAGTTTTTTTAGACACTAGCAAACAGTTTGTTTTGTTTCTGGTTTCTTTTATTCTGTTTATTACAGCAATGCATTACTTGGATTATATAATCACCTTCACTCTGCAGCTGAGTTTATTCACACTGTTGCAGCATTTAAAAAAAAATGCAGCTAGTCTGGTAGTGATCTGTGATCTGTGAAAGTTATTTTTCAACCTTGTCCATGTGGTGTTTTATGTACTAGAAAGCAGATCATGTGTGAAATAAGCATTCAAAGCCATAGTTGAGTATATCCACCTGGAAACTACTGTGTAATGTTGATAGTCTCAAAAACACAGATTCGAAGGTTTCATACATCACAAACCTTAGGAACCAATCCTATGTGTGGGACTTTCTATAAAACTTGTCTTTTTAAAATCTGTTTCTGGTTTAAACACAAAAAGCTGAATTGTTCCAATATTACAATTTGCCATTGTGCAAGTAGTTGTCAAGTAGTTGAAAAATGTTTGAACAGTGTTGTAGGTGAGCTGATGTGCTTAAGGTGCAGCGAGTGGAGGAGGCATTCATACATTGGTGTAGAGTTACATTTAAGCCATTTTACAGCATGAAGGGATTATTTTTATGGAAAATTTAATACACAAATATGAGCTTTCAGTTGTTTTATCCATTTGAACTTGAACTACTATTCTCCTGCTCATATTCACTTTGTTCATTTGATTTATCACCTTCTTCGCAGATACTTACTGAATGACACTGGGACTCCAATTTACAAAATGTGTAACACTATACCACACAAACACATAGCAACTGATTCAGTAATAGCTGCTGTGTGCTGGTCTTGTGATTTCCAGTGAGCGCTGTTAAAAATACAGACCACTGAAATCCAGTACAGTACACATTAAGCACACTTATGGGAATAGCTTAAAGCAAAGAGATCTATATTTACTTGTTTCTGTGCAACAGCCGCGTGCCCAGGGACTAGTGAGTGTACGTCACAAAGAGATGATTTTCTCTATTTGTTTGTTATGCATTCAACATCATATGCCTTGTACACATAACACTTCCAGCTCCCTTTTCAATGTCATTTGCATTTTCCACGCATACATTATTGAGCTGTTGCAATATGTATGGCTTTTATCCCTCAGGTCTTACGACATATGGAAATAACACAATATATTCCCAGTGAAAATAATGCAGCTGAATTTTGCTCCACTAACCATCAAGTGCACTCTTACCGTGTGATTACCTCTTTGTTTTATGTGTGAAATCACTGCACCATGGGACTGCACATAGAGAAAGCCAATTACCTGACAAATGTCCACCTTTTCTCCTAAGGTGGTCATGTTTTTTTTCTCCTCTATTTCTCCCCCCTTGTGCTCTTCTTCTGTCATCCACTGCCGGGAGACAGAAAGAGGTTAGAGCGACGGAAGTCCTCTTTTTGGTTATTTATTCATGGATTTTCCATTTAATATTCATGCCTTTTTCAGGACTATCTGGGCGCAGAGGAGAATTCGCTGCCTCGGAGGCGGCAGGGGCCAAAAAATCGGGTTTCAGCTCCAATGAGCCCAGCGGATGAAGGGACAAGAGAGGGAGAGAGAGATAGAGAGGGAATGAGAGAGTGTGGTTTCATGTGTTCTCTAGTAAATGAGAGGCAGGCCTTGAAGGTGACAGGCTGTGTTTATTACTGATCTGTCAGCCGGTTAATGGGGAGAGGAGAAAAGAAGAGAGAGGAGAGAGCTGAGCTGCTGAGCAGAGACCAGAGCACACAGACATGGGAGCCAGAGAGAGCCCCGAGCAATAAACTTTGCCATAGTAGATCTGCTTGTCCTTACAGGTTCAGTGACAGCACTCCTGCATGCTAAATTAGGAACCGTAAAACAGACAGTATTTTGCGGTTGAAATGAGTATTTTTCAGTGAACAAACATTGACAGAAACCATGTACCATGACTTATTGTTTATACACTCTACTTTCTTGAGTCCAAATTAGGGATAGACCAATTATTGGCCTGGTTGCTTATCATGGACGATATTTGGCGTCATCATATTTATTGACAATTATCAATAAGTTAAATGCACTACTTCAAGATTCTCTGTCTGTAGTAACCCTCTGGTTTCAGAAATGTCTCGCAAGCAGAGACACTACCAGCAACAACTGAACAAGAAACACAAGTCATTGCCATAAATCAGGAAACTAACTATTATCCCAGTGGCTAAGGCTATGCTAATGGCTAGCAGCTGAGTTAGGAGGCAGATTACCCTGAAACAGTGTCTGGAAAACAATAAGTTATAGTGATTTACGATATGGCCCTCAGTGGGCAATAAAACTGATAGAATAGAGAAAGATTAAGAAAACAGAGAACAACAGACAAAACTGCAGGAGACAAACAAATCAATCTCAGTCAATCCATACATGATTTAATTACTCATATTTCTATTGTACATATTCAGTGACAGCCATCCTTAATAATGAAGAAGACTGGTTATGAATGAGATCTTCCCGGCTATCACATGCTATCAATATGTAACATTTAATGTATATCGGTTATCAGCCTTTCTTGATTACCAGTAATGAGCATCATTATTGACCCATATCATTCGATCCCCAGTCCAAATTACGTTTTGCATCAACATGGCAGCATAAACTTCATCATTTGTCCAGTGCAGACTCAAACTGACACTAAGAAATTGTTGCCCCACATAATTAAGATATAACATAACATCAGTTGCTAGCAAGGACATGTACCAGAACTGTGTGTAGATGTTTGTCAACATAAACAAATATCAAGCACATGCTAACTCACCAATCAGCGATTGATTGTTTGCTTGTAAGGTAACCCTTGATTCGATGTTGAGGTTTGAAGCAGGTTAAAGCAGCTTCATAGGATTAAGGGCAGTCTGACTGACTGTGTAAAAGAATTAATCTACTGAGCATATGGATGTGAATGATATTTAGCTGGTTAGCCCTTGTGAAAGACCAAGTGATTAGTTTTGTTGCCAGTAGAATGATGAAAGGATGTTTTAGCATTACACAGTAGACTGAGCTTTTTTGCTCTATCTTTATATTTGTCTCACCTGCACAATAAGGCGCTGACCAGCAAGTAAGATGTTTTGGGTACAATTTTTCAATATTTTTGCCTTTAAGAGATTCAAGTGGACAACAACTTTATTTATTTTTATGCAACCTTGTGTACATGATCAGGAATGTCGCTCAAAATGGTGCCTAGTTAAATTAAAATGTGAATGTAGAATAAAAATATTTTGTCCCTAAAATCAGTAAATACTTGTGATAAATAATGTTCGTCTCAATATTTATCAGAATGGTCTTGATTATGATTTTGGCCATGATTGTGCGACCCTACTGCATGTAGTTGAATAAGAAAAACCGGGCATAAGTGTTAAGATGAATATTGTGAGGATCTTGATGCAGATGCCAAATTCCAAAAATTCAGTCCATCTTCAAAACAACACTTTTAAAGTTGTGTAGCCTTGACGGAGACTTGCTTTGCCTGAGAGCTTTGTAGTGTTTGATTGCACTTGAGCTCTGGGGGTTTATCAGCCGCCCTTGGTAATGAAACCTCCTGGCTTTTCGTCTCACTAAAGGGTAAAAAGGCTGTGTAAAGAAATTGCTCTTTGTTGCAGAAATAGATTTGTCTTTCCTTATCTGAAGCGAGCATTGTTGCCTTTATCGGTCAACATTACAAAATCCATATCAATCAGCATTTGACGTGCCACTGCTTTCTTTCCTATCATGTTTACTACATGCATGACATTCTTTCTGCACCAAGCACGCACGCTGTCTTTAGTCGCTTTTTAATGTAGCACAGTTGTTATCAAATATAAAATAATAATGTCAGTATGTCGTAAAAAGTGTGCGCCAACGTAACATGTGGCACTGATTTGAACAGCTACTATCCCTGTCTGTGTGGATAAGCACTTTAAATGTAGTATGTGTGTTGTTGAGATATAGATGTTGATTTTTTAGAATTCTGCATAACCCATTTTTTTTCTAATGATGCCTTAGGGTGTTATACTAGTCTTCAGGAACATAAAACAGATGAGAGTAATGCCTGTTTCTTGCATTCACTGTAGTGGGTGGAAAGTATTTCAACTCTGTCTCACAAAAATCAAGTTCCTGTACAACTAAACTGCAATATTACTCAAGTTTTAAAAGAAGCCTTTTTTTTTTTTGCTCTGACAGAAAATTATTTTCTCAAGACTGTGACGTAGAAGGAAAGGCTTACAGTTTGAAGATACCACAAAGTCCTCATGTTTGATTCGATTTAGGCTCCAAAACTATTTGGTTAAGTTTAAGAAAATATCATGATTTGGGTTAAAATCCAACCCTTTGAAGAACATGATTGAAGCATCTCCATCTAATTGATTGGCTGAAAATGGAAATGGAAAGTATATGGTAAAGATATGACAATTAGCAACATATTTATGATGCATCACAGTATCCTTTTCCTTCAAAACTGAAATTGCAGTTAAGTTATGAAGGACTAATTTTTGAATACTTTCATGCTGCAAGCAATTTTCACTTTGTTCTTGAGAGAAAAAAACACTTTTATCACATGCATTCTTGGGTCATCTTGAGTTGTCGGTTTCATTCTTACCTGAGGCTTCCAGAGAACTCCGCTAATCAGGCTTCTCAGTCCACTCTGATTCAGAGTTCAAACGTTCAGCTGCTCGTCTTTTTCCCAAAGCAGCAAAGTCACCACAGTTTCTTCTGTGGTCTCACATTATTTATTTATGTGGCTCAGTGTACACAAATGGAAACCCACTAGGTACATAAATTGCACTTGAGTTCGGGAACATTATAAATATGTAACTCTCTAACGCAGATTATGTATGTGCAAAGAGAAATACAAAAACAGATTTTAGCACATTTGGCACAGATTTGACTGGACCATTATTTCCCCCAGTTTTCATTCCTTCGTCTTCTTTTGTTTCCCCTTTTTCCTATCTTTTTTCCCCTTTTGTCTCTGTTGTAAGCCTGTTCTGACTGCTTATTTCATCCATGATATGTCTGTAGACTATCAAACACTGTCTATATGTTAATAAGGTAAAAGACAATAGCTTGAATTTCACAAGAAGTCATCTTTAAATAACCATAGGTTTGGATCTGTGGTTCATTTGATTACATCAGCTTTAACTTTAGATATTTTTAATAATTAAAAGTTAAACGTTTTAGGAATTGAAATACCAAAATATTAGTTAGTCACACTCCTGAAATAACTAATATCTGTGATTAGCTAGTATCAGCTAACATATCTTATGCTAATGTTAGCCTTGTTTCAGAATGACAAAATACCCAAAGAAAATAGTGGCTGATGTGGACAAATTTAGATTGCATGATTGCAATTAGTATTTCAGCTATGCAACATTTACTGAACTACTCAAAATTGACCCAAATGTAGCGTACAACGGAGCAGAACATTCCAAACTAACACCCAGATAATCTAAGAGACCGTTTCTCAGAGCTGTAAATTGGGTAAGAAACCATTTCAAGAGACAGCAGACCCAAATCCCCCCTTTTTGGAGACGACAGGATGTCTCCCTTCTGCACCAGAATCTGATAAGGGTCATAAAAGCGCCAAAAGGTGACGAAAACCATACACCTCGGGAGAAGAGAGATGACATTCCTCCTAACACAAGGAACTCTTTGATGATTCGAACTAAACACTTCTAAATAATAAAATCAAAGAATTCAACATCTCTGGAGTGATGATCCCAACATCTGGACTCTGTGATACCAGGTTGATCAGGACCAGCATGGAAGGAGAACACATCGAATCTGAAGTGTTTATTGAGATGCATACGCACGACACCAACACCCCCTCCTCTCTCTTTATGATCACCACCATAAAAGACAGAGAGAGAGAGAGATCTTTGATTCCCAGCATGTATACTTATAAGTTGAACTTTTCTTATAATTGAATGTATATGCTTTTATCTGTAGTGACATTAATAGTTTACTTTCATGTAGCCTAAAAGTCTACTATTTGTAAGCTTATTCTTGTGTTATATCTTTTATTATTATTATCTCAGGAACCATGTGAGATAAATATATCATGTTTGGTGTCGTTTTAATCATACATTTAGTGAGATTTCAGATCTGTGATCATCATAGATATTAACAATCGAATTTGCATGTTTAAGAAATAATCTTAAAGTATGCTCTAAAGGTATTTGGCCTCTGATCTCTCCTGGACAGTGAAGCTCAGACCACCCCCTGGGATGGACACAGCCACGATTGGTCAGATGCTGATTTGAATTTGGCTCCAAAACTTTCTATATAAAAGGAAAGTCACTGGAATGCAACTTGGGCTTGTTTCTTTCAAAAGGGCTTTTACTTTTTAAACGTGCTAGGGACTTTTGATTAAACTTTCTAAGAGGCTTTTTCTTTCATTCAAGGGTTCACTTCTTTTAAGGGCTAAGTTTTGGGCTTTTAAAGGTCTGTTTCTTTTAGCATTTTTCTTAAATCAAGATTTTTACTTAACAGGCTATTTCAAAAGCTCTTTACAGAGTTTTTTTTCTTTACACAGCTCAACTTTCAACAAGGGTTCTTAATATTTTCGTGAGCTGTGTTTTTCCATGATTAACTTGAAGTTAGACTTCTTAAGTTAACCTTAATAACGCAACAGCATGGACATTTTCTTCTAACTATGAGCTTCGACTCCTAGTGTTTGTACTTTGGTACATTTTTACAACATGACTACACCAAAGTGCCTCCTTGTCTCTGCGTTCCTGATCCGACACATCCAGCAGATCATCACAGCTGGACATCCTACGGCCGTCTTCTCCCTCCATCAAAGGGCTACGCAAGTATCATTTTCCTTCTGCTAAACGGGTGAATTTATAAATTACGATTGGCTTCCAATTCTAAAGTGATTCTAAATTCATCACCTTTCTATCAGCTGCTTCCAGTGACGATCACAGTTAAATAGCTTATCCACATTCATTCATTCACTGTCTGTTGTTATGTCATTGTTGTTTATTGTTTGTTTGTAGTTTAGTTAATAAATGTTTGTGTATAATTATCATCGGTTCTGCCGTGTATTTCTTTGTTTGGGAACTGGAGGTCAATGAAATCAGAATTTACGACTTTCAGCTAAGAGACTGATCAACTTCATTCAATTAAAGTCTCTTCGAGACTTAATCTAGAATGATAATTTTCTCAGTAATCTGAGATGGTGCCCCTTCATTAACGAGTGCAAATTTTAATTGTAAAGTGTAGTTACGCTACATTATATTGGTGCATACGTACGCTACATATTTTGGTTCAGCCGTGCGAGGCGATATCAAACCACCGTTCCCGTAACAAAGAAATACCTACATCAACCTATACACTCCATTTATTAAAGGATCAACTCCCTGCAAGCAAAAGTTTACAAAAAACATCCGTGTCTGTTGTAGCCTGTGTGTTGTTGGAGAGCGTAATCAAACTGCTGCTGCTGTTTAACGCCTAGACATTATAACTCCCTGTTGTAACTTAAAGAACAGAACCAGCCCATAAGTTAATGTGCACAAAGTAACCCTGAATTTAAATCCTGTACTGACAAGACTCTCAGCTTCATGGTCAAAGTTAAAAGACAGACTCCATGTCTTCAGTCTAATAAGTCCTGATCAGCTGAACCAGTGTGAATGTTACTACGAAGCTCTAGTCATTCCAGCTGTGTTCAACTATAGCCCTGTGTCATTAGATTAGCCACCTAATGCTCAAGTGTTGTACCTACTCAATGAAGCACGTTTAATGATAATCAACACAGATCTGTGTTAAGTTTGAAATCAGGTTACTTTTATTTGGAGCTTTATGCTGTCTGATCCGCCGCGATCAAGAGAGACAGATGTGTGCATGCTGCAGATCCAGATGTTATCTGACTGCTGTGACTTTGTTGAGTTTCCACAACTGTTGCTTTAAATGTTTTGAACAAGTGATCGACTTTGCTGTGATGTTCCAGAAAGTTTGATTTTAAGCTGAACCCTAATTAATGAAGTACAATTGCTGCAAGTTTCCAGAATTGTTTCCAAGCTGTGAACATATAGTGAACTTTGCTGCGCTGTACCAGAAAGCTTCATACTATATGATACTAAAGAATTTACCTGCACCAGAGCTGCAGTAGCCTCATAAACTAAGCCCTGATTATAATTGTTCTTTGCATGTGTAGGACTTGATCCACACATGTTGTTGTCTCATCAAAGAGAGAAGCCCTCAAGGTTTCTTTGAAAAGCCAAGAAACAGTTGAAGTTACAGACGTGACTACCTCTGTGTTTTAAGTGAGACTGACCTACACTAGTCTCAGCTGTAAGGGTCTATCAGGGGGCGGAGCCAAAGCCTGACGTACTGACGTCACACACACACAGACCCTCACAGAGCTTCACCCTCTGCAGTTAGCAAACAGAGAACTGTGTGATGCTAATGCTATTAGCATCTATAGCATCTAACTCTAGAGACAGCAATCTCAAACTGACCCCACCTGTTCTCTTTAATTCTAAGTGTGTATTTGTTGTGTTCTAAAGTGATCGTCCTGTTAAGCAGTTGGTATATTGTGGTGGTATGGGAATGAGTTGATGTGAACTGTTTTACAGTTAAAGCGATTTTCTCCTGTACCCCCTTTTTACTCTCACTTTCAGGCTTCCTCACACAAAACGAATCTCAAAACAATCACACTTAAAGACACTATAAAAAATAGTTGTCAACACAATTGTTTCTTAGTGTAACCACAAAGTTACATAAATTAACAATGAATAAACAACTAAAATTAATACAGAAACCTAAAGTAATACTTACGATAAGTAGGTTTACAATTATTGGCTGTTGAAGTATATGGTGTCAGTCCTTTACCTAATTCAGTTAAACAATTTTTGTTAAAATTGCTAACATTTATTTGCACCTGACTCACAAAATGTCAGTGCCACCTACCATGATGAGTCCCCCTTTCCCACGGGAGGACATGAATACCTGGCTGAACGTCATGACAGGCAACGTCTTGCCAGGCTATGAAGAGAAACAACAAACCAGGACTCCAGAGGAGTTCAATCTGAATTATGACTCCATCATTCCCCATCTTATGATCCAGATGAAGCGGAGTAAAACAGATGCACTTCTGTACGAGATGGAAACCCGAAGGCGACTGGATGAGCACCTGGATGAGGAAAACGTTTCCAGAGGAGAAATGGAGAAACTAAGAGCCATGTTGGAACTGCAAGCTTCAATCAATCAGTTGACAAAGCCTGCAAACCCAGCCACACATGGCATGTCACAGAGACTGGAACAAGTTGAGACCCAGATGAAAAAAGAGCTCCAGGACAAGAAGAGCCTCATCGAAGCTCTACATGAGGCAGTTAAATGCATAACTGACCTTAAGCAAGAACGGCAAGCCGACAAGGACGGGTTGAACATGGTGAAGAAGGAATTGAGGCTCACCAAAGGCCGACTCCTGAACCTTCAGCAACAACACCAAACCGACAAAGACGAGTTGAACATGGTGAAGAATGAACTGAAGCTCGCCCAAGACCAACTCCTGAACCTTCAGCAACAACGCCAAGCTGACAAGGAGGAGTTGAACAGGGTGAAGAATGAACTGAAGCAAGTCCATGACATGGGACTGCACTGCCGGGCAGAGTCACCTTCCCCAAGCCAGTGTGCGTCGCCGATCCAAAGCCAGATGCCTGGTGCTGACACAGAAACTCACCAGTGCAATGTGCTGCAAGGCCGACACTCAGACGGCATTGATATCAACCTGAGAAGAAGCAACTCAAACCACAGAGCAACTGAAAGAAAAGTCTGCAGCTCCTCATCACAAGTAAGCGTGTCATACAAACAACTGGATAGAATGGCCCGAAACATCGATACTTTCAAACCAAGTCATCCAGGGGACCATGACATCCACGCTTATCTACGAGATATTGACTTCCACCTTAAAATGCTGGACCAAGCAACCAGCCTTGATGCTCTCTGCCTAATCAGAATAACCTCCAGTCCTGAGGTCCGCTGCTTCCTCGACCGCCAGCCAGACAAGGTCAAGGCCAACTACAAGCTGCTATGTGAAGAACTGATAAAAGAATTCTCTGATCCAGAATCAGAGCATGATTTGATGGCTACAATGAATATCAGGCAGGGTAGGAAAGAAACTCCTCAAGCCTACTACAGCCGTCTTCGTAAATCCTACTTTGGGCCCAGAAACGAGCCAGAGATGGAAGAAGAAAAAAACTTCAAGACCCTGTTCCTGCAGAACCTCCATCCATCCTTGAGCCACTACCTGGGTGTGGATGTCTGCCCTAGAACCATGACCAGCCAGCAACTACGTGACCTGGCTTTAAAGGGCCACCATCAACAAAAGAAGATGTCTAAAAAGCAAGCTGAGACAACAGTCTTATGCAACAAAAGACAAGACTCTGACTCATCCTCTGATGATGCAAACGTATGCATCCAAATTTCTACACAACCTCGCAGGTATAATGAAGGATGGAGAAGACTAACCCATCGTCATGACCATGGTCTTAGAAACCATGAGCCATCAAGTTTTCAGCGAGACCCATGGAAAGATGGACAATACTCTGGAAGAAGAAAACCAAGTGGGGGACAAAATCTGAAATTGGAGTCATAACATCAAATAATGAAGCACCAAACTTGCCTGATTAGACAGGTGGTGGCAGTGGGTGCGCCCCTGCCCCGTTTTTGTTTTAGTTTGTTATTTTCTGGTGGATAACCGGGGTGGTTCACGCGTGCCCGGGGAACACTGAAGATAAACAGGTGAAGACAGACAGACATCTCACTAGTTATGACAGGTATCAGGCAAGTTCTGGTTCATTTGTTTTGCTACTCTGAGGAAAGACATCATATACTCAAACTGAATTCAAACCCCAGAATTTAAAATTAACAAATGTATATGTATAATAAAATACATCCAAGAGAAAAGTAATCAACTACTTAGATAAAAATAAAATAAATAAAGATTTAAACTATATTCTGGTTCCTTAACCTTACTAAGTGGGGGTCTAACTATTCAACGATAATCAATCATCTTCGTGATTTTAGATGCTCACTCTGCATTATGTTACAAGACCTATACTGTCTCATATCAACTCTGAGTCCAGTTTTCGATTTTGGTTATACCACCCGTGTTAGCCGATTGAAAATGTTATGCTTAGTCTGTGGGCATCTATGTTCTGCATTAATTTTTCCAGTGTTTGTTGACAGCCTCCGCCGAGGACGATCGTCATCATCAAACAAGTGGGGGACTGTAGCGTACAACGGAGCAGAACATTCCAAACTAACACCCAGATAATCTAAGAGACCGTTTCTCAGAGCTGTAAATTGGGTAAGAAACCATTTCAAGAGACAGCAGACCCAAATCCCCCCTTTTTGGAGACGACAGGATGTCTCCCTTCTGCACCAGAATCTGATAAGGGTCATAAAAGCGCCAAAAGGTGATGAAAACCATACACCTCGGGAGAAGAGAGATGACATTCCTCCTAACACAAGGAACTCTTTGATGATTCGAACTAAACACTTCTAAATAATAAAATCAAAGAATTCAACATCTCTGGAGTGATGATCCCAACATCTGGACTCTGTGATACCAGGTTGATCAGGACCAGCATGGAAGGAGAACACATTGAATCTGAAGTGTTTATTGCAATGCAAACACAAGAAACCGACACCCCCCTCCTCTCTGTCATGGACACCACCATAAAAGACACACAGTGAGAGAGAGAGAGAGATCTTTGATTCCCAGCATGTATACTTATAAGTTGAAATTTTTCTTATAATTGAATGTATATGCTTGTATCCGTAGTCACATTAATAGTTTACTTTCATGTAGCCTAGAAGTCTACTATTTGTAAGCTTATTCTTGTTATATCTTTTATTATTATTATCTCAGGAACCACGTGAGATAAATATATCATGTTTGGTGTCGTTTTAATCATACGTTTAGTGAGATTTCAGATCTGTGATCATCATAGATATTAACAATTGGATTTGCATGTTTAAGAAATAATCTTAAAGTATGCTCTAAAGGTATTTGGCCTCTGATCTCTCCTGGACAGTGAAGCTCAGACCACCCCCTGGGATGGACACAGCCACGATTGGTCAGATGCTGATTTGAATTTGGCTCCAAAACTTTCTATATAAAAGGAAAGTCACTGGAATGCAACTTGGGCTTGTTTCTTTCAAAAGGGGCTTTTACTTTTTAAACGTGCTAGGCGGCTTTTACTTTTTAAACTTTCTTAGGTGGGCTTTTTCTTTCATTCAAGGGTTTACTTCTTTTAAGGACTTTTATCGGGCTAAGTTTTTTTGGGTTTGTGTTTTTGTTTCTTAAAGGCTTGAGATTTAATTTTTCCATGATTAACTTGAAGTTAGACTTCTTAAGTTAACCTTAATAACGCAACAGCACGGACATTTTCTTCTAACTATGAGCTTCGACTCCTAGTGTTTGTACTTTGGTACATTTTTACAACATGACTACACCAAAGTGCCTCCTTGTCTCTGCGTTCCTGATCCGACTCATCCAGCAGATCATCACAGCTGGACATCCTATGGCCGTCTTCTCCCTCCATCAAAGGGCTACGCAAGTATCATTTTCCTTCTGCTAAACGGGTGAATTTATAAATTACGATTGGCTTCCAATTCTAAAGTGATTCTAAATTCATCACCTTTCTATCAGCTGCTTCCAGTGACGATCACAGTTAAATAGCTTATCCACATTCATTCATTCACTGTCTGTTGTTATGTCATTGTTGTTTATTGTTTGTTTGTAGTTTAGTTAATAAATGTTTGTGTATAATTATCATCGGTTCTGCCGTGTATTTCTTTGTTTGGGAACTGGAGGTCAATGAAATCAGAATTTACGACTTTCAGCTAAGAGACTGATCAACTTCATTCAATTAAAGTCTCTTCGAGACTTAATCTAGAATGATAATTTTCTCAGTAATCTGAGATGGTGCCCCTTCATTAACGAGTGCAAATTTTAATTGTAAAGTGTAGTTACGCTACATTATATTGGTGCATACGTACGCTACACAAAATTATAAATATATAACTCTGTATCACTGACTATTAACATGCAAATAGAAGTGTGCGATTCAAAGACAGATTTTAACACATTTGGCTCAGATTTGACCCCAGTTTCCAATCCTGAATCTTCTTTTGTTTTCCCTTTTTTCCCATCTTTTCTCCCTCTTTGTCTCTGTCCTTAGTCTGTCGGGGTAATCAATCTGGGTCAGCACTGGGGGGGTTGGAGGGTGCAGACAGATGTGCTTTGCAATGTGATCAATGTCCTTGATTAGTGAGAGATTACTGCTGTCTGTGTGTGTGTGTGTGTGTGTGGGTGTGGGTGTGGGTGTGGGTGTGGGTGGGTGGGTGTGTGTTCAGCTGATTGGTAGAGGTCTGCTAGTTAGCATCAGTGCAGTTAGGCTGATTTTGTTAATTTGTCAGGTTAGGAACCGACGATCAATAGGCGGATTATTTGCACAGTTCAAGTAGCTGATCAAGATGAGGATGTTAAACTAGACATGTCCAATGAGTCACTTAAGCTTTTTTAGAAGTGTCAGTCGACATTTTTCCACCCGGCTGCGAAGTGAATTTTACACCGAAGTCCGAAATGTCACAAAAAAGTGAAGCTCTTACAGCTTGACAGATGCTTTATTTTTATCACTACATATACCGATACCATTAATTTATGTTATTGTTATATGAGAAAAATCTGCAATTTTTTCTGGAAGGCTAACATTATTTATTAGAATCCCTTAAATTAATTTTTGGATGTCTTTGATCATTTCTGCTGCAGTTTTCGTGACTTATTATAGCTGAAGCAGTTACTGAAATAATGGATTGGTTGATTAAGAGGAAATGATGGTCAGCTAGTCTCATAATCGGTTGTTCAAGTCAATTTTGTGATGGAAACGCTTTTCTTTTTCCACATGACTGAACATTTTGAAGTGTCTCCTTTAATTAACCCCTGTAAAAATCACCTCTGTGTATCAAAGTTGCCTATTTACTGTAAATTTTAAGCTTTTTTCCATAAAAATATAATCCTTTCCTGTTCTAAAATGGTGTAAATTAAACTCTACATCTTTCTCTCTGCCCACTGGCTACAGCTGGAGCACACCAGCTCACCTACGAATCTGGTCAAGTACTTAAACTATTCTACGCTAACCGGTGACAAGTTGTAATATTGCACTAATTCCGCCGTACTTTTGGAACTGGATAGTGATTCTGAAGAAGAATAATGGTACAGAAAGCCCTGCCCTGCAAGCTAACAGGATTGATTCTTCAGGTTTGTGATGTAAGAAAGCCAAGAAATCTGGATTAGTGTTTTTGAGACTGTCATCGGTAAACTGCAGTTTCAATGTGGAAATGCTTAGCCAATGCATTGACCACTTATTTCATTTATGATATGTATGTAAGAAAAAACATATATATGTTAACAAGGTTAAAATAATAGAATAATAGATTTTAACCAGGATGGGTCTATGTCAAATAACTTTAGGTTTGTATCTGAGTTTTATTTGAAAACATCAACTTAAACTTTAGATTAAAAAATTTTTTTTTAACATTGTAATAATTTAAATAACATAATATTAGTTAGTTGCAGACCTGATACAATTCTTTCTCTGGTTAGCTAATACCAGCCTGCATATCATCCCCGCAAATGTGTCATAAATTCAAGAAATAAAGTATAAAGACAAGAATTTGTGTGTGCTAATGTTATTTTGTTATTTCAGAATGACAACAAAATATACTTATAATATTTCAGTTATGCATTATTTACTGAACTTTTTGTCAGATGCTTTTTACACTATCAAATAAATGCAGAATAATGGATATGGAGTCAGGTGCAAGCATATGTTTTCAGTGGAAGATTTCTCATAAAATAATCATATCATCATGTCATATATGTGTTGCAGTGCTTTATAGCTGTGTAAGGCAATTATGTTTGAGTTGGGCATACTTGAAAGAATTATGGCATTACCTAATATTGTAAAGAGAGACCTGTGAAAATCTCAGTTTTATTAGTATAAACACTAACACGCTGCTACCATGAGGCCATCAACATCTCTTTCAAAACACATCTTAACCAATGTAATCATCTTACGGCACTTGTGAGAAAGATCAACAGCGGTAATTCCCCTCAGAGGAGCCTGTCAGCTTTCCATCAGCTGTCAGTGTTTTCACTTTGCCTGTTTTCAAAAGAGCATTTGATTCTTGTAGTTTTCCTCTCCGTCTGAAAAGAAGCAGACAGATGTAATAGCCATTAGCCTCGGGGAGAGACAGCACAGATGTGTCAACAAGGCTTGACTTTTACAGTCCAAGTGAAGTCTGAGCAAACAGTGGCTGTGTGGAGGCCTGTGTGGTTGAGCAATGATCCAGGGACATGGTCGCTCGGCGTTGCCCCGGGACTCCAAACAGACCGTGACTCTAGCTCTCATTACAAGAGTGGGTCAGACCACCCCAATACTGAAAATAAATAATGCAGGGGAAAACCTGAGTGCTGCCACCTCACTGACAACATCCTCACAGCTGCGTCCTTCATGGAGACGTGGTTCACTAGTTTATATACTCCTGCTGTAAGCTCGAGTTTTATACTCTCAGGAGGTTGTTCCTTTTCAGCGATACTGTTATTTTAATTATCTAGTCATATGCTAATTATTTTCTCAGTCAATTAGGTAGTTTGATCTAAAAATGTAAAAATGCTTCTCACATTTCCTAAAACCTTACTGAACATTGCAATTCCCAGTATAAACCCTAAAAATATACAGTTTGCTGTTGCATATTGCAAAGAAAAGCAACAAAGCCACACAATTTAGAAGATGGAAAAATAGTTTTTTGCTGGAAAAAGAAAATACTATTATTTTAAGTATAAAGTCATTTACTAATTGATTTTTCAGTTAATTAAGTATTTTGATCTTTAAAAGGGTGTGAAAAAACTGGAAAATGCTCGGCACAATTTGCTAAAGCCCTACTTGACATTCTAAGTCTGCTTTTTTTCTCACACTTTACAGTATAAAGCCCCAAACATATGCAGTTTATTGTCACGTATTACAAAAAAACCCAACAAATGCACATAATTTATATGGTGGAGCGTTTAAATTTTGCCAGAAAACATGCACAAGTACTGCTATTTTAAGTACCAAGTCATTTACTAATTGATTTCTCTGTTAATTAAGTAATTTGGTCAATAAAATGTCATGAAAAAGTTGAGAAATGCTTATCACACTTACCTAAAGCACTACTTGACATTTTCAGTTTGCTTATTTTCCCATACTTTAACAGTTTAAACCACAAATGTATGCAGTCAGCTATCGCACATTACAGAGAAAGCAACAAATTCACACAATTTAGAAGCTGGAGCAATTAATTTTTGCCAGAAGAAATGACCTTTATCAATAATTCAATTATTGAATCATTTGCTAAATATTTTGTCAGTTAAGGCATTTGGTTTATAAAATGCAGTTTTCCTAAAGCTCGACTTGACATTCTCATTTTGATTATTTTCTCACTGTTTACAATATAGAACCCACAAAATATAGATTTTACTTTACATTTTTTACTAAAAAGAAAAAGAAGCAGCAACTCCACACAATTTAGAGACTTGAGTAGTTCATTTGTGGCAGAAAAAATGGCCTAAATGATGAATTGATTATCAGAATGGTTGCTTGTTAATTTTGTTGTCAATTGATTAATTGTTTTAAGCTCCAGCCTCAGTTTATGTCGGCCGTTTCACAAATCTAAATATCCATCTCATATTATCTAAATCCACTCATTCCCTCCTTTCATCCTTTCTCATGGCCTCCAAAAAACCTTCGAAAAATCCAATTCTCTATCTTAATTTGATCTCAATTTCCTGTAGCAGTCGCAATGCAAAGTCCAAGATGAAAGAGTTGAAATTCTAATTAAGCTGTAATGGCAGCGGCAAGTTGATATTTTTTCTTCCCTGTACATTTCTCCCTAGTCAGCCCTCTCCCTCCCTGTATGTTTAGCTTGATCTCTTCAAATTTATTTCCTACTTTGTAACCAGAGGCAAGAGCCCTTGACTCGCTGCCCCCACAGCCGCAGCCAAGGCAGCCATTTAAGTTGTGATTAAAAATTAATGGTTGAGTGAGAGGCGGCAGAGAGGGAACAGGGGAGGGTAGAGAAAAGAAAGA
Source organism: Dascyllus trimaculatus (assembly GCA_024666655.1). Classification (NCBI taxonomy): domain Eukaryota; kingdom Metazoa; phylum Chordata; class Actinopteri; family Pomacentridae; genus Dascyllus; species Dascyllus trimaculatus. The sequence goes on along the minus strand of CM045445.1, from coordinate 15,648,062 downwards.
CACAATGCTGGAACATGAGGATAGACTTTGGAGAGGCGAGTCGGCCCAGGCTGCAGCTGCTCCCTGATAGAGTGTTGCAAGGTCTTCTCACAACTCTGCTGTGTTTAACTGCTCTGCTCACACCCCACCATGAATATTGCATTACCGCACTATAGGGCTCCTTGTGTTACCCCCACTGAGCGCTGAGCAGAGCTGCAGAAGCATCCAAGTCAAGGCTGCCCCCGCTGCGAGAGGGGCGTCCACATTTAGGCACTAGCCGACCAGCTTTCACACCACAAATCCAGCAGACTCTTTCACAGAAGACCCTGCTTCATTACATGTCACCAGCAATTATAATAAGTGCATTTGTGATAAAAAACCAACAATATTTGCTGGTATTTAAAACCATAAAACCATTTTTTTTCTGCCTTAAGATCTCTGTGTTGTTTTACCAAAAAGAATAGCTAGGAGGGTTTTCAGTAATGCCAACTTGCAATGGGATATGGTAAATGGTTTTATTTTACAGCATTTTATCTGTCTGTTAACTCTGAGCTTTCTCAACAAGGTCAGTGGAATAAAAGGCAATCTGTTTGAGTCTTGCTCACCTAACTCAGTGCACCAGTCTCAGTCTCTGGCCATTTCTTTAAAAGCTCAACGGAAACACTGGGGGACCACACAAGGTCCTGACCTTGACTTTACCAGATGATGAGTAGTAGCACTTACATCACGGCCTTTTCTTCCTTCTTGCCTACACTTTCTCTACCTTTTCATTACAGCATTTCTCAGAGTGCATTGGCCACTGATGGCACTTCAGTACTGTCAACAATATTTGTAGCTCATTCAGGTTTGCAGGTCGTAGTGCTTTGAGTGGAGTAGTTCAAAACATAAAATTAACATTGAATGTGATTGTGTTTTTTGTTTACTTTGCTTTATTTGCAAATCAGAAATCAAAATTGAACAAGTTGTATAAGGTTTTTTATTGACCTGACTTTCCCCAGTCCATCAAATATTCATGGGAAAGGGCTTTATAACCCCCAACAAGTCTCACTGGGATGGTTTCCCCTTTTTTACATACAGAAAACTTCAAATCCAAAGCACGTAAATCCAAACATAAAAACTCTGTACGTAATATTTTTTGAACTGCAGCCCCTGCACTAAATGTACGCTATGTATGTTTCTTATGTCTGGGGCCCAGATTTCCCCTTTTTAAACTATTTACATGCAGTAGTGAAAGAATAGTTTGAGTTTTTGAGTGTTACCTTTCAGATATTGCAGCTATTTGGTTGCAAACGTGTATAGTATTGTATTATCAGCATACAGTGCAAGCTCATGCTATGTGTTATTGATTGTAACTCCTTATATTTTATTATATATTAGTATATATTTTAACTCGTTATTATTTTACCAAAGGTTCTCCATAAAAACAAATGGAAATAGGTGATTTTTGACTCTATCCTAAACACTAATTTATTTTACTTCCGGCAGTGTTGGCTAGAAGTATTCTTCTGATGTTATCGGTTGAGTGTCCAGGAGTGTAAATAGTCCTAAAAGTATTGATAATACAGTTAAAAGCTTTTTTTAGTGTCTAAACTGGAAAATGTAATGACAAACAATGTGGATTTTGGAAACAGAGTGTTTGACATTTGTGTGATTTATTCAGCTTTAATGTCTGTTTGTTAATTGTGGAGTTAGCACCAGGTGTCCATTAGCCTTGCTTAGCATAAAGAGTGGAACCTGGGTGAAACACCTAGGCTCCATCCAGAATTAGTTTTAAAGCTCAGTTGTAAACATGTTGTATGTCTTTCTTAAATTCATGCACGAAACAAAATGTAAAATCTGCCAGGCAAGCCGTTTCCTCCTATTCCAGTATAGATGCTAAGCTAAGCTAACTGCAACTGAGTTCCAACTCCAGAGTCAAGGAATAGACATGAGGCTGGTATCATTCTTGACATCTAATTCCTGCGGGAAAAAAGAAAAAAAGCCTATTCAACAAAATGTTGAACTATCGCTCAAAATGTTTTTGTAGAAAGGAGACTGAAACTGAACACATTCTGTATGTGTTTGTTGCATTGTAACACCATGTGCACACAACTGCAGTAGTGCAGCAATGTCGGAGCAGTTTTGGTAAGAATGTTGCCTTCATGAAGTGTCCTATTCCTCATATTTGCCCTGTTTACCACTTTGCACAGCTGTCTGTGTAACCAAGTTTACAGAAGCTGGCCTGTCTGGAAAATGTAGTTCAGTCTAATCTTAGTGCAGTGTGTTTAATATAAAGCCATTTCTACGGATTCTCCAGAAATATTTTGTGGTCCTCAAAGAAGTTGAAAATAGAAAAGTCTGAAGATAGAAGTTTACAGTAAATGTCCTTGGCTATTAAACAAAGTTCTGCTTTAAGTAATGAAGCTGAACTAACAGTGTAGAGAACTTTATGATTGCCTGCAGAAATGGAATAACATGACTGCACCGGAAAGTTTAGATTAGAGCTATTAAGTGAGGCAGCAAAGCCACATCTTAATGTTTTTAGGCAAAAGCTTAAAAACACATTAAAATAAAGTGATGAGTAATCCAGTCTAATTGTTGCCCACCAAAGATGTGTGACTGCCTTAACTTACTAAACAATGCATTATGCTGTTTAGAAATTTGTCACATATTCTTGAAAAATTGTGTCTTCTCTTCCATGTGGGTTGTCTTTTGGATCTAACATAACAAGTTTTACCTCCAGGAGAAGCTAATGTTCCATTACTTTTTAGACAGTCAGAACTAACTTTTGTACATACAAACATGACATTAAGATGAGAAAAGGGACATTTTATTTCAAGTAAGTTTTCTTTAAAGCCAAGATGTAAACTTTATTTACAATTACAGTGACAAAACTGTCATAGTATGGCATCAGCTGTGTTACTTTAACAGATTGTTGTTTGCATGTTGAAGTTTTGCATGAGAAAAAGCGAATGGAAATTTTGAAACCGGCTTTTTCTAAAAAGAATTATTGCAATGGTAGAGACAATAGGAGATTAGCCGATGTAGAAAACGTTTAACTCGTGCTTGATCAACTGTTTCGCCTTTTTGGTTGTCTTTGCCTCCAGACAGCTTTAAATATGTCCGATACAAGCTGATATGAAAGAATAATGACAACTTGCCTGACTACAAAATAATTTCTGCGGATTTCGCTCCTTTTTTCCTTAATAGATGACCAAAATTAGAAAGCAACTGATTTTGTTTCTGGCTTCTTTTACCAAGTTCATTGCAGCCATGTATAATGTAGCCTATAGTTAGCCTGAATTAATTTGCTCAAAAACAGTTATGGAAACAAATGGAATTTTCATTTTCTTCTATTTTTAAAAAAAATTTTCACAACATTTTGAAAGTTTGCTTTAAATTTGCTTTGAAGTCATATAGAAACACAACTACTGTAGCATAAAAGATTGTGGTTCTCTCAGTTGTAAGGTCAGCAGTTCTCCAACAATACTAAGGAACTGATGTTGATTGTTACAGAAAGCTCAAATTTAATATGTGTGGTCTATGTAATTCTAAACTGCAAACACTGGAGCTTCTCTTTTGAAAGAAAAGCACTGTACAGAATCTGTGTCTCATCTGAACCACAGTGAGGTATAGCACCAATAGAAATGGGTGTCATCTGAGGCTGTCAAGTTGAAGGTCTAATCAGATTTGTAAAATGCTCTTGCCACCTCCTCCTCATCACCCACCTCCTTGTTGCTACACTCTGTTCCTTCCGTCCTTTCCACGCTTCTTACATAATTTGTTAATTCTGTCCTATTTCCTCTGCTGCTGCCATCACTGTTCTTGCTTTAGGTGTTATTTGCAATGCTAATGAGGCGAGGCAGCAAGAAATGGTTTGTAGGAAAAGAGAAGCTGGCTTGAAAGATGGTGATATGGTAATATGGCTCAGTGTGGCACACAGACAATTCTCTTGGAGACATCGTCGCACACACAGTGTCATTATGTAAATTTTTACTAGATCTCGTGAACACAATCAAGTGAGCAAAAGAGAGACCACCAAAACTAGAATCCTGAGAGCAATCACAATTTTGAGTTGAGACTCATTCACACACACACACACAAAAGAAATGAAATATTTTTGCAGCAAAGATTTTCCTCATCCACCTATGATCTGAAAGTTAAAACGACAGCAAATTGATTGAACACTATTGTAAAGTGCAATTAAATTGAATGGTTCAACATTTAAACATTAAATCTAGCTGATGATTTAATCAAGAAGACAAAAGTCACATGTATCTATTTCTAGTGTGAAGAAACCTGCACTGTCATCTTTTCAGAATAATATAATGCAAGATTTGATCATTTCATGCATATATTATATATACATGTATTGTATTAACATTTTGATCCATGCATTTCCAGGAAGAAAAGTAAAGTACGAGCTGTACCTTCCACCTTTTACTTTTCTTTTCCCATCATTGTTGGAGTGAACCTGATGATTGTTGGCTGAGGCAACAAGCAAGGAACCATTACTCGATTTCACCCCATGTCACCAGCAGCCAGCTTTCAGTAGGCAGCTCCCCACTTAGCTCACTACTGTCTGTGTGATTGAAATTACACGTCATGCCAATAGCAAATGCAACTAAATGGATTATTGAGCAACTGTAAGTGGCTCGCTCTGCAGAACTGGCTGTGTGTGCTCTCTCTGGCCAGACAGAAGAAAATAGTCTAACAATAGCAATGTACTGCGTGTTCCAGCTCTCAGATGAGTACAAAGGGTATTTCTGTCATTGTTTTACAAATGTATTTTTTTAGTAGGGAGGATTTCATACTGTGCTGTTTACTGCTAGTTTTACTCTGCTTCTTATCTGTGTGGAGGGTAAATAGAGGCATACATATGGACTCCTCTTGCACTATCTCTATTATAAAGTTGCAAATACCTGGTTACAGCCAGAATGTAAAAGCAAGTAATGAATCACTGAAGCACCACGACCAACTCTGATGTTTGAAATGCCCAGTCATGCACTGTAAGAGAAAGCTTTATAGAATAAGACTTTAAAAGAGGCTTTCACCAAGCCATAGCTGCGACTGGTGTCTGATTTTGAAAACACACTGATTGTGTGAGCTTCACTTCAAGCCCATCAAAATTTGAAGCTGCACAACATTTTAATTGATTTGACTTCGTCAGTCCATCAAGTAGTGATGGGAAAGCACTTCATAACCCTTCATAGATCACCAAGACTCACTGGGATTGTTTGTCTTTTTCTGCAAACAGAAAGCTTCAAATCGGAAGCACTTAAAATATGAAATTATCACCTGTTTATTCTGGTATTTTGTCATAGCTCTTCGTCAATGCATTTGCACCTTATGTGTGTTATTTGTCTGGTCCTATAGATTTGATCTCATCAAACTATTTGCATACAGCACTGTAAGAAAAATGAAAGATTTTGAGTGGTACCTTTCATACATTGCAGATGTTTAGTTGCAAGTATATAGTAGTGCATCATCGGTATATTGCATAACGTTATTGCAAGGACTTATAATACAGGCCTAACATTAAAAAAGTACTTGACAGAGAAATGTAGCTGTGCACTTGATAGTATTTGTTACAACAAAAAACAGATATCACAGACAATGCTAGGGTCCTGCTAATCCCTGAAGAGGCTAATCCTATACCCCACTAATTGTAACTGAGAATCTGAGAGAAGAAAATAACTTGTCATTGCACCCCAAATTGTCACACAGCATGTGAAACGGCACTCGTGGACCAATATACAGCTCAGGACTCAGTATTACTAGTGCTTAAGTCTAATGATTGCTTACCGTGGATCAGAACAGAAAAAGGACTAAAACTAAACAAAAAAGCTATAACCTCCCAGGTTTTTCTCATTCACATAATACAAAGCGAGGTGACTAGCTAAAGCAAACTAATATTAGAAACAAAACCAAAAAATGACAGCAGAAAACAATGTTGGGACACCAAGCAATCTCAACAGTTACAAAATCAACAATTAGACAACTTAATAAAGATCTCTAACACAAAATGAAAGCAATTATAAAAGGTAGCAGTTAAACATACAATGACCATAAATTGAACTATGTAACTGTATACCTACTATGTTGACTTATTTTTCACACACAGCAGATTAATATCTCAAAGCGAGCCTCTCATAAAATGTTATGTGGCCATACTGCAGTGTCCTACCATTAAAAAAGGAGCAACCACATCAGATTTATTTAACTAAACTACTCCTACAACATACAACATTAAATTTCTTACCACCAACCACCATGAGAACCACAAGGTGAAAATGGTTGCTCCATGATAGGAGTTACTGATTGTAATTCCCTGTGTTGTAAAGACCAAAGCAGACTGATAACAGACTGTACCTTAACTGGTGGCTCTTTCCAAAGTAATGATCTTACTAATTGAATTTTCAGGAAATCCAAATGATTCCACAACCAAAATCAAGTATTGAAAACCCTGTTAAAATGGAAGTTAAAAGGAGCAAATTAATTTGTGATTCCTAGAAATGAGGAAAACTTGGAACAGATATCTCAGTCGTATTTTTTAATTTAATTCTCCAACAAAATCTGTTTGATCCTTATAAAATAGGTCGCAATTACGTGAATGTACAATAAAAGAATCACACCTTAAGACATAATAGATGCTTGTCAGTTTTCCTCCTACTGAAGGTAGCTTCTTCTATGAGATACGTAACATATCATTTTTGCCCTTTTGTGTAAAAACAGTAATTATCACTTGTCTTTGTGAAAGTTGAAGAGACGTTTTCTCAAGTGTCCAATTAGAGGAATTGAGCAATCGAGGTCTAGCATCAGATCATCTCTGAAGATCTTATTGCACCTAGCTGGTAGATAATCCCTGGTGTTTTATTATTTTTTAATTTATTCAGAGCAATATCTACGTTGTCTTTTGTACTTTCTAATGCCTGTTTTAATTTTTAAAAACTGATTTTCTTCAATTAGTGGAGAATCAGTCTTCCACCCTGCTCCCTCTTGGCAAACAGCAAAGTATACTTCTTTGTGTTAATCTGACCAAACACTCCCACCTGTTTATTTTTCCTTTGATTGTAGTCCATCTGAAAAAGAGAGATGCAATGACTTGAATGTTTGAGTTGGATTAACTAGAACATCTATGGAGGGGAAGAAAGAGACAGAAGGAAAAGGGTAGAGAGGCTACGAATGTACATGTTTGTTTTAGCAGCAGCCAGTGGATTATGATGTGTATGTGCATGGATTGTGTGTTCGAGGAGGATTGAGCCTACCCTTTTGTTGAAAAATAACAAAATAAAAAGTATATCACTTCAACTGGCATATGGCTTGACTTTAAGCTCTTACTGGACTCACTCAGCTTGATCTACATCAGTTTTGCTCCAATATGCACCACAGAAGGCATGGTATTTGTGTTTTTACCATAAAGTTACACAGCTAGTTTGTTCAACCACCAGAAAAAAACACATAAACTGCATTAGGATGAATGCTAAAAGGATGATGATGAACAACACCACGTATGTTACGTTGCTGAATCAATGCCCTCGTCCACTGTCGATTCAGATATCTGTGACAGTGACGCTATAAAATGTGTCACTGTCTTGCAAAGAAGGAAAACAGTGTTTCTTGATTTATTTTTGGTAGAAAGTTAGAATTTCTGACTAATTTATTGCAGTTTTATTCATAATTTGCTTCTAGGAGATGAACAATGGACATAATTTTATTAAAGCAAAGGAAAAAAAGCAAATTAACAGCCTGATATCATAAAAAATAGTGTTTTTAACGTATCAAGTCACTTTACATGTTAGTGAAATGCATTTTTTGCATTTGACGTTTCACTGCACACCATGTAGTTGCATTGAATGACACCTCGCCCACCCCTTGTGTGTCATGTAAACGCCAACAGTGACACATTGAAAGTGTAAAATGCATAGAAATGACAAGCAAAATCTGCCAGAAGTGGTGTGCTATTTATATAAAATTCTGCAATATCACGTAGTTGTTTGCTAACCACTGAAAAAACCTCAAACTTTGGCCATCTGTGAGAGAAAAATGTCTTCAGGAATTGTTTTCAGTAGTAAAGTAAAATTGCAATTATTCTTCAAGGTCAGCTGGCATTAGATAGGTTTAATGCATTGTGGACAGCACAAACAAATGATTGGTCATGTGAGTTAAATGTTCGCCATGTCATAACTTACTCAGAAAAGGCATTTCCATCACCTGTTATAAGCAATAACTCTTTTTCGAAAAAGTCGAGCATAAAAGCTTTTCTGTCAAGTTTTTTTGAATTTTGCGGTTTTCATTGACTTTTTGGGATGTGATACTTCAAAATGTGTTTAAAAATATGAATTTCTGAAAACAGAATCAAAATGGCAAAATTAATGTCTTGATAGCTAAACTGAAATGTGTCACTATGGCTGGTCCATTTCAGATTGTCTAGTTGCTTTCATATTTTCATTTGACACTTTTCTTATCATAAAAATGTCAGTATACATACTGCATATTGCTCATATATTTGAATACACAAACACATTAAAAAAGATAAATATGATGTTGAGTTGAGCTACAGCTCAGGAAGAGATGAGGCCTGTAGCTGTTAGAACTGTGCACCGGGGATGGAGAGTTCTTGAAATCTGCAAGCTATAAGTGCTGAGGTTACCCTGGTGTGCCATACGCACTCTGAGTAAACAACACACAAACCTGTCAGATATGAAATGTAGATTATGAGAGTGTGCTTGACTGTTTGTGGTCGCTAGATAAATGAGAATGAATGCACAACAGTTTGTGCAGAGAATATTTCTTTTTCATGGTCGCAAGACAGGATTCTTCTTCTTGGCTGATGCTCAAGAATATTATGAGGGATGAAAAAGCTCAGAATTGTAAGGGGACTGGATGAGCCTCACAAGAAAATCGCTGCAGTAATTTGTTTTTCTGTCCTATAAACTCGGCATGTATCACATCCACAAAGTGTTTAGAGTTGTAGTCAGTGTCGTTCATTTATCTGAGTAAATGATTCTACTGTTTTTCATGTAGTTTGTGTTTGTCGCTTAGCATCTCTTTTGCAACCTTTTCCACTTTTTTTACTTTGTAGAATTACAGGACAAAATAATATTTTGTATGCACTATGAATTGCACCTCATGAGCTTTTAGCAGATGTTTTATAAACTGAAGGAAAGCTGCAACAATTCTGTGATTTATTGATGGATTTTTTGAAAACTGATCAATCATTTAAGTCATTTTAAATCTAAAATGCCAAATGTGTAATAGCTCAAGATTTTCAAATGTGAGAATTAATTACTTTTCTTGGTTTTACTCTACAGTTAATCAAACATTTCTGAGTTTTAGATTCTTGGTTGGACAACACAAAGCACTTGTATTTGTCTCTAAGGTTCCCTAATTGCCATTTTGTCTGTTTTCTGATGTTGCATAGACCGAATGATTAAAAGATTCATGTATTAAGTAGAATAACCATTAGTTTATAATTATTTCTAATTTCAGTGTGTACCTTTAAGCTTTCAAAAGCAGAGAAATGTGTGAAAAATAGCACATACAGTAGGTGGTCTGCTGATTTATTTTATGTAGAACATTTAATTTAAAGATTACATGTTGTTGTATTCATTTTTGCGCTGCGCGGTATGTTTTCCAGAAGCATCACAGCGCAGTTAGAGCCAGAACACTGCCAACAGTACATCTGACAACTGGTGCAAAGGTCAAAGTCAGTTTGGCTCAGCATAATTCGAACCATAACCAGTCCAAAACAGCTGATCAGACGAAGAAAATCTGTCTGACCCGCAGGTCAGGTTCATTAAGCAGGCTTACAGAGTTAACCAGCTGTCAAACATATTCTTCTCTCAACAAGACAAGAGAAAAAATACAAAACTGGAAGTGATAATTCAAGCATTTCAAAGGCTTGTGTATCATTTTTACTGCGTTCGGCGAGCTCTCGATAGCAGCCACAGGCAATTTAGCATCCATCTTATTTTTTTCAGCAGGTTTTTATTGTGAAATCAGTGGTTTGAGTGTGCTGAGCCACTTGAAAAGGCTTTTCACATGAGATTGCCTGCTCCCTTCTGGGCTGTGCACTGAAGCCTCAGCAAACAGACACAATATATACTCTGTGCAATATAGTAAAAGGAAAATACAGTTTTTCCAGCTATTATGTGCTTGTACTTTATTGTTAACCTCTGTTACCTCTTACATGCTAACAATTATTTCTATAATTGATCAATTTTCTGATCATGTTCTTCCTGAAGGTCAGTCCAAAACAGCCACAATATTCAGTTTGCTGTAATGAAAGACCAAGAAGAGCAAAACATGACAATTGGTTGGCTGGAATTCGTAGTGCAGCATCTGTAGTAAACCAGTAAAATGTGTGTTGCTTGGGAATAGTGGAGGCAAATAAGGCTGTTGGAAAAAGAAAGATGGATGATGTGACACTTGAGTTGACTCTCAGAAGGCAGCGAGGTCTCATAAGCTTATACGAGCGAGGATGGAAGTAACAGTGACTTTTTCCCTCCTCGCCTCAACTTGCTCTCTGCAGCTTTCACTGTATGAGCTCTTAAGTCTTTATCTCTCTCTTTCTCTCTCTGCCTCACATAACCCTCTTCACACTTCGCCTGAGAGCACCTGAGCTTTTAGAAAAGAACACACACACACACACACACATATATATATATAGTCAGACACATACAGAGACACAAAAGATGAACACACACAGCACCTCCAGCTGAGCACCCCTGCTTACAGTAGTGTTATGACTGCATCTTTATCCCTCAGCTGTGGAAATAGCCTGATTACTGATGGCTACGAGGGGATTTAGTCCAGCACCAAGAGATTTCGAACTGAAGAAAATCAGTTTATGTAATGTTTTTGAACTACACCTTTATGTGACATTTTCCTCTGTCTATGACTGCAAATGAGTAGAGAAGGCATTGTATCTGCAGATTTGTTGCTGTAGGTTTATAAAGGATCCCGTGACAGCATTAGACTTTTTCTATTTCTTTTGCATTGCCGTTGGCACCTTCCAATCATTGTATAACCTAACTTAAACTCAGTCAAATCATTCATCTTAATTTTGCATCTTGTCTTTACCAAAAGCATTCTTTCTTTTATAACATTTAATCAGAAAGTCTCATTGAAATCAAGATGTCATTTGTATCTACTGTACTATGTTTTCCACTGTTGTCATTTTGAGCTTTTCTCAGACTCCTTTTCAGCATGTGAATGTGTCGGCTTTGTGTCTGAATAACCACCCTGCACACTTTTTTTATTAAGTAAGGCCTAGTAACATTTCTCTATTACTTTCAACACAGCACAAGTTTGAACTTTAAGTTGTCACATTAGGGGATTAGCATAGACAAGCAAGTTCTTTGAATTATGTGGCACGATTTAGGGCAGACTTTTTCCATATTTTAGCACCAATATTGGTCCAAAAACATCACACAGAGAGTGAAATGACATATATTGCATGACAATATCACAAAACCCCTTTCGTCGTTAATTATTTATAATTATAAATTATCCCTGACATGGAGACAGGATTGATCAGGATCTAACAGCAGATCATACAGTGAATTTTTCTGTACCTCAGACAGGTGAGGCTGGTCAGCTTGTTATTAGTTTAGATTTATTATTATCTTTTGTTTGCAAGTACAGTATTGAGCTTTAAGGCATTTAGGCCGTGTGGAGCATTAACATAAAAATGGCCTGGTCTGAATGGCAGAATGCTGTCACTTTACCAGACAGATAAAGCCAGCAATTGTATGTATCCCGTGTCTGAAAAGGGCTTTTGACTGTCTAAAGTCTAAAATGAGCGGAAAACCAGCCAGTTTAAACGAAGGAATAGACCTCAGTTTAGAGAATAAAAGCAAAATTACCATAGCAAACATGAAAAAGATTGCCTCTCGAACCATTTCCTTCTCTGCTACTCTGACTGCACTCAGATCAAACAGAGCTGCTGCTTCAAAGGTCAGAATCAGCTAGAAACAGTTTGCATCACTTTACTGCAGTGAAATCTTTACAGCTTAATTATTTTAAAAACTAATGTGAAGCTATGTTATATTCACCAAAGAACAGAAGGACAGGAGTCCACAGACAAAAGCTGAAAATGTGAAATGGTGTTCTTAACAGTTTTGATAGATTACACCGAGGCCAAGAACTCAACTATTCAACCAGCTAAATTCTAATGACTGATAAAAATGAATTCAACAGGGGAGTGTAAGATGGATTAATGCAGAAATGTGATCCAAATGTAGCAATAAAACAGCAGAAATGCATTGTGCGTATCGACACAGTTGTAGAGAAAAAGTACAAGAGCAAGAGTGAAACTGTGATTTTTAAATACCTCGGGTTGAATCTTGCTAGTCCAGCCTCACACCCACTCATTCTCTCATCTGTACTCCAGCTCTTCCTGCACCCCCGCTCCCTCAAACATGCTTTCCTCTTCGTGCTAATTATCTAGTGTGCTGCCTTATTCCTCTAGCAGCTTGTTAAGCTCTCCAGGAGCACAGTTGACCCACTTTACATGTGGACCTGTAGGCTAAAACCCTGCTGATGGCTCCTTTTGTCTCTTTACAGTGAGCCCCACAACACTGTGTTAGTCACTTAACCTGCACCAGAGACACAGATGCACACAGAAAAACAGCAAGAGAAATAGCAGGTTTTTGCACAATGATACCACAATGTTGTTTACATCAGAGAGCAGATCTGTTTCAGTGGAAGCAGTAAAAACAAGTATATGTTTTAAGTCACAGAAACCTGTGTTGTTGACCAACCAGCTAAATTTAACTGCCAGGAATCGGGAAATATAGACCAATAGGTTTATAAAATGATGACAAAAAATAAGCAGTATTCTCTGCTCTGAAAGGGTTTAGGTGTGTCTGCTGAAGTCACTGATTGACATCTTTGATAACACCTCAAATGAACTGTACGAACTGTGCAAATCAAACCAAACAGGTTAGATGTAAAATCACAAACACGCCCTGTAGATAATTAACATTTTCATCACTTTGCAACTGTACACCATATTACTTACTATAATTATAACACAGGCACACAAGAAAAGGACGAGCTGTTCTGCAAATTCTCACATCCATGCAGGGTGCATTTGCGGGACAAAGGCAGAGCTAGCTAGTAAACTGTAGGCTGTAGTACATTGTACCAATTGAATGGGAGAACCATTGATGCTAATCCACTCCAGTTTTTATAACAGCGTAGCGTTTGATGAAAGTGTCATGCTAAGTACATGTCCAGTGCGCCATCGAGCAGTAATTTCTAGCCCAGTTGAAAAATCCAAACACAAAAATTAGTCTTTTCACGTCTTTTTGACAGTTATTTTCTTACATGTGTAATGTGTTTAGAAGAAAATCTGTGTTGTCTTCACATGGAATATAATGGTCAGTATAAAAACAGTTGAGATACAAGTTTAGAAACAAATATGAGAGGAGCTGTATTTGCTGTTTTCCAGAAAACATCTTTATCTTAATTATTAGAAAATATTAAAGATAAACAATAGAATTTTATAAATATCAAGCCTAAACATTAGCAATTCTTAAAGCTAATTCATGGTTTCCACAGTAACCTCCAAGGAGCGACCTATATGTTAAAAATAAACAAGATTTGGACTATGCGAGAAGGCAGATTTGCCTGGTTCTTATGGTGATTGTGTTTACCTACCTTTGTGCACAATTTCCATCTCAACAATTCCCTCTGTCAATATATTGAATGGGCACCATCACTACATCCTGGGCTTAGAACGACCAAGACACGTGTGATTGGTTTGAAAAAAATACAAACAAACCGGAGCATTTTTCCCCTCTAAAGCGGAATGATAATGAGGTACTGTCTGACACAGTGCTGTGGAGATAATGTGAGACGTGAGAGTTGCATACCGTCAATTATAGTATGAATGGAGACATCTGTGCCCATTCTGGAGCAGGCAGGGACCATGAATTGGTCTTTAATTTGGTTTACATTTTGCCCTGTGGAGATGTTTTTTACTCAGTCATGATGAACAACCCAGTGGATGGGTAAAGTGGGATCTTGAATGGAATGTTTTCAGATGACCACTCTAACTAGAAAGGGTCTGATACTGCCTACAACTGAGGAGCATCTGAAGGAGGAGTGTCTGATTGTCTCCCAAATATTTTTTTTTTTTGAAAAAATAGTTTGATTGGAGCAACACCACATGCTAGGTAGGTAAAATCTTTACTTGCTAGATACTATCAGCAAAGATTATTTGTGTGGCAGACATGAACTTGAATTGTATTTACAGACATTAAAATTCTATGGGCACATGGGCATTAAAATTCAGCCAACTAAATCACATGTGTGGCATTTTTATGGTTGCAACCACACCCTTCACCCAAAACACATTTGTGGCTGCTTTGACGTATGTTGTGGCTGCTGCTTCTTTCCTGTTAATTGTTGAGCTTTGATGGAAAATAGTGAGTCTGGAAAAAAATTCCTCTTCGTACATTTATCATCAATGATCAAATTAAATAATCTTCTCTGTGTTTTTTGTGTAATAATCAGGAGTAATAAAACAAACATGTCTACAATTTGATATCAAATTTAGTGCTCTACTGACTTGGAAGATATCAGTACATTTCAAAAAATGTTATTCGGTAAATCACAAGCATCCTCTGAATTTCAGATAATCTCGACTCTCTTGTCACAAACTACATCAATATTTATACAAAGTAAACAGACAACAGTGCGTCTTATTAGTGCTGTGAAGTAAATATCAGTGCCCCCGTCACACTCAGCTTAGACACAGACAAGATTGGAATATCCAGCAGCGATTATAGAAACTACTTGTAGTGCCGATGCTGCCTGGAGTCGTGTGTCGGTGCTTCCTCCTCTCTGAAGGTTACACCGTGTCCAACAGAACTATATAATTCATCAGGCTGAAGCCCCCATTAACACAGCTCTCCTGTAAAAGCAATGGAGTCATTTTGAAAATTTCCATCATTAGGCAGTGCCTCCTCTGAGCCTCCCCACCCCCCACTCTTCAGAAAAATCAATAGCATCTGCTGCCTTACAGCTAAGCCTGCTTCATCGCTGGAGGAGACAAACAGTAGGAGAGCTAAATTGATTAAGTATCTGTCTATTTTTAGAGTTGATGATGATGATTCCTAAGTTTGTCCACATTGGTGCGACAGTAAAAACCGGAGCAGAGCATCGAACGCGTCCATAATGATCATTCCTGCAAAGACCCTTCATTACCATTTGCTGTGACTTTACGATAAAATAAACATGAATATGTACCCACGCCTGTCACGGCTTCTGAAATAATGATGAAATGGTCTCGGCACACTTGGTGTCTGCTCACTGAGCATTTGTCATATGCCTACAGTGGTTGTGGGTAATTAGCATGTGACACAGAACGTTGCTAAGCTAACAAACGATGCATAGAAGAGAGCTAATTGCATGTTGTGGCATATTTGCCATAATTATCAACCCCACCCACCTTCACAGCCACCGAGGCTCTATTGAAATGTTAGACTCTTTAAGTATTATCATAATACGCATGACAGCAAACTGCTAATCAGGAAAGGGCTTTACTTCCTTCACCCCGTGTCCCCTTTCCACAGCTGCCTCTGTTTATTTGCTCTGCATCTGTTTGAAGTGTGTCGAATAACAGAGGAACACACTGGTGGAGGAAGTGTTAGTATATGTACATTTACGTTCAAATAACACCATAGGTTTCCCTGAATTGTTTCCAGGGAGACATTGTGGGCATAATATTAACAAATCTTATCTATGCATGAGCTTTTTTCTCTTTTTTGTCAAGCTGCACTCCTTATTCTGTGGGTACATTTATTTTTGGATGAATTTGCCGAGTGTCAGCCTGAGCGCATGAGAATAACATGGCTCAATTTCCATTTTTATGAACAATCCAGTTACTTCTGTCAGGGAGACTGATGGAGAGAGGTCTGCTGGATCAATGTCATCGTGCCTCTGGCATGCCAA
Organism: Dascyllus trimaculatus; assembly: GCA_024666655.1. Taxonomy (NCBI): domain Eukaryota; kingdom Metazoa; phylum Chordata; class Actinopteri; family Pomacentridae; genus Dascyllus; species Dascyllus trimaculatus. The sequence continues at coordinate 15,632,138 of CM045445.1, read as the reverse complement.
GGAGCTTGTCCACTGTGTTACTGCTTCCTTTGCTGTTACCCACCCCTCCCTGACATACATATGATCGTTCATACACTGTTTCTTCACATTCTTCCCTCGCTATTTCTCAACCATCAGTAGATAGGATACATCCTGACATTTGACAGGCCCATCAGCAGTTTCCCAGCCTTTAGAGACCAAACCCTAACCTTGAGCTAACTTAACCTTGAGCTAAATGAGCTGCTTAACCAGACCCAAGGGATTCCTTATATTTGCTGCTCATAATGTTAGCCATGGGTGCTCAAGCACCTTAGCAAGAGTCTTAAAGTGAGAACAAACCCAGTACTAAAGCAGTCAAAGTAAAATATGATTAACAGTGTTGGTCATTTTCAAAGCCCCAACTGTTATTGCTTTTGTCAGAAGTTCTGCTCTCACCCACACATTCATACAAACACACCAGTTGGTGCAACGCTTTTATCCAAAGTAGTAAGAATTATGTGCAGTGGGAGTAGAAGCACTAACCCTGGCAGTGTTTGTGCTCTTCTCTCCCCCGACTGAGCTGTACAACACCACATGGAGCACAGATAGATAAATCCTCGAGCACAGTAAGATTAATCAGAAATGATGGTGGCTATTAGACAATGTCAGGCAAATAGAATGTGTTCCCCCTGATTCTTGTTAGTGGCAGCACAAGAACACAACTTGCCAAATGAAATCCCTTCTGGGGTTTTATGATAAACAGCGTGAAGATAGTCTGGCAAAGTGTAACGTCTTTGGATTTGACTGTCAAAAAGAAGAATTCATCCCCATCACATGTCTTGTCTGAGACATGTGAGGCCGAGGGTTTGTTCTCCTCACCCACTGAGGATCTTAAATATTTGAAAGGAGTGAAGCGTGCTGCAAAGAGCCTCATGCTAGCTTTATGTAGATGTCATATAATCCTGTGAAAGGACCCCGCAGACATGAAGTGTGATGTTGAAACACTAAAATATTAGGTAAAAAGCAGATCAAGTGTACAGCTGTAGCACTGTGCATTTGTGCATAAAAGTATTCTGGTATTTATTTTTACTAAATTATTTAGCCAGGTGCATTAACGTATCAGTTCTCTGAGCACAATCAATAATGAGAATCTATTTGTGTTGTTCTCTCTGTTCATTTACGTCTCACTTTATTGCTGTTGTTCTCTGCAGTTTGTCAAATGAATTGCAGTCAGTCAGAAGAGAAATTGGAGGTTCATAAATGAAGCCGGACTTTGATGGATTCACAGTTGTTGCCTTTTCTGGTGCAGAGTTAATAGAGGAACTCTTCTAATTTGGTATGTTGATAAATTAGTAAATTGTTTCCATAGAGTGGAAAGTCAAAAAATGTAACTTTTATCTGAATATTTTGAAAGGCTGCAAATAACTATAGTTTTTTTTTTAATTGACTATTTGTTAGGTCTATAAAATGTTAGAAAATTGTGAATTAATGTTGATCATTGTTTCCTAAAGCTCAAGAAGACGTCTTCAAATGTCTTGTTTTGTCCAAAGATGTTCAGCTTACAGTCATAGAGGAGGAAGGAAATTAGAAAATATTCAGATTTAAGAAGCTAGAATTAGAAAATCTGGACTTTTTGTTCCATTAATTACTCCAATGGATGAGAAGTTGACAACTAGTTGATTGTTCATTGCAGCTCTAACATTTTGACATTCTGGGAAATATGCTTTTTGGCTGTTTTGGATGATTGGAAGATCAAAACCAGTTTGTATCTGTACGTGAAATATAAAGCTGGAGGCTGATTAGTTTAGTATAAAGACCAGCAGGAGGGGAATCAGCCAGCCTGGTTTGTCTGAAGGGAACTACTAGCACCTCTAAGGCTTGCTAATTAACACATTATTACTATTTCTCTGGGGCCCTGCGACTTCCTGGAGTTGTCATAGTCATGAGGTTGTCAGGCAACCAGCAAGGACCCCCACCAAGAGCTGGCTAAGAACGAGTCGTGAAAACCACAAAATAGTACTTTACATCCTGTATAACCATTTTAAAATCATTTTTATATGTAGAATAAAGACTTAACGTGTTAATTAGTGAGCTTTAGAGATGTAGGTAGGCTGATTTTGTTATCTTTTAGAGCCAGGCTGCTTCCCATGAGCCACTCTGGTTTTTAGTATTTATTCTGAGCGAAGTAGCAGCTGGTTTAATAAGATATCTAATGTACAAACATGAGAATGATTACTATTGAACTCTCAGCAGAAAAATACAGTACCATGCCCCCAAAATGTAGCTCTGTATAAATAAAAGGCATATTTTTTGCTTGTTTTCAGATGTAAATTAGAAAAAATCCCAGTGTGTATCACATGTACAGTGTTTTCAAAGTTGCTGCAGATTCTTGGTATTCTTTAGAGGCTTGTGGTTTCCCCGTGTATTTCCCTGAAAACCTAAAGCACTAAATTGGTTTCAGTAGGTTGGCCTCTCAAGAACAGAACGTAGTCTGCTTTTCAAATGGTTTATTGACCAGTGTCTGAGCCACCTGGAGGCTAAAAGCAATGGTGTGTAGCATTTATGAATCAAGTTTCTAAGTAAAAATGTGGTTAATGTGAGCGTATTGGTGTAGTCTGTCTTTTTAGATATTGCTTGCGCTAATGTATACATAGCCTTATAGACACACACATATGTGAATAGTTGTGTCTCTGAGTGGCAGCAGTGAATAGCCTGCCTCACTGGGTCCTTTCCCCAGAGATGAGTCTTGCACTTGAGCTGACTGTTAAACAACAAGCACTACTGTACATCACCGTGCAGGAACAAAGCAACGCACAAAGCTTCCCATCTCCTGACCTTAAACCCAGTGTGTGTGTGCGCGCGCGCATCGGTGCGTGTGTGTGTGTGTGTGTGCGTCTTCCCTCCACCGTGTATCAGAGTGTGTGAGGAGAGAGAGCGCCTGCAGGGGTGTCAGCGGAGGTTTAAGATATTCAGCTTGCTGTCAGCACCGACACATTTCTCCCTCTGCACCGCTGCACAGATATGCAAATCCAGCCTCCTCAGAATGCAGAGCACCAGATCAGCTTCAATTTATTCCATTCTGCTCTCTCCTGCACTCACCCTCCCTCTCTGTTCTCTCCTTCCCTTTCTTCTGTCTCCATTCTGTCTTTGGTTTTTCTGTTTGCTCTTCTGTTCATGGCATATGCCCTCAATGAGGAATTGTGGGGAGGTGAGAGGATTTTCTTCTGAGCTTAGTGCAAAGAAGCGCATCATTCTTTCAATCTAGGTACAATAGGTGCAAGATTGCCAGAGAGTGTGTGCATTTTGAGTACATATACCTATGTGTGTTTCATATTTGCGGACTGCATTGTGGACGCGCAACAACCTCCCTCGCTTTCCCTTTTGTTAATTACCAGCAATAGAGCTGCAGCAGCGGCCTACATTGCAAGTGGTGAAACACAATTAGTCAGTTGCCAAGCCGCTCTCAAAAAGGCTATCTCACCAACACACAGTGTCATCAGTAATCTAGTCTCAGCATAATCTAAATGCCAATGTCTATCCTCTGTGATCCATCCCCAGCCCACACTACATTTACATTCTAATTAGATGTGGCCAGGGCCGCTTTATAAGGACCCTTTTTAATAACATGGCTGTATTCACCTTTTCAGAGTCCCATTGCGGCTGTAGAAAAGTAGGCTACACTTTATATTTTGTCCCTTTGACATTGTGGCTACTGAGGATTTAAGTAGCTTTTTAAAGCCCTCGGCACCCGAGTGTGTGTAGCCTGACAAGAGGTTTTCTTGACTCTAGAGGATGAATTATAAATGGAATTGTAAGAAATGGAGATGCGGTGTCAAAGCAGGAATAAAACGCTATAAGACTATACACATCACACCCAATTTGTCCATAATGAGGCATAAAGGACATTTAATTGTCATCTCTGGGGGACAGTTTATATTATTTATTTAACTAAATGCTTCATTTCCGAGGATTTTCTTTATAATACTTCTAATACCATGATTAAACTTTAATTAGAGTTTCTACAAATAATTGTTTTCAGTATTAATCTCTGGTTTGTTTTTGCAATTCACTGATTAATTGTTTGGACCAAAAAAAGTTGTCTTTTCTGTCTGACAAATATCCTAAAAGCAAGAAAAGGAGCACATGTTCTCATTTGAAATGTGAACATTTTTGGAAATAATGATTTAAAAATGGACTTGAATGATCAATCAGTGATCAAAATATATACATCTTCCATTGATTGACCACGGAATAATGCCATTTTCATGAAAAGAAAAATCTCAAACACTTGAAATTTCAGAAACATCTTCAAATCCGAAACAGTGAATCCAACCTGGTGTTTCTGCACACTCTTTCCTGCTTTCACTCTATTATTAACATTGTCATCTAGATGTAATTAGCCGTTTTTTTAATATGAAATGTTTCCTTTTCTTTTTTGCTGCGAGCTGACAGCTGTTTAAACAACAACGGTGGCTTTTAGAGTGTTTGGAGTCACTGCCTGTGTTGGGGTTTTGGTGACAGCACATTGTTCTAACAAGAGAATATGATAGAAGCTAATGTGGAAAGAATAAAACATCTTCTGGATGACTGCCCTCATTTTCACTCCTGTAAATGCTTCCTCAACAGAGGTGGCAAGTCTGATTGGGATGCAAGACTTTCTCATTACCGGCGTTTCAAACTGGAAATAGGTGATTTTCACCAGCTGAGAGGAAAGACAGTTTTATCTCATTAAGGGTGTGACAGTCAGCAAACATCATAATTAGTATTTGTTTCTACTTCTGGGCTTTAGATCAAAAACTATTGTATACAAGTGCCGTCCAAAACCGTGTTTCGACGTAAAGGTTGTTGTTGACAGGCTTTGACAGCAGTAATTGACCAACACTGACTGACTGTCAGCAGGATACATGAAGCAAACAAACAAGTTTTTCTTGTCGTAGTGTGGCGTTCATCAACAATTCCTCATTTTTTAATTATTTAAATTTGTATTTTTTTGCTGTTATGTTACAGAGCTTCCCTGAGAACATGTAGTAAAATCACAAAAAAAGTATTAATTTAAACATTCACCATAAAAACCTGCCCACAACTGTAAATAACATCCACCTGAAAGATCTGTATTTTCACAAAAGTTATTTGTTCCTTTAATTAATTACACTATTTTTCAGTGTATTTAAATCAGTAAAAAATATTTTCATTTTACAGCTATTTACCAATTACTTGAAAGAGAAATTCTGTATATTGAGGGTTGAAAATGATATATACATTTTTAACTGTTATTTTGCCTATTTTCCCCGTTTTGTTAAATTATATGTAACATGTAGTAAAATTACTGGGGAAATAAAAAGTGTTGATGTACATGTTGGAAAAACAGGCCTAAATTACACATAATGTCCACAACCAAAATCAGTATTTTTACAATTTGCTCTGTTTTACTATAATTCATCAGATTAAATATCATTATATGTTTCTACAATTTTTGGATGTAATAATACTTCACCTGGCCTGAAAGACTTCCTCTGGTGTGTGAACATATCTGTATGGTGTTTTTTACTTTCAGAAGACATATTGCAAGCAAAATAAGCAGTAAATCAGCTGAGCCTTGATGCTGCAGAGCCTCAAAAATAAGATTTCTCACATAACAAATGTAATGAACTAATCCTCTCTGCTTGCAGGATTTTTGTGTTGTTATGCATTGATCGTCCTCCAGCTTAAACACATGTGTCTGAATTACTCCAATAATTCTTGCCATTGTGTAACTTGGAGTAGTTTTACAGTGTCTGAGCAGAATCAGAGCCGAAGAAAGAGATGGGACTTTATATGAATGCCTGTATGAATTATTTTCATTAAAAAAATCTAAATATGAGACTCTGATACACAGAGATGAGTTTTTGGGGGTTTAATCAAGGACTGGAGTGGGACTTTGAGTGAGAATTGTGATGGATAATGTCATTAATGAGTTTAGCAATCCTGAACACAATCATTTAGCTCAGTGTGAGATGGATATTTGCATCCTGTGTATTACTTTTACATCAATTCCTGTCGTATATGATGAAATATTTAACTTTCCCAATACAGAAGTGATTAGTGATGGGGCGGCTGTGACTCAGGTGGTAGAGCGGGTTGTCCACTGATCGCAGAGTTGGCGGTTCGATCCCCGGCCCCTCCGCATGCCGAAGTGTCCTTGGGCAAGACACTGAACTCCAAGTTGCTCCCAATGGTAGATTAGCGCTTTGCATGGCAGCTCTGTTGCCATTGGTGTGTGAATGGGTGAATGCAAAACACATTGTAAAGCGCTCTGGATACCACTAAGGTAGAGAAAAGCACTATATAAGTGCAGACCATTTACTATTATTAAGAATCAATCAAAGATGTAATCATTCACACTTGAACCTTTAGCTTTGGAACAAATTGCAAATCAATTTCTAAAATGATGACTTGTTAGTTCATCTCAGATAAAACTGGGTCCAGTGTGGCTTGTAAATTCTCCTGTGTGGTCTAATATGAACCTGGTGGTTAATAGATAATATAGTGTAGTTACATCGGGAGGGGAAGTGGAAAATGGAAATGCTAAACAGAGTGCAGTTATCTTCACAGAGTCCATCTTTGAGTTCATTATTACATGTGGCCATTCCAAACGATTGCCTCTCTTAGCCAGTGGTGTTTTCCTGCTTAGGTGGTTAATCAGTTATTACTCCACCAAGGCGAGAGTCGAGGGGGAGGTTTGTCTGAATGACTGTTTGTGAGCAAGATTACAGAAAACCTGCTGAGCTAAATTTCATGATATTTGGTGTAAAGGTGAAACTCTGGCAAAGGAACAACCTACGAAATTCTGGAGTTGATCCAGAAAACGGTGAGATTCCAGTCTCTGTTTGCAACTTAATTTTCCACAGATAAAATTTTAAATCAAAACGTATTATAATACTTCTGAAATGTTTTCCACCGTGCCTATCAGAAACTGAAGTGAAATAAGCTTTTTCTGTATTACACTGATCGACAAGCATGAAGTGACGGTGATGAAAACGTGACGGTTCAGATAAAATCCTGACTGTGTCTATTTCTAGTGAAGCGTTAAGCCAAAATAGTTTGGATCCCATAAGTGAATTAGAAATTCAATTTGTTTAAGCCACATCTCAGACTTCTCGGGGGTCTCAGTCGAGCCAAAACACAACATTAATGCTTCAACACAGTTGTGTGGGAGAATGTTAAATAGATCCATAAAACACTGAGAGATATGTATACTTTAAATGAGAAGTGACTCAGTGCACAGAATTAATTTCTTCTGCGGCGCTAATGTTGACTGCAGCTGACTTCCCTGTTTTTTATTCCCTTCTTTTGTGAATGAAAATCAGAACCCGGTGGCAACTGACAATAGCAGCGACTTGAAAGGAGCAAATATGCTTTATTTTACACCACATAAAGCCACAATCAAATTTGCTCCAAACGGCAACATGGAGTGATGAAAAGTATAAATGAAACTGTTCTGCGATTTTTTTTTTCTTCCCAAAGCTTTTGTTGTCAAATTCAGAGCTGTGGTTGTGAAAGTATCTGCTGATGATTAGAAGAAATGTGTTACAATATGTGGAATAATTCTGTCGGTGTTATTGCTGTCGAGCTCCAGTCCTCTCGGTAATGAACTGCACCACTGTAGCCACCAGCTTATTGTAAGAGCATATAAGAGAAGTGATTGATCATCCGTGAGGCTCTGATCGTGTTTTCAAGAATCACTTGTGGCCGCCGGGGAGACCTGCTCGCTCTGTTCCAGCACATTAGCGCTCCCAGTAACTGATAAACCTTCCTGCCCACTCATTACTGACTTCCCAGTAATTGTGCCTGAAAAACCTGTTTCCTTTAAAGGGGCGACGTTTAACTAAGAATGCTCTGCAACAGGAAGGGTCAGGCATCAGTGATGCTATGACAGAGTTGGACATGTAACACATGGCTTCCAGAAGGACGATCCATCTGCTCTTTCATTTGCATCAGCAGGAACTGGTATGTGAGCAATTTTCAGGCAACATTGTGAAAGCTTGGAGAATCTCAGAATGCACGATTTGTTCATATCCATTTGTCATATCAGGTTCAGGTCACTTTATTTGTAGCTGTAGGCAGATTTTTATTGAAGCAGATGGGTTGGCCATCCTGAGACATTCAGTCCAAACAGCTCAGACAAATGATACAAAGTATGCAGGGCTCCAATCATCCCGAAGAACCCTCAAAATGAAAAATAATATAGATAAATAAGCATTGCTTCTATGTAATCTGTGCTGTGTTGCTACAACTTACCCATCTTGAGTAACGTCTGCTGGAATGAAGCTATTTTGATTTTGTTCTGTATTCTGGGACTATATGTCTTTATCCAAAAATAAGAGACTCACTGTGCAAACTAAGGCTGCAAGGTGCTGTAACTGTCTGGTGTAAAAGAGATGTGGGGTTAATTTGTCACTCTCAATTTTCTCTCCTTCAGCTTTTTAACATCCAGACCTTTTTATGGAAGCTTTGCCTCTTCCAGAATTTCTTCCAGAAATTTCATTTCTATACACAATGAAATGTTGTGAAGAAATAAAAATTAAAATAAATAAATAACTAAATCTGTGGAACTGTGAAAGTCTGGCAGTAAGTGTACTAGAAAAAAAGTTTTTAAAAATACCTTAATGTTCAAAAAAATCATTTGCCATTTTTCAACCCTTAATATAAATAAAATTTTGTTCCAATTATGGCAAATATCTGCAAAATAACAATATGTTTTGCTGATTTATTTTTTAACAGTGTAATGTCACAGTAACATTGTAAAAGAACAAGTGTTGGTCCCCCTCATGTGGTTAAAAATGCTCTGAACCATTGGACATGGACAAGAGGACCTCTCAGAGTGTCCTATGGGGAACCAGGATGTTGGCAGTGGATCCTTTGGCTGCTCTGGCTTGTACGGAGCAGCCAAAGAATCAAGTTTCTGTCAATCAAACTTGTTCCACTGCATCCTGTTGATGCTTGATCAGAATGGGGTGTAGGAAGTTTGGAGGTCAAATCAACATGTTGTGCCATTGTCATGTTCCTCAACATGTTCCTGATTGTTTGATGTTTTTTCCATGTGGTGGGGTGCATTTTCCTGCGGGGGTAGGCCAGTGACATTTGGGATTTCCATTTGCATTGGAGTGTGCTTGTTGTGGGACAATGTTTATTTAGGTGTCTAAGTCTCATCAACACAGATGTCCATATTCAAGGTTTTCCATCAGAACACCACATAGTACCAATATATCAGTGTTATTCACTTCACCTGTCAGTGGTCATAATGCTGTGGCTGATTGGTGTAGTATGCAGTGTTAGCCTGTTATGGTACAGGTTACATGTAAATTACTACTTTTTAATTTAATTTAAGATTTATTAGCTGCAATTGTTTAAGGTACAATCTGTAATTTACAAAAAAATTGAAAATTGTTTTAAAAAATTACAGATAAAAACTGCTAAAAAATGTTCATTTTTTGTAGTGCTGCTAGACTACAGTCTCAGTCAGATTTTAAAGTATTTTCTGTATTTCCTGCTGGATTAGGTTTGCTTGTGGCAGATCACAGATGTGTCTTAAATCAACATATCTTTGCCATTTATTTCATTGCTTTGCTGTCTCTCCTCAGCCAACAATCATATAGCAGATGAGGCAGCACTCGTCACCATGGTAACTCAGAAGAAACTTTAGACATGTTGTGACAGGGTCATATTTTAACCTAAACTGTGCTATTTTCCTAAATCTAAGTTATTGTGGTGCCTAAACTTAACCAAGCGTCTAACACTGTGGCATAGTTATTGTTGTGTAAGTGTCAATCAAAGCGTGATGTTGTTGTAAACCAAACCACGTAGTTTTGGTGCCTAAACCGAACCAAACGGTAACTAAAAATCTAATGTAATGAGTTCCTTTAACGTCCTGCCACTTGGTGAGCACATATGTTTATTTGAAAATGTAAATAAGAATGAAGTTTAGTTGAACACATTTTTGGGGAAAGCTTGTAACCGAAGACCTGGGGGGCCAAAATGCATGTATGAACTCAGTTTGAACGGTAACTTCTTGTTTCTGAAAATGCTGAAATTGTTTAACAAGAATCAACACAACACAACTTAAACTACATCAGTTCAAACTTGGCTCCAAAAAGTTATTTTTTGTCCTCCTTTGTCTATCATAAATCATATGTGAATAACAATGACTAAAACCTGCTTTGTGCCAGAACCATGCAAATGGCTACATACCTTCTACATCTTGTCAACCACATGTGTATGAAATTACACACCCCAAGGCCTGACTTTATGGGACTTTCCATAAAGTGAGCTGAATTGTGGAGAATCTAACCGATCAAAGAGTGTGAAGAACGAAAGCTTATATCTTTATGGACATTGCTAATCTGCTTTGAAGTAGCTCAGATGGTACAGGTGTGTTTCTGACTTGCTTAAATGAAAAGTCTACATCAAACATCAAATTAACCGCAAAAAGAAGTAAGCTGTTGAGTTAGAAAACTCAAGATTCCTTTGCAGTGATGTTCGCTTGTGCCATTTTGTGTCAGCAAACATAAGTTAATTCATAAATTTACACCAAAAACAATGGAATAAGTTGAGAGGACGTCACAAAACTCACATCAGCTCAGCATTACCTATTAATGTTAGCTTACTAGCATTAGCTGCACGTCCCACCATACTGTAACAGCAGACTGATGTGAACAAGGTTGTGTTCAAATTCTTCAACTCAGCTTTTCCTTTTGCAGGAGAATAAAAATGCCATTTCATCTTTCAAAAGTAACATCGTCTTGCCAGCAACCCATTCAGTCTGTGAGCAACTTCCATTATTACGGCTAAAGAAAGAAACTTCATCTTTTTTTTCCCTCTGTGCAGTCGTCTCAGGCAGCAGCCACAAAGCTTTAAACATTTAGATAATGTATTTTACTGCTTTAGTACTGCCTGGGGGAGCTTAGGGCAGAAACACCATCGAACTATTATTAAGAACGTAAAAAGTAAAATTGAGTGAATGTTAATTTCTTAAGCTGACAGAACTGAGCTCCAAGCAGTTTCTGAAACATTTATTATGTGTTTCCAGTGGAATGAACAGATGCAATTAACTTTGAGTTTGTGTGCCTCGGATGGCTGTTGACAGTCCATTCATGTCCAACAGACTTTAAACTGTTAAACATCATCCTGGTCATCCAGCTCGGCAGGAAATTAAGCTACTTTTGGGATGTTCTTTATGTTTGCAGTGTGAATGTAGGAAGCAAAGACGATTAGTGGAGCCGTGAAGGGAGGCATCAGGTCTGTCAGGAGAATCACTCTAAAGTCTGTTACATTCAGAGCTGAGCTGTAAAGTGACCATAATTTGACAACATATTCAAGCCGGGACGTTTTAAATTTGCACTGTCAGAAGTAGCCCAAGCAGTGACCATTGACTACTTGTCAGAAGTTTTGGAAACAGAACCGCGGTCCCATTTAATGTAGGCTGATGCATTTATTTTTACACACAAAACAGCCTCCAGCATGTAATCAATACGTATACTGTCTGACACCGCTGTCTAACTCTCACTTCAAGCTCACACAATTAAAATTGATTACTGCCAACAGGCCTCTCTCCCTCCAAATAATGACAGTCTCTTTGTGCAGGAGCTTGTGATCAGTAAATTTTATGTGTCCATGTGCAAAATACCAAACATCTGCAGAGGCTGTTTCTCTGGATAGTATTTGCTGAGCATAAATTGTAGCTTATTTGATGAAAATGTCTGCTTGAAAATAAAATATTTTTCAAAATCCTCATGTTACTCTTTAATTAAGCCTTTAAAGACTGAGGACTTTGAAGAGCAACTTGCAGGTTGAATTTGTTACTAGATTTACATTTAATAGTTCCTAAAACAGGATTATATACACCGATGAGGCATAGCATTATGACTACCTGCCTAATATAGTGTTGGTCCCCCTTATGTGGTTAAAAATTCTCAACCATTGGACATGGACAAGAGGACCTCTCAGGGTGTCCTATGGGGTCTGGAACCAGGACGTTGGCACTGGATCCTTTGGGTACTCTGGCTTGTGCAGTGGGGCCTCTGTCAATCAAACTTGTTCCACTGCATCCTGTTGATGCTTGATCAGAATGAGGTGTAGGAAGTTTGGAGGTCAAATCAACATGTTGGGCCATTGTCATGTTCCTCAACATGTTCCTGATTATTTGATGCTGTTTCCATGTGGTGAGGTGCATTTTCCTGCGGGGGTAGGCCAGTGACATTTGGGACTGCCATTTGCCTGAGACAGTGTGTTTGTTCTGAGACTGTTTATTTGGGTGTCTAAGTCTCGTCAACACAGATGGCAAAATCCAAGGTTCAGAACAGCACATAGTACCAATATGATCAATGTTGTTCACTTCACCTGTCAGTGGTCAGAATGTTAAGACTGATCGGTGTATGATTAATGAGGCATAAAAGCAAAAAATCTGATGAAAATTTGTTATTTTGAGCTTGAAACTGTTACAACTAAATAAATATGTTCTTTTACTATTCAATTTGCATTTCACAGTATATTCATCACGATGAATTATTGTGTTTGTCCATTAATATTATCAACAAAACCCTCACTGGTACATGTTTTAAATCCGTTTGGCTGCTCTTAATGGTCCTAATATTTCATTTTTATTTTGGAAATTGTTCTTACAAGTTGTTACTTTCTTTTGCCTGTTTTAGTATTTTATACAATTTTATTTCATTTCACTAATTGATTTTTACCAGTTTTATAGTGTCTATACATTTATATTTTATATTGTCTGTCTGCACGTCATATTTTGCAGCCGACCTGTGAACATGTCCACTTTGGTCAAAATGTTTTTAAATGAGCTATATAACACTAGAAAATCCATCTATATTCTAAATGTATATCATTACAGTGTATACCTAGTCGTAGGTTCACAAAAATGATCATTCTCCTTTATTTTCTAACACATTAATTCACAGGGATTAAAGATCAACCCAGATATTTCTAATTCCAGATATAATTTCCACTCGCTGCCTTTGAGTCCAATATTCTGATCCGAGTGCTGTTTCTAACTGTCTGCTTCTCACTGTCAGATTTGGTTTTCATCACTCAATTCTGTAACTCGGTGAAACTGACACACAGACAGTCATGCCTGCTTTCTGCAGCAGCTAGCCATGTGCGTGTTAAAGTGAAAATGGGCAGAGCTCCAAACTGATCTTTTTTTTCCCCTTCCAAATTCCTCACGTTGCTGCTTTCACTGCTGTTCATGTTCGTGGCTGAAGTGCAACAGTTTCCTCTGCGCTGGCAGCGATTGAGTCATTTCAGACAAGAAACAGGAGAAGTGAGGCTCAAATTAGAATCAAATTCAAAACAAAGGCCAGGACACATTCACAGAGTCTCCCTTCACCTTGACTCGAGGTCTTTGAATCAGAATGACTACTACAACTAGAAGTAAACACACATCAGGGACTAGAGCAACCTTTGTGTTATACCTGCTTGCTAACACAAAAACATTAAATTTCAGCTCGCCTTACAACAACAACAACAACCAATTTCTTACCTTACTTATGAATTTAATAGCTCTAAATAATGATGTGGCATGGAGAGTTTCTCAATGTCCAGCCTTCATTTGCTTGATTATACTGTTTATCCAGCTTCAGGTTGCTGCCACTGCAGGTTAATTTGTTTTGCCATAACAAAATTCTTAATATATTAATGTTGCAGTTTGACCTTAGATGACTAAAACAGCTATAAAGTCATTAGCAAGTCATAAAATTAAACGGCAACACTTTAAGTCCCCGTTTAGCGGTGAGCAATATAATACAGCTGTAACCAGCTAGAAGAACATTTTAAGGAGAGACACTATTTATGAAAAGCTAATAACTAATAGAAGTCAGCATGAAAATTCCCAAGCTGGTTACTAAAATTTAGACAATGTTTTTTTTTCAATTTCTGTATCACTTTATACTGTCAGCAGCTAGAGAAAATAACTATTTTTTCCCATGTTTTTGCGAATCAAATGTTCGAGAACTCAGGTTTTAAATAATATATGAACAAGCCCCTCTGTGAAAACCTTCAGAATACAGATAGAAATGCTGCTGAAAGGTTTGATGTTTGTTAGTGCTACAGAAGTGGAGATTTGTGGGTCAGAGTTTGAGGAAAAACTCATTTTGAGATTCAAAGATGAGTATTGTAAAATTCCAGAAATTTTTATCGTAAATCAAAATTTACGAGTGGAAATTGAAACCAATAGATATCAACATGAAACTTCCCATGTGGTTTTATTTACATTATCACAATAGTTTTTTATACATGTTTTTTGAAATTTCATGTTTAAATATGCAAATGTTAATGTATTATCTCATTACACGTATGGTTATTTATGTAAATGTACTTTAGACAGCGTGTAGTAAAGTAAACACCTAGATGTACATTTTGCACTTTTTCTCTCCACTGTTCTGAAAAACCACGTATTATTGAAGCAAAACCTCCCAAAATCCCAAGATTGACCTTCTGGCTAATTATCACTTCTCTATAAAGACATATTTTATATTACAACCATCTTTAACTATATTGCAATCTCTTTTCCATTTGTACACAAACTTTCACTTGTAGATGTGCAAAGACGAACCTATAGTTCTTTAAAAACACATTAATAAGCATCTTTATCTGCTTACAGGTGTATTCTGATGTATGTATACCACTTATGAATGCCAGACAGAATATTCAAAGACTGAAGTTGAAGGTCGGCCTTAGTGTTTCAACAGAAACTTAAATTTCCTTATTAATCAATAACCACATACTTACTCAAGCTGTACAATCTTTTTTATATAATGTTTTTTTTTTTTTTTTTTTAAAAACATATATTAAGCAAAGCTAACAGATTAGAGAAAATAGTCTTGCATAATGATCCAATACAATCTGTGTTCTCGTTTTCATGGGATTTTGGAATCGCTGATACAGAAAGGCTACCGCCACGTCCTCTCTGCTCCACATTCACCCAGCAACCAGCAGCACCTTTGCTGTCCCCAACTTGTCAGACACTGGTTCTCTAGCGAGTTGTGACGAACTGTCATGTGCGTGACTAAACCAGCTCAACAGCTCGCTGTTGGTAGGAGGAATCACTCAGCCATTACAGCCCCTCAGTGTCTGTGAAAACAACTTCAGGCGGGGAGGTTTGGAAAGAGCCAGAGATGGAGAGAGACTGTTTTCTCTGCAGAGGGAAGCACGGTTGATGCGTCTCCCTAACCCCTTGCAAACAGCATGCCAACACAAGTCTCAAACAGCACCTTCTCTATCCACTTGTAAATTCACCAGCTCGGCAGCACAGGAAGGGAATGTAAATTAGGTGTGACTAACAGCAAGATGGGAATCCAGGCAGTTTTCCCCTCCTCTTTCGCTGTTCTCCCCTGGCTACTGAGGGTTTTGTACACATCCACTTTCCTGCAGTGCTCGAGGCTGTCAGCTTGGTTTCACGTGCAGAATGACTTCAGCTAGAGGTGTACAAGCTGAGGCCAGATAAGGAGAGGAAGATAAAAGGCAGTGTTGCTGAGCTCAAGTCAGATTGAAGGTTTTTTTTTTTTTTAAACCTATTAAATTTGTCATGAACTGGGAGCCCTTTCACTCCATCTTCAGAGATGTGCCGTGCTTCCTAAAAAATGGGAACTGCCACATGTGATTTCTCTGAAACATTTTAGCTGTATTGACTGGTGCAAGCTTTGTTAACATGCATTTCTCAATTCATTTTGCATGCTCAAAAGAAAAGGCTGTTGATATTTTTTTCTTATTGCAAACAAATTCCATGAAAAGACCAAGTGGAACAACAAACTGGTTGGAATAACAAGCACCGCCTGTGTAGCCAAAGCCAGACAGTGCTTATTCCTGTGAGCCACTGAGCTCTATTGTGTTGTGCATCAGTGAACATGGGCATTGTGGTTTGTTCTGGGTCGGCCCCATGTACACGAAGTTTTGTGCACCACGGACGTCTTAGGAAATTATAATACCCAACAAGAGTATCAACTTATTCAACTTATTGAGCCTTTTAGCCACACTAGCAGTGGAAGCATCAACTGTATATAAAGATACATAGGTTTCTTGGCAGTATCCAACTCCTCCTAAATTCAGGCTCATCCAAATATGAGCCAAGACATGGAATGGAATGAATGGAGCTAAATAAAGCTATGATGGCACCCACCTGTCACAGCCATACTTGTACTCATGAATAACTTTAAGCATTAATACAATTTTAACAGGTGAGTTAAATATAAATTCAATGCCATAGAGACTAAAAATGTTTTTGTATCCGCCTGCAAGCGTGGTAATTTCTGCTGTAAAGTTGAATATTTTAACATGGAGGTCTATGGGGATTGACTCACTTTGGAGGCTGCCCCAAGTGGCCATTGAAGGAACTGCAGTTTCTGGGACTAAAATATGTCTCATTTACTGACTTTTAGTGACATGTACTTCAACTATTGAATGGATGGCGATAAAATGTGGGTAACAGATATTCTTTGGTAAGCAGTTTTACTCACCCATTGAAATAATTTGGCATCTTCTAAAAGTCACAACATTATGAAATACAGTCAGGATTTCCAGATAGTGTCTCCTACTGACTTTATTTCCAACTGCCGCTTATCTGAAGACATTCCCATCAGATACTTGTATTAATCAGCAACTGTTTGCAGGACAGCCTCACCAAAGATGGTGCACATGATGAACACTAACCCTAAACATTAGCATGTTCGTGGTGACATTGTGCCTGTAGACTGCTACTGGAAATCTGAGTGCTGTTGAAGCATTTGGTATATTCAGCACATACCAACCTTAACATTTGTTCAGAGGTTGTTTTCATGACTAACTATTTATCAGCAGCAGGTAAAGTAAAGCGGCCGGCTGACTGACAGCAGAAGAATAATCTTGTAGTACACTCAGCAGGATGAAATTCACTTTTTTATGTATTGAGTCAATTATATACAGTATATAGTTTTGTTATATAATGAGCAAGAAGGAAAATTCTGAACATGTAAACAGTGTTAGATTCATGTGATTTGAAGCAGCTGTCTGTAAAGATGATGCTTCACTCAACGCAGTAGAAAAGCATGCAGGCATCTCTGTGGTGACGCATGTCTTGGACTGGATGTGGATTAAAGTATTTGATTAAATAGAGGCGTAGCTGTTCAATGAGATGTTCCATAGTTGTTCAGTTGGCGTTCTCTTTCTTTTTAATGCCACTATAAATTATAGACAGCTCTTTCACTGCTAGATACGCCTTTTTTTTAGTTTAAAATGTTCCCACAGCTGCACAAATGCGAATGGCTTTGCAACTAAATCAACGAGCTTCGCGTCAATAAGTGCCTATTGAAATTCAGTCGGTTAAATCAAATCAAATATTAGGAAATAGGCATCTCAAGATAAACATGTGCTTCCATTAAACCATAGCAGGACAGTGGAAAACAACATAGAAATAGTGAGTTTTGGCTAGTTTATTCCAGCTCTTCTTACACAAGGGAATTGAAGTGATTCTCATGATTAAGAAATAGGCTTGTAGAAAGCTCAACTAGTTGTGATTATATAGTTATTATTAATATTAAATCCTTCATTTAGACAGTTTGTATCACTGAGATTAAAATTTTTATTTACAGAGATGTGTACAAAAATACAAACAAGCACTATTTATTAGTAGAGAGACATACAGATGATTGTGTTGTAAAAAATGTGACAAAGGTGTAGACAATAAAAACACTTAACACTAAAAATGATTTTTATATGGATTGGCCTTTAGCCTAGTTTAAAAATTAAACTGTAAATTTGTAACCAGTTTTTGAAGATACCCTCTAGTACAAAATCAAGACTAAAACATGTTTTTGTACCAGGGTGCAAACATGTTTTTTTCAGGTGTAAAGTTACCATTTTAACATGGAGGTCTACAGGAAATGGAACCAGCCTCAAGTGGCCATCCAAGGAACCGCACAAGTTTTTTTTAACTTGTTACCAAATACATATGGTGTTTTTTATATGCTGGAAGAAATGTTATGTGCAAAATAAGCAGTCAAAACCATGGACTTCTTTAGTAATAAAACTAACTAGAATAGTTTTAGAATTTGAGGTGAGCTGGTGTGCTTGAGCTGCTGTGAGTTGGAATTCAAGAGAAAGCAACAGTGTAGTGTTTGACCTAAGAAATTTTAGGCAGGAACTGATTATTTTCATGTAAAAAGAACTTCAAAATAAAAACTTTGATACACAGAGATGTGTTTTATGGGTTCAACCAGAGAGCAAATTTAAAGATTTATGCTTTCGTTACAAGGGAATACGCTTTGGGCTGACTGTCACAGACATTGTAAGAGGTTGGAAAAACATGCTGCTGCTTTTGGCTGATTTGTGATGAGATTTGTTGAAAGTAAAAAAAAAATTCACAATAACACCTGCCACATCCTCAAAATGAGTATGTTAACTGAGGATTCTTCACTTAATATGAGCTCTCGTATAAAATGCAGCGGTGGAATATGCCTTCCCATCTATTCCTTGACACTGTATTTGAATTGAAACCATTAAACCCTGCCATTTAGGTTAGGCTTTTTAAAGCCTTTTCACTGTGAGCCTCTTTTTACTCTCCAGGCAGTATACTTGTGATAGACTCTGAATTGGTTATTGTGGGAGCCCAGTGGGGATCGCTGTAACAGATACCATTGAAGCTTTAACATTTATTCACAGAGCTGGTGGTGCTCCACTTTCAACTTTGCCTTTCTCTGTCATCATCTGTAGGCAGGAAGTAATTTCCTCATGTCAAAGTGTGTCTTCAGAAGGTGTGTCAACATGTGGTTAAAGTGTGTATGCATAGCTGTTCTCGGTTTATTATTCAGGTGCACTGGGATCGGTGTGTAATAAAAAGATACAACAAGAATACAAAATTCAGTCCTTTTTTATTCTTCAGTGCGTAGGCAGCGACTCTCTCAGAAAGAGAAACGGCAAGCAGCAATTATTCTTGTGATTATTATTGCAAGGAAGCTGATGGGCCTGCATGTTATTGATGTCAGGGAGGATGTCAATGGACTTCTATTTCAGTCTAATAAATACTCTTTGCACTGCTGCCCCTGGATTTTCAAGGGATTATGTGCAAGCGTTTTCCATTAGCAATGAGCTGTATTCTCCCATTATGCGTAATGGGAATAGCATGCATGCAGTCATATTTGTTAATATGTAAGAAGAGTATCCAAGTGTAGTGCCTGTGTGAGCACTGGTGTGGCTGAGCGAGTGTGTTTTACGGTCTTGATGATGGAGCTAGCCCTCAGCAGACAACCTGTGCTTATTTTATGGCCTCCTCCCCAGCTGCAGCGTGTGGGCAATAAACCTTTCTCCAGCAATCTCCAAACAGTGCAGCAATCAATGGGAAATTATCTCAGCCAATCGATGGGCCAGCCTTTCTGTTTCTACCTCTGCTGCTGTCCTCCTGTCTGTATCCCTTTCTCCATTTTCCCCCACCATCCCCCCTCGTTCCCTCTTCTTCTTCTCCTCATCCCTTCTGTCTCATTTTTGCTGTCTCTCTGTTTTTTCCACCCACTCCTTCACTGCTACCCTCCCCCCTCTTTGCTTGTATTCCCTTCCAGCTCTCCAGACTCCGCAGCACCTATTTTGAAATGCGACAGCTCAGCAGCTCCAGAGCCATTAACAAAAGTCGCCTTCACACGTGGAATATGTAACATTGCTGGTTTGACTTTGCTGGTGAATGTAATGAGTGTGATTTTTTGTGAGGCCCTAAATCTGTACTGCATGTTGTTGTCCTTCGTTTTCAGTGGCTAGTTGCATAAAACCTGGTTATATACCTATGTTTTGCTTAAAGAGGTATTTTAAACTAGATTAAATTAAATTAAAGACCCCCTCTGGTTAAAATCAAATTTTCTATATACTTAGCATGACCATGTGATGTTCTTTTATATGCTGAAAGCCATATCAGGAGCAAGTGGTAAATTTTTTTACCTTGAAACTGGTATTCCAATATCACAGCTTGCCATTGAGTAGCGTAAAGTAGTTTTACAGTGTTTGTGTGGAGTCGTAGGTGAGCCGGTGTTAAAGCTGCAGCAAGAGGTAGAGAAAGAGGTTGGAACTTAATACATTACAGAGGAAGCAAGACTGTAGTTACATCTAAGCCATTTTAAGGGAATTTGGTATTATTTTCATGATAAATCTTCCTAATATGTAATTTTGTAACAGACATAAGTTAAAAATTCCAGTGATTGGCATCTTGATCTTAGGATGGGGCTCAGGACATCCCTCGTAAACAGTCAATGGTGACGGATTTTTTTATGATTAAATATTTATTCAAGTTAACTCTTTCTAGGCTGTAGTCATATACAAGCATTGAGGAAGTTTTTGGTTTTTTTTTAAAGATTTATTTTTGGCCTTTTGTGCCTTTATTAGATAGGACAGTGGATAGAATCGGAAATGGGAGAGAGTAGGGAAGGACACGCGGTAAACGCCCGAGGTCGGAGTCGAACCCGGGACTGCCGCTACGCCTCTGCACTTGGGTCACGCGACATAACCATTAGGCTATCAGGGCGCCCCATTGAGGAAGTTTTTAAAATGATCAAAAACACTTAAATGGAATAAAGAAATTTGCTATTTTGTCTTGAATAAAGAAACATAAGTAAAATCTTATCTCCTTGTAGCCTTAAATAGAACGTTTCTGCTAATAAATATGGTTTTGTTACGTAGCTGTAGGGATTTTTTTGAGTAGTAGAACAAACAGAACTAGTATTTAATGAAGTTTCTTAAGTAAAGGTACTTTCTGCAACTTAGGGTTTTTTGTTTTTTTTTTAATATTTGTTTTTAAAGATTCTCTGGGGAACATTCAGAACTACTTGATGTTGTGGGAGCACCAGAATCTCAGACCAGCTAAACTCACACAATGCTAAAAACACATAAGTTAAGTAAAGACCCAAACAAAATACGCGGTTTTTAAATTCTTTGGATTTTTCGGGCAGCTGCTATGCTGCATTGTCATTTTTCCAGTGTAACATGGGAGGTGACTCTCAGCCTCTTTATAAAAGCCTCGGAAAGGGCCAGTAGTTTCAAAGGGAGGAACTCACATCCCTTAACATGTACGTGCAGCTGGACCAGCTGCCAAAACAGAACAAAGAAGCTTGGATTACAACACACAGAGGGAGTAGGACTTGATTCACTGCTAAAGATGACACTACTCCACCGTATTACTTCACTCTTTACATAGCCAATAGCTGTTTGCAACTGTACAAAAAAATCATGCATACTTCACCTTTAAAGTCACTATAATCAGTATTTTTATATGAGCAGTGTTGTTGGTATTGTTTCAGTTGTCCCATCTCAAATGTGTCATTTCAGTCTCACCACTCTTATGACACAGTTTAGGCCACAACAGTCAAATGTTTTCAGTGAAAAGACTCTTAAAACCAAAGCTAAGCTACCTGCTACAGACACGGTTGGCGATTAGCTGGTGAACACAGTGAAGCATTTAGACAGAGTGAACACTAAGCTCACATTCACCAAGTGACAATGACTTTTAATCAGTGCTAATGTTGCTCCATGTCTGCTGGAGGTGTAAACAGGCAGCTGTTCACGAACACATTCAACATAACAACTTTAGAGGGTGAAATGCCAGCATTAGGTTCACAACTCCCAGGTGGCCAAAATGATAATGTCTGCCTGCATTTTCTGATTTCAATCGGATATTGCAGCTTTTTGATGTAACGTAGCATTCATTACTCAACACTACTGATTACATTATATGATACTGCAATTACTCTACCCTTCCAGTGGCTTGTCAACTTTATGCACAGTGCATTTTCATTTCTGCACCCTTGTTCTTGAAGTTGATTTTTTTCACTAACATAAGGATTCATATGGGAATAAATGTGCAAACACTGACTAAATGAGAAAGTTATGCAGTACATTTGGTAAATGCTCATTCCTTGAGTGCTTGTTTTGACTGTTATAATCAGTCCCTTTTCTTATAAGCCGATACACAACATTTCATAGAAATGTCACTGTTTCATGACAAGGAAAACTGCCAGAGCCCATTTTCCACAATATTGATTCCAGCTCCCACTCGCACAGCACCCAAAAGGAAGCCAGAAAGGGCTGAATGAGTTAGAGGAGTTGGAGCATTAGCACGCTTCCCAGGAAAAAAAGTCTGCTTATGCTGGCACAACACCACTCTGACTGTGGGTCTCTGGAGTTCAGCTGCCATCTCGGTATTTTATGATATAGTTATTGGGCTCTTAACATCTAATATTTATTTTCCCCTAAAATACACGCTACAGTGGGACTACTCTTAGACCTTGTCTGCTGAATGTTTCAGAAAAAACTTTTAAACTTATGATGCATTTCCGGTATGGTGAATGTATCATTAAAGTAATCTTGGATAACCCTTTTGGCAGCTTCCTCCCAAAAAAATTCCAGAGGTGTTTCCACGCCTAAGCAGCACTCGCTGCTGGCAGAACAGACAGACACTGACAGCCATTCAGTCAGGCTTGGAAATGGTGAGCAAACAGCACTTCTCCTAAACACCTTGTTTAGGAGAGTTCAGCCATAACGTGACAACATGAAAAGAAAGCACAAGTGACAACCACCACCCCTGCCTGTCACACTTGGATCATTTTTTCCCCCTGCCTCAGCCACAGCGAAAACAGCCAGCTAATGCCGTGATTTGACAAACAGGAGGCTTGTGTGGCACAGAGAGAAACAGGGTTATTATTCGCTTTGAAGTCAAGGATGAGGTCAATGTGGGTTATCGAAACCCAGCAGAGGTTGCTCTGTTGCAGGAAAGGACAAAGCAGTGGAGCATAGTTTCTGAGGATGAGCTCTAAAAGACAAATTTGAAATGTGATCAATAATGGGGATGCTGTATTGACAGAGAAAGGTTTCAGTTACGGTAGATTAGGAGGTCAGCTCCGGTCAGCGGCTGCAGGGGTTTTGTTTACACTCCATAGCTACAAGTGTTCATATAAATAGCAACTTGATAAAATCCCGCTTTAAGATTCTCAGCTGTTTCACCTTTGTAAACGTTCTCATCTGAGGTACATATGAATTTATATGCAACAGATTATAACCATGGAAATTATCACAACAATGGAAGCTACTGTTTTATGGCTTGACAGTGGTAGTCTGCTAATCACTGAGTTTGTGCGGATGCTGTTAGCTCATCCAGCTACAAAATCCAGAAGGATTAATGAAAGAATCCTTGACTGATGGCAGACAAAAAGCATGCATAGATATCAACTTTCCCTGGATGCAATAGAGGAGAGCACTGACAAGTATTGTGTAGTGTTTATTAGTTACTACCTGAATGTTTCCTCCTTTCCTTCAGCTTTTTTCCTGTACTTGTTAAAAATCCTGTCTTTGTGGTAGTGGTTAAAGTGTTCTACAGGGATTAGTATTAGTCCCCTTATTATTGCTTATACTCATGAATAATATTTGTTTTCCAATTAAACATTTAAGTGTACTTTTCTATACTGACGGTGCCATTTTGTTTGCTTGCCATCAGGTGTTCAGCAAATCCAGGTTTTAGTCTTTAGAAATTCATCACAAATTATATATATATGTGTGTGTGTGTGTGTGTGTGATTGCACAAAATATATCTTTGTGGTAGAGACTGTTGTTGCTGTTGGCCTCAGATCAGGATGGTTCATAAAAAATGTCACACAAGCATCAGTATTCACCCTCCTTCTATTTCTTGTACACAAATATATATTTTCCAGCTGAACATTGCAGTGTGCTTTTTTATGCTGATGATACCATCTTGTTTACCATTAACCTTTCAGCAAATCAAGTCTCTTATTTTTGGTTGCACAAAACTATATGTTTTTGTATTTTTACAGTTGGTTTTTTTTTTTGCTTTAAATCAAATTGTTTGATACAAATGTTGCACAAAAGTCAGTGCTATGCTATTTTTTGTACACACAAATAATAATTGTTTTTGAACTGAGCGTTTTAGTATGTTCTTATATGCTGATGATACTGTTTTGTTTTTCATTAATACTTCTGAGAATCAGGTTTCCTCAGATTACATTATAATATTCATGACATTAAGGCCATTTTATTATAGCAAAGCTTGTTGTAAAACAACAAAAAGAGCACAGAACATTCCTTTTGTCATCCATCTTCTTATTGAAAATTGAAAGGACAACGTTATAGGCCAATCTTTAGGGTAAAAATTACATATTCTATGATACATTGTACTATCTACACTTGATAATAGTGATCATGTTGGCTCCCGCCACTACCCTGGAAGTAAAGGATGTCGTTTACCACAGTGTGATTCAGTTGTTGTTCAATGAGATGGTTTTAATTAGTCCGTGTGCGACTGTGATGGCATCCGTGTATGACTGAATTGTTTTAATGTAATACTTCATGTATCTAATTTGTTCAAGGCAGCAAAAAAAATAAGAATTACAATCCACATTTACTTGTAGCTCAGTATTATATCATCATCCTTTGTGTGTGTGGTCTTTGCAGCCATTGGATTGTTTTGAATATCCATCCTGAGTGCATAACCGAATTAAAAGACACTGTATTTGTTGCCAGTCTCCCTTTGCCCTGGAATAAAAGGTCTCATAGGTCTTTTACTTCATCATCTCGCTGTCTCACACTCTCCCTCTCTCGGCTTGTCTTTGTGCATCTACCCGAGGCCGCCTGTAATCAGCAGGCCTTGAGCTCTCAGAAAGGTCATTCTGTCCCTTTGATGGTGTTTTGATTCATCCCTTCCTCTTCTCTCTCCCCCTCCCACTCTTCCCCCTCCTCCCCCCTTATTTCTCTCACAGGGAAGCTGGAGAGTCACTACCACCAGGGTGCCAAGAAGGGGCTGGTCCCATCAGCTGCAGAGTGAAGCTGGGGAAAGAAAAACTTCTCGATCTCATGGGAACACGGCAAATTATGTTTTCTAAAAAACAATTTTCCACTGGGTTGTTCCAACATTTTATCAGGAGTTACCATTGTTGACGTATTATCTGTACCAGCCAGGAAAATTGCTGCAAATTACAAACTTATGTCATCATTTTGCGATTAAAGTTTGATTTGTCAAAATCAAAAATAAGGATACTGTCTTTTATAAATGTTTTGATGACACTAGTTTAAACTACAAAATTGAACTAGAAATTTGTGAAAACTATTTATGAGATGACAGAGGAAATATTTCTTTAGCTTCGATTTTCGTCAAAAGTTAAATAACCACAATAGAAACGCTGTTCATCTCTCCTCTATTCAGAAGCAGAGCCCTGTCACTACCCTTCTCACACCTAAGGCCACATTTAGACCAACAATGGCACTGTGTTAATAATAAAAAAAAAACAACAGCACAGCCCTCTCATTAATTTCAATAAGACCATTTTATTGCAGCGGGGAGTGGCGGGGTTGGCGGGGGGTGGGGGGTTGGGGGGTGACGCAGAGCACTCAGCACTCAGCAATCATCCACCATCACCCAGCAACACACTGATTCAACTAATCAAGTACATGCATATTATATACTTGTAGTGTGTAAACTTGAGCATTGTAATAATTATTTTGTTTATCCACATTCATTGAGTACAAGCAGAAAATTATTGCCCCCACTTTTCTTTCTTCGAGCCTAAACCACAGTCTGATAAGCCCTCAGACTTATTATTCAACCCGGACTTCCTGGATGGTATTTCATCTCCTCTGCTGAACCTGCAGCAACATGCCCACACCGAGGAAAGCCCTTGGATGCAGGGTTATTTTCAGTCTAAACAGCGTGAGTTATCTGGCCTGTATCTGTGCTCCCTGCTCACCACCATGAGACTTTAAACCAGTTTTAACTGTAAACTTTAATGAAAAGTGGTTTCTGAACTCTCTGAACCTCAAATTCTGCCAGCAGCTATGAAAGGCATGTTATCTTTTTTTAAAAATCATCAAAATTACACCATTTATCAAAGCCTCTCTGACTGTCCTGAACTGAATAAACATGCCAGTTCCATTGGGAAATGTAACCAAATCTAAGCTTGGTATTGTGATTTTTCATAAAAATCACTTTATTTTGCATGTCTCATGTAAAATGTTTCCAAAAAAAGTTTTGTTCTAATCAGATTCTGTAAAATAAATACATAAATAAATAAAATCTGCATTCCCAGTGCAAGCATGAAGTCAGGAGGGACGTGGATGTGACCAACATTCACATGACAAAGATTCAGAGACTTCTCGCTGAACTGCAGGCAGTGTTCCCACAGAGCAGATACGATAAATATAGAAATATATCAAAATGTAAGTAGTAAACTCTGTGGTGCCACCATTTCTTCGCCAATTTTGGTATCATTTGTGGGGATTTGGAGAAATGGACATGTTGAATCCAGGGTTTTTTTTTTTCAAATTTTGTTAAATAAATAATCAATACAAATAAACTTTATAACTTATTATACTTCAAAAAAGACATATGAGTTATCTCTCCTTCTCGTCATGGTTGTTCTGTTTCCATAGAGGGCTTTATACTGCGCTGAAAAATGAGCCCACATGAGTAAAATTGTGATGGGAGCAAAAGAAAAATCACCCAGAAACTTCTTGGGGTACAAATGGTTGAAATTTTGGTTGATTTAGCAACAGATTTGTTTGCTGGTGGTGAAAAGTGTCTTATTATTACACCAAAGATGCCAAATCTTCAGGAAGACTTTTGGACCTTGCATGCACAGACTACTAGCCATGAAATCATTTATTTAGACGTCTCGGGGCTCTTCTGTGCTTACTTTCACGCACACACAAGCTCTTTGACATCTTTATTATTAAGTGCTGTTGTGACAGGCTCTGATTGATAGTTTTCATGAGCAGTGTAATTTTGTGTTTCAACATTTTTGCGTGCTCTTGCACTGCTGTGTGTTTATTTCCTTCTTGGTGTGTTTGAGTGGCTCTTTGACTAAGCTGTTTCTTGCCTGAGGGTGTATTTCACCACGGTTTGAAAAGCATAGCATGAATCACCAGTACACCCAGACACACACACACACCCATCCCGAGTTGTTATGTTTTTGCCTGTGCCTAGCATTGTAATTCACCGTTGATTAGCTTAGATTTACTCTTGTTTGAGTTGCAGATTAGCTACAACTCTCTGCTCCACTCCATTCAGCATGAGAACACATAATTGCACCAGCCCTCCCAGTAATCTCCCAGCCAGAGAATGTAAGAGGTCTCTTTTGTGGAGTTTCTCAATAGAAGGTGCTTTTTTTTCCCACTGAGGTTGCTTAAGAATTTACTAAATTCAGCCTCCAGTGAATCGACGATGACAGCTACTTGCCCTGTGGGTGGCCTTTTCTTCTGTCTTCCACATCAGGGGCATTTCTCCAGATGAGAACCGACATCCAAGTTCACATAAACAAGGGCTCTGTGCTGTTACGCCGAACAATTAAGCGCATGCAGTTTTTACTAAGCCTCTTTAGATAAACACCATGAGATCATGTGCTGTTGGTTTTTCATGCACAAAAGATGATGTGGAGGAAATGCTCGAGGTGATCCGTTTAAATAGTAAGAAACTGCTGTCTGGAAGCTGCAGCAGATGAAGCGCTAGCAGCGAATGTGCTTGTTGGCTTTCTGGAGTGAAGTTAGATGAGAGGTGTAATGGCAATTCTCGGTTATATGGAGGTTTATGTGGCGAGCTGCTGCTTCTTGGCCAGGAGCGCTAACTTCCAGGAGTCTCTGTTGGCTGCCTGGCAACTGCTCTGAGCCAAGAATGTCTGGTGCATTTAGGTTTTTGCACTGATTAAACAAACTATAATGTGTTAATTGGAGAGTTTTGGAGGTGCTGGTAGGCATATTTTTTATGTTGTGTTTTTTTAAACTTTGGGCAGTGCCAAGCTAGCTGATTCCTCCTGTTCCTTATGTGCATATGGTAGCCTAACTTGGTTTTGGGCTCATATTAGGGATAGACCTGTTATCGTGACCGATATTTGGCATTTTTCAGATTAATGGTGTCTGTATTTTCATTGACTAATTCATTGATAACTTCAACTCTGATGCATCCACCTCTCTCTGTCTGTAGTCTCAGAAATGTCTCTCACTCAGAGACTGAACAAGAAACACAAGCTGTTGCCACAAACCAGGAAATTAGCCACTCTCACACTGGCTAAGGCTATGCTAACGGCTAGCGGCTACGTTAGTCTGTAAAACAATTATTAATAATGCTTTAAGATACGGACTTTAGTGGGCAATAAAAGTGAAGCGAAATATTAAAAACATAAAGAACAGCAGATGTACCTCAGTTGATCCCACGTACACAGGAGAGCATCCTAATTCCTATTTTATTGAAGATGTCTAGTTATGAATATCACATTCTGTTAAAACATTACATGTAAAGTATATTGGTACCAAATATCGGCTATTGGCCTTTCTTGATCACCAATTATCGGCACCAGGATCAGCCCTAAAAGCCCATATCAGTCGATCCTTGCTTCACATTTAAAGGATACGAGGATGGCATGGATCTTTTTATATCAATGTTGAGAAGAAAGTTGATAATTGTGCTTCTCAAAATGTCAATCTTGGGTTTAAATCCGAGTGTAAGTGGCGTCTCTGTGCTCGATCAGTGCGCCGGAGGCTTCTTCTGCTACATCACACAGCAGCCACCCTGCTGTTAATGATGCTGCTGAACAAGGGAGAGGAACTAATCAGAGTAGATGAAGCAATATAACAAGCACGGCATCATCCAATTTTGAGCACCACCTGTTTCAGGAGCAGGAACTCCAAACTGAAAACCCCCGTCACCGTCCAACTTTCACCCAGTTAGCCGAGGTTTCAAATTAAATTAGACATTAGAAAAAAAGGAGGAGGTAATGTATTTATTCATCATTTGGGCTGGAAAAAGATGCCCAGCTAAATTTCCTGATTGAAATGAAATGTAATTGACTCCAGTCCAACAGTATGCCCTCCTCTGCCGTCCAGCCAAGTTTCCAGTTGTAGAAGCAGCAGGACCTTTGTGTGCTTGCTGAGAGACTGATTGGTCTGAGGGCAGCAGGGTCCCATCCCCCCATCCCCGCAGGCTGGGAAGAGGAATTAGGCTTTGGAGCACTTTAGAAGAGGTGGTGGCAGGCTGGGGGAACAATACAACCTGGGAGCAGCTTACGGCTCATCCATCTCATAATCCGTCACAGAACGCTGCCTGTCGAGCCGCCGTCACTGCCGCACAAAGGAAATGTTTAGGAAGGGATATTGTCAATATTTGCTCATTTAAGACAATTTGAAGGCAGCGTTCGACGGGTTGAAATCGTGACAGCCTCCCCCTCATTAACGCAACAACTTCACACATGCACCACCTCCACTTTTTCTCCGAGCCTGCAGTCACTTATCTCGACACTTTGTTTAACTACGGATTAATTACAGGAAAACGTGGCTGCTCACTTTCTTGCTGAGAGTTAGATGAGAAGGCTGATAGTTAGCTTAGCTTAGAGACTGGAAACAGGGAAACAGCTAGCCTGGCTCTGTAGTTCTATACAAATAAATAAAGACATGTTAATTAGGTATTCATGGGCATCAAAACTTGAGCTTAGCTTCATATTTATTGTACAGACAAAAGAGTGGTGTCGATCTTCCCATCTAACTCTTGGCAGGAAAGCAAAGGAAAGTAGTTTTAGATCTTTAGGGTTTGAGTGTAGCTTCATGTTAAGTCTTCTCTTTTAATTCTTGGGGGGGGGGGAACCAAATATAGGTAGTTTTAAATCTTAGATAGTTCAAGGTTAGCTTTATATCAGTCTTCACATCTAACTCTTGGCAAAAAAGCAAACAAACATAGTTTCCAATCATTAGAGCTCGACATTAGCTTCAGATTCATTGTAGCTACAGACGTGATTTGTGCCAAACTTTTCATCTAACTCTTGACAGGAAAGCGAATGAAGGTAGTTTTAGATTTTTAAAGCTCGAGTTGAGCTTCATACTTCACAGACATAAAGTGGTGCTTATCTTCTCATCTAACTCTTGGCAAAAATAGGCAAATGAAGCTAATTTTATATCTGTAGAGCTCAAATTTAAATGCTAAATTATGTTTACTGTACAGACATGAGATTGAAGTTGATCTTCTCATCTAAGTCTTGGAAGAAAGCAAACAAAACTAGTTTTAAATCTTAAGAGCTCAAGTTCAGCTTATTATTTAGAGCACAGACACGAGATTGGCGTGGATCTTGTCATCTAACTCTTGAAAGTAAAGTAAATAATGGTAGTTTTAGATCTTTAGAACTTAACACTACCTTCATATTTAGTGTATAGATATGAGATTAATGTTGATTGTTTCTTCTAACTCCTCATTGGAAACCAAATGGAGGTAGTTTAGATCTTTAGAGCTTGAGGTTAACTTCATACTTACTGCAAAGATATGAGATTGGTGTTGATCTTGTCATCTAACTCTTGGCAGAAAAGCAAAAGAATGGTAGTTTTAGATCTTTAGACCTTAAGTTTAGCTTCATATTTACTGCACTGACACGAGAGTGATGTCAATTTTCTCATCTAACTTGGCAAAAAGCAAATAAGGGTAGTTTTTGATCTTCAGAGCTTAAGTTTAGTTTCATATTTACTCCACAAACATGAGAGTAGTTTCGATCTTTTCATCTAATTCTTGGCAGGAAACCAAACAAAGGTAGTTCCCAACAGTCTTTGGTGGTTTCTTGCATAAAGCACATTTCCTGAGCACTTCTATAATTGTCCGACCTTGATATAAGGCTTAATAGAGCAGAATTCCTGCCATCTCCGTTGTGTGTCATGGCTCGTCGACTTTGGTTAGTCTCCAGGTCCAAGGTGGGCCCCATCAGAGGAGAGGAAGCACATGAACTTTTGAAAGCTTATATTCCCCCAAGGGCAGCCAGAAAAACACAGAGAGATCTGAGATGTCTGTTCACAAGGAGCTATGACCTGTTTGCCCTCGAGGAATGGGCAACAGTAAACGTTAATATCAGGTCTATAAATTATCTTTCCCACAAATGGCCACGATCAGAGGAAATCCGCACAAAGGAAAAGACTCAGCAAAAGACTGCTGACTTCTAGGATTTGGGGGTTCTTGAAAAGGAGAGCAGATGCATAAATTCAATTAAAAATGGATTTTCCATCACAAATGGCTTTCGCTCGCTGCCATTTCTAAAGATCCGCTGATAAGTGATCAATTTGGCCCACGACCTTTTGACCTCCTTGAATGAGACGGTGTCTGTAATAACACAAATGCAGTTGGGGATGTTTAAAATTATGGCCACATCAATTTTCCAAAGAGAATACAACAGAAACAAGCCAGCGAAATTACTCAAGCTCCAAAGTAAAGAGACTCCTGGGTTTTCACATTAGAGTAGAATGCCTGTCCACAGAAACCCCCCACCAGGACGTCTCCACAGCCTCTTAGCTCACATGATGCCACACTGTAGACACTTGTGTTGGTAGTCTGTCTTCAAGGCCTCTTCTGTCAGGAGGGCTGAATCTCTGAACATAGTGTTTTGTAAGAGCTTTAGTCTCTTGAATATGTAAAATAGTCCCTTCCAGGCTTCTGTTTTCTCCGGAGCAGGCACTGTAACAGATACATAACATGATTACCCTGGATTAACTATTTGCATATTGCTATATGATCGACAACAAATGCAAACCCATTTCTTTGCCACAGGCTTACAAACGTGTCCTTATTCTGTTAGGATGTAATGAGGAGAGTTGCAGACACATGACAAAACTGTTGAAATTCGGGAAATACAACAAAAGAAAAAAAAATCAGCAAACTGACAATGAAGCTTTTGTTCTGAATCACTTATACTCAAAGAGAGCTTCTGCCAAAAAAAAAGCCTCATGACGGCTGTGATGGTGGTATGATTTCTGTTTGACTAATTGGGTCAAAACCCAAGTTTGTCCCAAATAAGATGTTTCATTCAAATTTAGAACATGCACTGAAAGATGTCATTACTTTCATGCTCGATCTCATTTCTGCGAGCACTGATCATGTATTGAAATACATAAATTCATTTGTAAATAGCTGTTAAACCCCCTTTTTTTTCTTTAGTATTTGACTTTAATGCGATATTTAAGTCGCAAATTTGATCTGAGTTTAGTTGCGAACTGGATCCGTCTTGGCTTTAAAATAACCTCCTCCGGAAAATGAATTCCATATTACTTTATTGACGTCACTGTTCATTATGGTGCTGATTAATTCTTGGCTCTTGCGATTTCTCCTCGGCTTAATGTATGTTGTTGTTTGCATGACTCCCATCCATTAAGCACTAATGGCAGATGACCTCAGCTTGTGTTTGCATGGATATGACCAGACAACACAACAACCAGCTGAAAAAACAGAAACAACATCTCATCTCTTTGTCCATCTAAATCTTCTGTAACGAGACTGCCTCTTTCAGTACCCGCTTTAAAAAAGACGCTCGATAGTTTACTCAATAGTGAGCCTTAAACTTAGATTTCTATGTGAATCATTCTCTCGCTGTAGAGTTGCTCAGATGTCATTTGCTATCAGCTAAACACAAAGAACTGCTCTGAGAGATGGTTAGCAGAATTGCTCTTCGACTTCATTCAATGAAAAAGGCAGAGGATAAAAATGATGCACTGTCCAGTAGAGAGGGAGTGAGGCCTATGTGAGGCTACTGACATTCGCACACGCTGCTCTTTACTGTATTTACCATCATATTTTGGTGCTGACAGTTGCTAAGCAGTATGAAACACAAAGTACAACTTAGACTGAGTGAATTTCATTAGTTTTTCAGGTATTTATTAGTAAACCAAAACACAACTTACATTTTCTTTTATCTGATAGTTGTTGCTTGGTGGGTTACAGTCCCTCTCTGGGCACTGATTAAACCCCTAAAAAGTCATTTCAGTGTATCCAAGTAATACAATACGGTATTACCATTTTTCTCCCCCCACTGGTCTGCTGCTCGAGCACACCAGCTAACTTGTTCAAACACTGTACTCCACGCTAGGCAACGGTAAGTTGTGATATTGGATCAGTTTAGCCATATATGATCCGCAAACAGGTTCTGAAGAAGAATAATGATACAGGTAGCTCCAGCCTGTGAGGACTGGATCCTTAGACTTCCTACATGTTAAACCCTGAATATCTGAATCCTTATTTTTGAGACAGTTCACTGCAGTTTTAAAATGGAAATGTTAAGCTTTGACTGCTTATTTTGTTTATGATGTGTCTTCTAGCATATGAAGAAAACCCATATGGACATGTAACAAGGTAAAAAAAACAAGTTGATTTTACTTGACCAGATGAAAGTCTGCAGCAGAATTCATTGAAATCCATCCAACAGTTGATTGAATATTTAAGTCACTCCCATTATGGAGCTATAGAGGAAAGAATTCATCCTCTGGGGATCTTAAATGGGCGAGGCATTTCAGTCTGCACTAAAGTGTTAATTATTAAAAAATGTGAAAACACAACTATAACAAGCAGATGGAATGCAGGAGATAAAATCTAACTAATACCTGCAAAATATATCAGCACTGACGCTGTGATGTGTGTGTGACACACTATAGTCACATTGCAATAGGTGCAATGTGAAGTAAAGAAAATTAACTCAAAAACACCATGTTACGTCTTTATTAGCTGCATGATACAAAAAGAAAACTCAAACAGTTCTTGTTTTTATTGACCTAATCTACAAGACAAGTTTGTCTGATAGAAGGTAATTTACTCTGATTTAAGGGTTCTTGAATACACTCAGTGTTTTAGTGCTTCTTTCAAATTCAATTTTGGCATGCAGTCTCCACATGTGCACAACAACAGGAAAGAAACACTGAAAAGGAGGATTTGGTTGCAAAAAGAAACAAAGCTGAACACAGGTGCTCTGGAAGCAGTGTCTCACATTTGTTGCGTGCACACAAGGCTACACAGTTTTTTGTTGTCAGCACCACAAAGCTCTGTATGACGAGTGCAAAGCAGATCTGAATGTCATCCAAAGCACAAAACTATTTTGGATGCGTGTGCCAGTGTTACACCACATAAGGAAAGGTTCCAAATGGCCTTTTTCAGCTTTATTCAAGTAGTTTTTTTTAAATCTTCTGTGCAGATATTCTCTCCTACAGATCACCTCAAACATTGTAAAAGGATTAAGTCTTTGCAAATTTAGTCATTTAAGCCATCTGGTAGAGATTCTTGTATTCATATATATATATATATATATATATATCACACACAAAATAAAACAAATATTGCTATCTCTTTTTTAATCAGTATCATGCATCCCCAACCTCTGCAGGTATTCACTATTCTGTGTGCCTTATCAAGATAGAGAATGTACTTCTTATGGATTCTTCTGTATGGGTTAAGTGCTACAGGGCTGTTAGCTGACACACTTCTTCAAACATGTGTTAAAGAACAAGTCTCTTTTTGATGGGCTTCAAGGCTTTACAGTTTCTTTTATAGGGTAATGGAAAGATGATCACATGAATCAAGCCAGCCCCTCTGTGATTCCACATGGCTGGCTGATTAGCCCCCCTCTTTTTTTTGCTCTGATGGAAAACACATGGCGTCCACACAGCTTGTTCATTTCAGGTTTGAGTTGGTGTGACGCTCAGCAGCGAGGAGCACTTGGTTTTTCGGAGCCGCAGCCTTGAAGGGCA
Organism: Dascyllus trimaculatus; assembly: GCA_024666655.1. Classification (NCBI taxonomy): domain Eukaryota; kingdom Metazoa; phylum Chordata; class Actinopteri; family Pomacentridae; genus Dascyllus; species Dascyllus trimaculatus. Next base: position 15,597,656 of record CM045445.1, on the reverse strand, counting down.
GCCATCATCACAAATGTGTCCCCTGCAGTCCCCACTGGTCACTGACTGTTATTTAGCTTTCCAATGGGGGCTGGCTGTTCCCCTGGGGAGGGCAGAGAGTGTGCCTGCCAGCAGGAATGCATCGGAGGCAATAGAGGAAGATGGAGGATGGTGAGGAGCTGCTGCTGCTGCGTTTCCCTCTGTGTGAAAATGAGTCCATTAATTCAGCCCCCTCCCCTGCCTCTCCCTGAGCCCTCCCTGTGCCTGTTGTCTCTGTTTGTTAGCGAGATGATTCCTTCTGTCATGTCAAAGGCAACATTATCATATTCTTGTTGCCTGGGAAACCAGCGCTGAGCGAGACAACGACTTAAAGCCTTCACGGTGTTTGAAGCTGGTAAACATGAAAGGTTATCCGTGGAGCTATGAGAGTTGGAAACGTGACATATCTGAAAGGGTCTTATTGTTGGAAACATTTTTTTCCTTCTCTGCCTCAGTGTTTTCTGAGAAATTCCCCTTTTGGTTTGTTTTGTTTAACAGATTTTACTTACAGCTGCAAGGGTAACGTGTCCAATTTGCCTTCAGCGTGAAGATGTTTTGACCTCAGCATTGATTTCTTTTGTGCAATCAGAGTATTAACAGATTTGAAAGTGTTGACATCCAACAAGCTGCACATCTGATGCACATTTTGTTCTTTTTCTCTAAACCAAATGCGATTACATGCATGGTGAAGTGTTTATAATGGACCACTTTGATGTTTCCACTTTCTAATAACCCGCCCTTTATATGGGGTTTCTAAGTTGTAACCAGCAGCTTTATTAATGCGAAATAGATCATCTAGTAAGGCCTGTTTGATCATTTATAAGCCACTAATACAAACAACACTTGGGTTTCCAGGTTCTGACAAATCCCTTTGGCTCGTGTTTGCCCTCCTTCAGCATGACACTTGTCTTATCATTTTCACTCTTCAGTTCATCAGGTAGATCGCTCCAATGGACCATTCAGCCGCTTTTCATCTGGAAAAGATCTGCAGGAAAAAACAAGACCAAAATCCACTTATTAAAATGTATCTAAATGTGCAGCTGCAGGCTTGGATTGCTGTAAAAACAATTTATCAGTGTTTGTATCTGCAGATCTGATGGCTTAGAAACCCATTTATAACAGTATTATTTTCAAATGAACACAACCTAAAGGGGTTTTCACTCACAACAACCCTAAAATTGATATGAATCAGACTAATAACTGATCTAAAAAGTATATAAATACATATTAATCTGTAACAAAGACACTAGTAACAATTTATAAATCCTTTATCAAAGCCAGGCAATTTATATAACATCTTTATAACAATTTATATAACATCTGTTATATAAACAGATGTACAATTCAGCATTTTGTCAAGTTTAATTTTATTTTATTTATATGCATCAACCCAACCAAACTATCCAACATCACAATGTAGAAGAATGCTTCACTATGAAACATTCAAAAACTGTAAAAACAGTTAAATTTTGTAAAAATGGGAAATTTTAGGGTCAAATGCAAAAGAATGAATTAACATTTGTAAAAATGCAGTTCACTGATGTGGACATTATGTACACTTTTTTAATAGTTGACAAGAAAACAAATACTCTTTATTCAGTGATTTAACTAAATATTATCTGTAATTTAATAAAACAGGAAAAATTCATAAAATACAAGTTCACAAAATGATGTACATTATTTTTCCAACCTCTGCTATACATAATTTTACTTTCAAATATTGGCAAATATCTTTAAGTAATTATATTTCTGTCCATCTAATACAGTAAAATTTGTTTAATTTTTACGGCCAAACTTACCGATAAATTACAATTTGTAAAAACACAGATTTTTGATATAGATGTTATTTACAGTTTTGGCTGGTTTGTGTTCTTCGGGGTAGCATACAAATACTTTGCTTTTACTAGTTATTATAGTTTGCTATAAAATTAGAGTGAAAAACTGTTTTTTAAAAGAGTCAATTTTTTTACAATGTTGCTTTTATGTGAAGTTGTCTTTTTGCTTATATGGTAAATAAAGACTTTATTTCTTTTATTCTGTTATTTGTATTTGTTAATATTTACCTATAACATTTTGTATTTTTGGCATCTACTTGTTTTAACTTTTTTTTTTTTAAATCATCTTATTTTTACCGTCACTTGTTATTTAGCATTCTCTGCTGCTTTTATGCTCTCTGTCAAAGCACAAACTTCTGTTTTTAAAACTGATATATGAAGAAGTTTATTATTAATATAGTAAAATTTTATTTCTGACAGTGTGGTCAGAGTTTTGAAACTATGTGTTAATTTGGGGATCGAGGGGACTCGAACCCGTGATCTCAGTATTTCTAAAATCCCCGGTAGCGACGCTTGTCCAAAAACTACACTATCTTCGGTAATTCAGCACATTTTACGGTAATTTGCGCTACAGGATAATCCTCGTTGAAAACAAACGCGTGAAATCACGGTCCAGTCGGGTCGGTGGATCCAGCTCCGTGTCTTCCTATCGGGCGCCGCGGACTGTGACAGTCCGATCCGGGAGCAGCCCCGCCGGTCCTGGGTTTTCTAACTGCTCCCGCTGCTGCTGGTTGGCTACATTGTATCAGTTCCCACACGAAGAACCAGCACGGCGCTCATCCAGAAACGGTGAATACGGAGGAATTAACCTGGATGGAAAGCTACTCGCTGTGGGATTAATCTGCAGAAGAGGTCGCGGGAGAAGGACCGGACTTGTGTTGAAACGGCGCCGATAAACATGCGCTCGGGACTCGGCTATTCTCGCTGTGGACGGTATCTCGAAGTGTGATGGCAGAAGTCCAGTGAATCGCTGGCCTCCCCTCCTCTCTTGTGTTGGATGTCTTGGGGAGTGCGCTGCCACTGCTTTCTGGTGCTTCGGATTTTCTAAGAGCCTTTTTATTCTAATTTAAACCACCATTACTCTGATTAATTCCGTTTACTGGGCGCACACCACCATGGACAGACTACGGTTTGGAATAGGAGTGTCTAGCTAAGTCGGTAAGTTGGTACATTTCGCTCTCATTGTTGATAGTAGCTACGATTCGTTAGCCATTTAATGTTAGCCTTGCGTGCAAAGGCGAGCGGTGCTAGCTGAACGCCGTGAAGCTAACACAGCATGCAGCAGCAGCAAGCTAGTCAAGCCTCGCTGCACTCCGAGCTCATTGTTTCACTCTGCTAGCTTTGCTAACGTTACAGTCCCTTTAGCTCATTACATTGAGCTAACGTAGCCTCCGTTAGCTCCTCGAACTCCCAACTGTCGTGTAAAACTGCTAACTTAACCCGAGTAACGTTAAAAGCAACGGCTAACTTAATATCGTTTAACTTGCGGCTAGTGACAGTTAGCCACCACCTCGAGGGTAGCAGTTGTAGAAAACACTCGCTTGCTTTCGCGAGTAGTTTTACTTTTTAAGCTTTTGGAAACAAAATAAAATGACTCACGGAGTAAAAAGTGCAAATGCCTGCTTGTGAAGTGACTACAGTGTTTCCCAAACTGGGTGCCGGGGACCCCAGGGGGCCCGTGAGTGGATTTTTGGGGGGATCTGAAGGGAAAAACTGAAAATGAAACGTTTATCACAAACGTGTCACTCTTGAGGTTTCAGCAGAATGTGAGAATAGATATGCGAGTCTCACTTCCACTACTGTGAGAACAGTGTAAATAGTGTTACACTCCTGTTATCTTCTTTAATGGAACTTTAAAGTCTTACAAAATGGTGGCTGAAGGTCAAATAAACGTCTAGTTAGGGCTTTGTGACATGAAAATAATTGGAATCTGGCTCTTTTCCTTGGACCATGTTGTTGGGGTTCTCCCATCTCAGTGAAGTGAGTCATTCAATTAAAGCACATGTATTTTTTACAAGACCACTATGGGCTAACCCTGTGCTCTACCCCATAGTTTGTCCTGCTCCATCAAGTATGACAATACCACATTAAAGACACATTAAAGTAGTCTGCAGCTCAGTACTCAGCTGCAGGTTAAAGAATTCAACATGTCGATTAGTCAGGATCTCAGACTACACTTATGTGTTTTATTAAAAGGTCCAACTTGCAAAATTGTCTGTCTTAGTGTTTAAGTGCATTTTTTTTCTTGATGTTGATTGTGGGTGCAACAAACAGCTATGTTCATGGTTGATTATTTCCTTCAGTAGTTGTATGGTCTAAAATGCAAAAAAATGGTGGAAAATGTCAATCATTGTTACCCAAAGTCCAGGATGATGTGCTCCAAGGTCAAATATATTCAGTTTACTGTCATAGAGGATCAAAGAAACTACACAATATTTATAAATAAGAAGCTGGCATCAGAGAATTTTGCCTTGTTTTATTCAGTAAAGTTAATTGTCAGCTATCAAAATAGCTGGCGATTAATTTAATGGTTGACAACAAATGGATTATTTGTTGCAGCCCTGTGGTTGATACCACTACGACTCTTTAGCTATTTAATGTTAGCCAGGCTAGCGCAACATTTTTTACTAGACCAGGATGGGCAAACCCTGTGGTCTACCCCATAGTCTGTGCAGCTCCATTAGGTAACACAACAGCACAAACTTAACTGGGCTGATTTAATGTGCTGCAAATTCAAGTTGTGAGATACAAAACCTGCAATAACAGCTTCCGATAACTATTGCTAACTATCTAGCCACGACATTATGCCTTTATGTGGAGCAATATTCACATCAGTTTAAATTTGCTCAATTTCCTATGAAGGGTCGGCAGGGGAAAAAAGTAAAATTCTGCTTTAATGTTACATAAACTTGTAATGAGTTTGTGCAGTCCTCCTCGTTGCCGTCAGTGCCATACTGCTTTCAGTTAAGCAAATATAATCTGTTGATCACCTTTGTAATTTGTGTCTCATGTTTCTGTTTTTGCACCTCCTGAATGCTTGCAGTGCAATTCTTTAAATCCTCCGTATGGCGTGACGGCATTATCTCTTGGGCACGTATTTGGTAGAACACCAAATTCTGTTTTCCTTAAGAGTACTAGAAAGTAATCGATTATTATTAGCTAATCGCAAATATGCAATTTTTGTTATATGTCAGCTTTTAAATTACAAGAGACTGCAGCATAGAAATCATAATCTAACTAGACCAAAGAGCAATGGCAACTTTTGATTTACACCGAAAGAAGTCATGGTATGTGTCTTGGACATATTCAAAACTAATTTAAGGCATCAATATCTGTTATTTGTTTATGTAGTATTTAAAAAAAACAAAAACAAATATCAATATCAAGAGCTAACTAAGAAATCCAGTATCCACCCAAGTCATAAATCGAGCTTGGACCACACAAGCAATTCAGTTGGAATGAGTGGTTTCTTTGTCAACTGAAGTTGGTTAATGAAATTCTTTATCACCTTCTGTAAATGCTCTATGTTTACATAACTGTACCATTAACCAAGAGCAAAAAGAACTTTGAATATTGGGCAGTGAAACATTTGTTCCTTAAGAGCCTTAAGCATTCCTGGCTAATGATATCAGCTTGGTTAAGTTGTATGGCTAGCAAAACCAATCAAAAATAAAACCAATCACAGAATATTAAAATAACTGTAAATTATTTAAGAAGTTAAAAACAATTATCATAATGTCACTTTTTACTGTGTATAATGCTAATTCACAATACAAGCCATGTCAAGGCTCTTTAGGCTCTTTAGCCTTGACATGGTTTATTTTCATGATTCCTTTTAGCAATCATGAAAATAAACCTTTGGCACAACCAGGTTTGGCATTTACAGAAGGTGATAAAGACAGCAGTCTTCTGCCTCAACCTGTTGGGGCGAGGGAAGACAGAAAATGACAGCAGACAGAAACAGACAAACAAGCTGGACGTTCCTTGTATACCATTTAGTCAAAGCAGACCTGTGGTTTTGTCAAGTTTTGTCAAAGAGGTCAGGAGATATCAACAATAGAGCTGCTCAAAGTGAAGACTTGGTATGCAGCCATCGTTGTCTGACTGGGCATTTAAAGATTAATGATTTCAAGTGACAGGAAGACATGTCGACTCGGTAGACAAAATACCATACACACGGTTGTATCAACATAAAATTGATCAATAGTTAGGGTATCCAGGGTCTGTCTCCCATAAAGTGGTTCATATCAATTCTAGTACTTTATTCAGCTAGCCAAATATACTACTTTCGTACATGGAGCAATAAAAGATCTACTTTACGAGAGTGACTATAATTTGGCAGTGGTTTCCATAAATGATTCAAACCTTTCACATAGGCTTTAAGAGTGTTTGACTAGTTTGGACTCTTTCTGACTTGTGTTGTATAGATGTGTGTACCTTTTAATCTTTGAATCTTTAATCTTTTAAGGATATTTTATCCTAAGACTATTAACTCCTTCTTCTCATGCGTTTGTCATATTGGCATCAGTAAAAAGATGGTAATACAACAATATCAAGCCCAGCGGATTTCCCAAAAAATGAATTCATACATGCAGAATAACTGGTGTTCCTGTTAATAACAACAATGCTTCATCAGAGCAAACATGTTCTTTTCTGTCTTTTCTTGTGAGAAGAATTCAGCATTTTCTCTGCGAGGCAGAGAGCTGGTACAGCTTCCTTTCCAGCTGACTACCTTTTCAAAGGCAGTTCCTCTCCATCTGATTACCTTTTTTTAGTAGTAATTTGTTCTAATCATTGTAAGGGTGTTAGGAGCCTTGTTGTAGCGTGCCAGACTCATTTTATACAATCTGACAGAGCCATCACTTGTGGAGTGAAATTTAAGACTCTACGGTGAACACAAGAGGAAAGCCACTTGAGGAAATTCACATTTCCTTATTCAACAGCTTGATGTCTGTGATAACAGAGCTGCTGACATGTAATGTTCTTTAAATGGAAGCAGGGGATTGTTAAAGTGACTAATGTATGTATGATGGCTTTGAGACTTTCACTCCAGTGTGCAGATTATTCACCAAATACACAATTTTACGCATTTGACTCGAGAGGTTAAAACAAAAACCTGTGAAAGTTATGTTTTGTGTAAATGTTGACCACCCTTTGACCTTATACAATCTGTTGTGCACCGGGGTAGATATTAAAGAAATATTGTGGAAAAAGAGAATTTAACTGAGTTTGTTTAGACGTCCAAAGCATTAGATTAGTCCAGGACAGGGGGATTATGTTGGCTTTGTAAGGCTGCTGTCATCTCGTGGCCGCACACCAGCTGATAGCAAACTAAGACAGGATTTAATCTATATCCTCAAAGGTAGGCAGTCATTTGAAGGCTTCTAGGTATCTTGGAATCACCTGAGTAAAGCCTTTTATTTTGTGTGCTTGTAAGCCCACGTATGAAATTGTATTCTTGGTTTTTACCATGGCAAAGAAATGCCACATGTGATGCATATGCATTCCTTAATTCCTTTTGTGCAGTGGCAAGTCCATGCTAACTCTTATGATATAGTTGGTGACAGTAGACAGGTTGAGATGGAACATCTTTGTAGTTTTAAACCTCGTCCAGTGTTTCCCCACGGTTGAGATTTATTTGAAGTGATCCTCCTTGACGGATGGGGGTTGGGCTTGTTTGAGCAGTGGTGGGAAGCACCAACACCCAACACTTGAGCGGCTGCATTGCATACATGACCTGACTTCCAGAGAGAAGTCAGTAATAGTAGAGTCTGAGAAATTCAGTTGCACAAAGCAGTTTTTTTACTTACTAATCTACTCAGTTAGCAGCATTTGACAGGAAGATATTTAAATGGAAAAAATAAAAAATGGGTTTAACAGTCAAGGTTTTTTGATTGTTTTTTGTCTGTTTTGTGTTTTTATCCCTTTAAATATTTGTCAATGCAGTGTACAGCATCAATGATTGGCTATTTAGTCTATCAAAGTAAGATTTACTACCAACTATTTTTATAATCTCTTAATTGACATTTTTTAGTAAAAAATTCCAAACATTCTGTAATTGAAGCTTCTCAAATGGGAAAATTTGAAACTTTGTGTGTCTTAACAAGATCAGAAATATCTTTGGGTTTTGAACTGAGCCACTTGATTTCATCATCCTGGTCTTAGGACACTCTGAGGGGCATTTTTATAGTTTAGTGGTGGTTTGCAGACCAAACATTTAATCAAGAAAGCTATTGATTATGATGATGCTCATTAGTTGCAGGCGAAATGCTGAATCTGGTGTAATATTCTTATTTTCTAAACCCCTGCTGCGGTATGTTGCACACTTGGCTTCATGCTAATTGTAGATTTAAAATATGCATCATATCTTAAAAGCAGTAAAAGGCCTGCTTTGTAACATTTTTAACATGCTTTTATTTATCTTCCTGTATTGATTTGTATAATACTAGTGGAGTGAGAGGACAGTTTGGACAGAATTTAGGTCGTCATTTGCCCACATGAACAAAATGCTGAGATTCAAATGCAGCTTGCAACCAATAGCAGTGCACAAAAGGCATAGTAATATTGCAGTTAATTTGACACCACATTTTTTGCTTACACTTTTTCTGTAAATATAATAATTTAAAATAGGGCAGTTTGTAGTTGACTTGAGATTTGATGGTTTAAATATATACAATCGAGCTGCGTTTTAAAGTCAGCATTGATCCACCCATCCGCCACCCAACCAACTGGACCAGCTATAGACACCTCTAGTGGGGGTAAATGTTTCTGGGCTGGCAACCAAAATAGATTTTATATGTGAGAACTGTTATGTGAGGACATTATCTCCTCCGTTACTTCCTGCGTCAACCATTTTGTTGAAATATTTGACTAGATGTGACAGTTATCATGTGAAGTGTAAATTCATATCATGGGTCAAAGAATATGCAACTCTGCTTTAGTTTTTACAGCACTGATTGGATTTCTCACTCCTGAATTGCCAATTACAGCAGAAAAAGAAGCACACTTTGAATGCTTGTTGCACAGTTGCTGCTTTGCCAGAAACTGGTGATCCATCTTTTCCTGGGATGCGAGCCCAGGTTACACTCAGCTCTCCCCCACACAAGCTATAAAGATATTGTCAGCTTTTGTGGCGCAGCACAGTTTCGAGTGCTGCAGAAATGCTTTCTCATTTGCTTTCGGTTTGAAGTACCGTCCTATGTGTTCTTAGAAAGAAAAGCCACACCAATTATGGTCCAATTCAAGCAGATTTTTTTTATGTGTTGTCGGTGCAATCACGAAGCCAGATTGTCAAATTGCATTAGTATGTTTAACACACTATTGCTTTCAGTACTGTCTTCATTCATCCACTCATAAGCAACATGACCTCGTTAATCAGTCGCGCTTCACTTGTTCCTGACACTGGTGATCTTTTCACTACAGCTTACACATGACAATCTACAAATGGCTGTGCCAGTGTAAGGAAAATGGCGTATTGTTTTTTCTTTGACTTGCATTACAGTAAAAATAGCAGTTTGCTGACAGAAAGACAAATGCAGTCTCCTCCCAGATGCGTCAAGCTTGATTTTTAGCTGTAGGAATTGTCATCGTCTTTTATAGAGATACATTTTTTTGAGTTGAGCTGATTGTAGAGCAAGAAAAGTCTTTGAAGATGTGATGAGCAGGAATTCCTCAGAGCACATCAATACTGTAGTGTGGCGGCGGGTGAGTGGGAGGCTCTGTCCCTGTTGACCTAATCATACTGCAGAATCCACTGTCATCTGCAGAATCAAAGAGAAACCGTTGTCTCTCGAATGACACCAGCCTCACTTGTGATATCGGCGAGTAAATGAGAGAACATCCGCAAAACGACACAGTTGCTGCAGTCTAAAGTAAAAAACGGATGATCAATTGGAAGTGCAACTACTTTGAAAAGAGTAGTATTTCTTCTTCTGTCCAAAACTGTGTTGGTGTTAACAGAATTCTACTATCTTGTTTCATCTCACTGCTTGGCCACACATGGAAATAGATGTATGGAGTTTTTACATCGGTTTAGTTGAAACATACTCCCATCAAAGCGGCTCCAGTTTAAAGACCAGTCTCACAGTGAGCATTTGTAGTTCCTTTTTACGGTGCATGGATAAGCGACTAGCTGGGATTAAAGGCTGTAGTTGTTTGATTCTCCAGGACTATGTAAATCATGGTGCTGGTTTATAAGCCAATATGTATTTTTCAGCAGTTCAGTAATGAAAACGCTACCAAATACACCAGTACCAGCTTTCTTTTTCTGCTTTATAGTTATTTCAAAGCTGGTTCACCCTTGTGATATCAGTTAGAAGAAATTCTCCATTGAATCCACCAATCTTCTACAAAATAGTCAGTTTTGGCACAGAGCTACAGGAAATGTTATTTGGGGCCTCAGGGTTCGACAGTGTTGGTTGGCCAGTTGCTCTCGGCAACCACATTTGGAGCAATTTCAACCATCTTGTGTAGTCTGATTGCTGTTTTTTATAATCGGCAAACTGTCCCTCTTCCTTTTTTCATCTTAGGAAATAAGAGTGCCTCTTTAGTGTTTTGTTGGAAACAGTAAAATGTGGATGAAATGTATGATAAATTAACAAAGTCATAATGAGCCATATAATTAATATCCAGAAATCCCGATGATAGTTGCTCATACCAAAGAAAAGAGAAGTAGAAACTAGGGCTGTAATTATGTGTTGGTTAATCAACAACAGTTTTTACCATCTGTAATTTTTTCCGTTTTTTTAATGTTAGAATTTGCTGCTTGTATGTCATGTGATATAGTAAAATGAGTATCTTCCAAGTTTGAGTTGTCTGTCAATTAAAAGAAGTAATCTGAATATATCAAGAAGATGATCAATAAACAATAGCTGCATGCGGACTAGACACTCTCCTCCATTTAGAAAAAAACTCTTTCAGTAACTTTTTACAATTAGATTAGAAGGGAGCAACTGAAAAGAACAGCTAGAGAATGCTACACTACAAAATGAGAAGAATGGATATATTAAGGTAAGAAATGTGGCTGTCCTGGAAAACCGTTAAAAAATTAACTATATTCTAAAAGTGCTAAAAATATTTTCAGATTTTCCCTTTGTTTTTTCTCCTAATCAACTCTGACACAAATCTCAAATTGTAGATCTAATCAGGCTGCAGAAGTTATTATCTGTCCCTGTTCATTTTCTCATTGATCTGACAAGGTGGTGGAACAGATTCCCTTGTTTGGACAGAAAATTTATGCAATACCCTGATTAACAGTATAATGCAATTTTACCACTGATCAAGGAAAATCAATATAAAAACTGCACATTAAAGGCCAGTTAATCTCAGGAGTCGAGATCCTATCCAAGCAAATGAAGCAGCACTTCAGTAATCGGTAATGATGTTGGACAGATCATGCTGTGTAGCTGCAGGCAGTGTACATTGTTTTCTTCTAGCTTCAGTGCAGGGATGCTTACTGCCCATGATAAAAACATTTGCCGTGTGGACATTTGTCTAAACAGCCAGAGAAGTAATCTTGTGGCATTAACATGAGTGGTTTGGACTGTCCTGACTGGTTTGGGAAAAAATATGGGCGTATAACGTTTCACTTAGCAGCTTAGGGCAGATTTATGCCTTTGTGTTGTGGTATCTCCGTGCGGGGTCACAGAGACCCATGCAGCCCCACAGAGGCTGTATGGGCTGCATGGAGATGGCAAGAATTGAGACTGAACTGCTTGGTCTATTGTGTTGTCTCCTACATTTAACCATCGTGGGTAGTAGTTTTTTGGGAAATGTATTTTATGATCTTGCAAAGCCATTTCCACCAAAAGCAGTTTCCTGACTACAATCAGTTCTGTCTAAAACAAAGGAAATGCGTGAAGGTAAACTCAAGTACTTTGGGTATATATTAAATGCACAACATGGCCTGATAATGTGAAACGTATCCATATCCAGACATAGCGCTGACACAACAGTCAACGGGTTAAATCCTGCGCTATAACTATAAATCACCTCCCACGCCATATGCATTTACAACGGGAGTAGAGAAACAACTCACCAGAGAAGCATAAATTCAGCTTTAGTGTTATTAATAGTAAAATGAAATATTGGGATGCTCCAACGTGTGAATATATCACACTAAATATGTTAATTCTTTAAAAAAAGAGGAAATGTGGCATTGTTAAACATATGGGGTGGGTGGTTGTTTTAGGTTTTACTTGACCCAAACTGTAATCTGCTAAAAAAAAAAAAAAGATAAGATGTTGACATAGAAGGGAGAGTGTGACAGTCTACCTGTTTGCTTTGCATTTTCATTTGGCAGGCACAATAAAAGAAGATTGAAGACACTTGAGGAGAAAAGCAGACAGACATTTTGAATTGAGAAGCTGGATGGATTTGTGAAAGAGAGGAGTTTGCATTAGCGACAAAGCAAGGAAACCTGTGCTCTTTTGAGTGTTCAAGTATTTGAAACCTCACATAGAAGACTTTTGGAAGTGGATGCACATCTCCTTTAATGGATGACCAAGTACTCATGTTGGCAGAAAATGTGTAAACAAGACTCTTAAAGTTCCAAATAAGGCAAATGTATTTAAACTAACATTAGCTGGCGGACCTAATGTTTTAGCAAGGCTTTCCTTCTAAAAGAGAAGGAAAAATTCTTCTTACTTGGTCTGAAAAATTTAGGGGAAATATAATTGTGATTTCTCTGGCAGACATTGTCATTCGATTAGCCACATAATGTTTTAAAGTCCTGCCTCAGTTCAGTATTCACCGTGTAATCATTGTAAAACATGTGATGGAGCGTTACCCCACGAGATACTATTAAAAAGCGTGACTGTCACACGAGGAGGACTGCATGAATTTGTAAAACAATTTACACAACAGTTTAAACCCTGTGACAGACATGCTGCATCATATATATCCTAAATTGCAACCCTGATGAGTTGCTGTTTACACTGTAATAACCGATTAATTGTTCAGCCCTACTCCTGACCTTGACTATTGTATTTTGCAACATGGAAACTATGGTTGCTTCCAACAGCAATGTAGTTCTGGGTGTGAAAGACTACATGGAACCATTTGGGCTGTCTAAAAATTATGGACGAGGGTTAATGTGAGTTTAAAAGTATGAGCGAACACTGGTGGAAAAGGTTATGAAAACATCCAGTACCAATGAGCGCCAATGACTTGGAAAAATATTGTTGTGTAATACAGAATCTAGGTTTATCAGCATACAGACTGTGACTGAATATGGCTGTTCTACCATTACGAAAATGTACGTGCTACTCCTCCCTACCTCTCATACATTTTCCAGTGTTTCAAATGCCAACAGCCATTGAGTGTGGACATGTGTCAGCACTTACTGTCAGATGTTACTACCCACCATTTTTTATGAGCCGCAAGATAAAGCTGCTCAGAAGTGGAAGGAAGGAGTCCTATTTAATCTGATGTGAAAAAAAGAATAAGACAATCACTTCCTACTGCACTGTCAAAAACAGTATTCTGATCAATGGTGAAATGGGTGTAAATTGTTGCTTACGCATGATACTTGTCAGTTTCTGAATTTGACACTTGTGCCTCTCAGGAGTAGATCGCTGCTGCATTGATTCTGGAAAGCCACCATGTCAGAGTGACAATGCCATTTGAAGCCTCACTTGTTGACTCGGCCTCTGTTACACAGCTGCTGGAAGAGAAGCAGGCAGTTATTTGAGGTTAATGGTTGTCCATGCCCTTTCTCTAGTTAGACATTCACATGGCAACACTACAACTGTCCATGGTACAAACAGTAGTGCAGTATATTAGTCACTCAGCAGTGGCCTGCTGTCTCCTCATAGTTAGACTTCTGACTCTCCACCGGAGCAGTTACACCAGTGACACTTTTGACGCTTTTATTACATATTTTCGCAGCTCATTCATCTTCAAAGTTGTAGGTTAATAGAAAATTCCATATGGATTAAACTAGTTTAATTTCTGTGTAGATAGAATTAGCTTGACTGAATGACCTGTGTGCAGATGGGCATTTTAGTTTTCAGTAAGAATTTGTTGGAATCCTGCCTGGCAAGCTGCCCGTGCAGGAATGCATGTAATAAACAGTCCACAAAAGACTGTAGGGGGAAAAAAAGCAGTGTCTTTATCTCATTCTGTTATGCACGTACACACTCAAAGACACACATACACACACACACACACACACACACAGCAGTGCTAGTCAAGAGACTGCCTGCTCTTTAGCCTCAGGCCTTGTCCTTTCACAACTCTTCCTTCTCTCTCATTTGTCAGTCAGTATTGAAGTTAATAAAACAAGCTTATTTTACCCAACATATTTATTTAACTCCTTCTGACTTCACATTCTGGATTATAGAGAAAAACTTTAAATACAGTACTGATTGTGGGTGAAAGTGCTCTACATCTACCATTTAAAATTATAACAATTCGTAGCTATTTAAGTTTTTCGCAGTGTCCCTTACCAATATGTGCATTCCCCATCTGAATTTATCTGCTGCTTTTCTAAATTTAGTGAGAATCCACAATGAAATAAAAAAAAAAACTTGTAAAGCAATGTTTTAATTTCTTCTGAGATTTGCATTCTTGCTCGCATTCTTTCTCTCTTGTGTACTATCTTTGTCTCTCTTTAAAAAATGTTCCCACTCGTAGTTTCCACCAGAAAACAAATGCTTTGATTTGTGCAACAGATGACGGAATAAATGGAGAGAAAACATCATTCCTGAACCTATGATTTCTGAACAAATGTGTAGTCACAAACAACTAACATTTTATAATGTCTCTAGCTGCCTTTTGAATGCACCTACTTTGCTGGCATTCATGTGTTAATTGTGTAGAGTGGGCGTTTCGCATATAGCCTACATGTACTGCACTGTACTTCCAAGTACTGTTCTTGCATGTTGTAGCAATGTGCCATATAATACACCGCGTTTCAAATTATAATGCAAATTATTTGTAAGCGTCATAAAGATTTCCTTTTTTTGTTTTTCAATTAAACTCATGGATGGTATTGTGTCTCAGGGCTCTTTGGATCACTGAAATGAATCTCAGACGCCTATGATAATTTGTTTGCCAGGTGAGTTTAATTGAAGGAAAAACTACTAAAGAACGACAATTTTCAAGCAGTATGGGAAAGAAAAAGGATCTTTCTGCCGCCAAAAGCATGAAATAGTTGAATGCCTTGGACAAGGTATGAAAAGCTTAGATATTTCACTAAAACTGAAGTGTGATCATCATACTGTTAAGAGAGTTGTGGCTGATTCAGAGCACACACGGGTTCATGCAGATAAAGGTACAACGAGGAAGGTTTCTGCCAGACAAATACATCGGATTAAGAAAGCAGTTGCTAAAATGCTATTACAAAGCAGCAAACCGGTATTTGAAGCTGCTGGTGCCTCTGGAGTCCCACAAACATCAAGGTGTAGGATCCTCCAGAGGCTTACAGTTATGCATAAACCTTCTATTCGGCCACCACGAACCAATGCTCCCAGAAATGCATGAAGACTTGTTCACTGATGAGTGCCGTGCAACCCTGGTTGGTCCAGATGGATGGAGAAGTGGATGGTTGGTGTATGGCCACCATGTCCCAACAAGGCTGCAACGTCAGCAAGGAGGTGGCGGAGTCGTGTTTTGAGCCAGAATCATGGGGAGAGACCTTGTCGGCCTGTTTAGGTTCCCTGAAGGTGTGAAAATGACCTGTGAAAAGTAGGGCTCGTCCGAATAGCAATATCTATGCGGATTCAATAATTGCTGAATATTCGAATATTCAGTTCGTGCCGGGGTGACACCGAAAGCGTGACACTGGAGTTGGCATTGGCCCGGCGGTGATGTGCATGACTATTTGAATATCAAAATTATTATCGGAATACCACTAAAACGACCACCCTACTGAAAAGTATGTGGAGTTTCTGACTGTCCACTTTCTTCCATGGTACAAAAAGAAGAACCGTGTTTTCCGTTACAAAATCATCTTAATGCATGACAGTGCACCAGCTCATGCTGCACGGAATACCTCTGCATCATTGGCTGTTATGGGCATAAAAGGAGAGAACCTCATGGCGTGGCCCCCATCCTCCCCTGACCTCAACCCTATTGTGAACGTTTGGAGCATCCTCAAGCAAAGATCTATGAGGGTGGGAAGCAGTTCACATCCAAACAGCAGCTCTGGGAGGCTATTCTGACATCCTGCAAAGAAATTCAAGCAGAAACTCCAAAAACTCACAGGTTCAATGGATACAAGAATTGTGAAACTGCTATGAAATAAGGGGTCCTATGTTAAAATTTAACTTGACCTGTTAAGATGTTTTGATTGAAATAGTTTTTGATTTCAGTAAATATGACCTCGTAATGCTGCAAATTAAACAAATGACCATTTTCAGTTCTTTACAACCTATGAAATGTTTTGAAACTCTGATGTGCGTAATTTGGACCAGTGCATTTTAAGTTTTTTATTTTTTAAAAAGAATACTGTTATCATTGAGAGGTTTGTTCAACAACATTGTAATTATACTCTAACGGTTGATAAGTTGAAAATTATGCTGAATGTCATTTGCATCATCTGTTTAGGAAAATCAAAGAAAAATATAATTTGCATAATAATTTGGAACACGGTGTAAAGTTGTTTTTGTCTTTACCCAATCCAAACATGATTTTTGGATTTTAGGAAGAAATTCTAGCTCTTTTGATCACTTTTTAATATCAGTGTCCCTTTATAGGACATTCTACTGAAGTACAGGAGTCAAAAAGGAAAACATCCAACATTAGGGGTGTCTTCACATTCGTTAACAGGCTTGATTTGAAGCCTGACTTCAGTCGTCTTAACTGGTGGCAGTCAGGCGTGACGGTCACGCTGATAATTCTTTAATGAGGAAGAGCTTGAGCCTGTCAAGTTTACTGACCACCACCAACCCCTAACCCCCTGCTGATTCCTTTAGCTGATAAAATCAAACATCCTTGTAAACCGACTCAAAGTCTGGGTTGTTTATTTTGAACAGCTCAGTGGCTCACGTTTGAGACCATCCCAGGAAAAAGCCAATGAGGTGCTGAAGAGGAAATGCCCATTAAACAGAGATGATAATATCCTTAAAGTGTCAGAGTGAATGAGAGTGTCTGTGTGCTTACCAGGAAATATTATTAAGCTACACAGGCTGCACCTATTGATCAATATTATTATAATATTCAAATGGGTTTAAAAAAAAAATCAATTTGCACAACAGCCCTGTTACGAAATGACTTTCTGGAGTAGCATTTTCAGCATAGTTCATACATTCCTGCTCTGAGCTCCTAGAGTGGTTAAGTAACACATAAGTCTAACTAGTACGCTTCCTGCTTCACTTGACAATGCTAAACTTTTTTACATTACATATAAATATAAGGTACATGACCTGCAAATCACTACATCCTGAGCATATATTTTAGAAGAGGTTCAACTTTCTTAACAGCTGCAAATGAGCTCATTTGCAGTATTTATAAGAAAAGAAGAGAAAGGCCTTGATCAGCTGCAGTTCGGTGAATCGATTCGGTAAATTGCTCGTCTCCAAAATTTCATTGAAGGTGCCGTTCAGTAAATGAATGACGAAACAGATCAGAGTAAAAGTAAGCTTTATTTAAAGTATTTACATTACAGTCACAGCAAACATGAACAGCGACAGTCACTCAGGAAGTTGCTGCGACTTCTTGTCTGTTCGCTATTTTTGTTGCCTTTGTTTCAGATATCCAAACTTTTGAACCGTCATGTCATGTTGATCTTTTGAGGTCTTCTGTGACAAGATGCCAGAAGTTTGCAAGTTGGTTTTTATTGTGTGTACCTCTGCTTGTCATGTATTTACACTATTTTGACAGCAAAGTAAGACACACAGCCAAGACCAGGCATTAAGTTGAATACAGCAACGCAGGTCTTATTTATACTAACTCCGAATGTCTGACTGTGGAGGTGAAGGGAGGTGTAGCTGTCAACACTAAAGTCAACACTGAGCACTTCAAGAGCTCCCTTATCTCCACTGGTACTTTTCCTGCCTTTGAATAATTTAGTTTCATGGTTAATGGGGAGGTTACTTTGCTTTGTTTTCTAGTTTTACAGCCGACTTTCAAACCATTTTCATCCATGGGTGCAGTTATGTGTGTTTTACATTAGTATTTGCAGTCCGTTTTATAAATAGCACATGGTTTTTGTGCAACTTGTCCCATGGAAGAATCACACCATGCTACAGGACATATATTTGATGTAGTGTTTTCCTCTGTCCTCCCTTGATGTTGTTACTGTGCAGGTTTCGGTGATGTACTATCACGTTGCTGGCTCTTGCCAACAGTCTGTCTGTAACCAAACTAGTTTAATCTTGATAAGACTACAAGAGCTGTGGACAGGAATTTCATAATCACTGCTGGATTATCTTAAACCCCCTTATAGAAAGACCATTCTGTGCCAGTTTAACTACCTCTTCATCAGCCATGACTCTGATGTTACCACAGAGGCTATCACTTGGTCGCTTCTGTGCTCATTATCTAAACAAGTAAGTTGCTATATATATTGTTGCATCGTTATGCAGATGACATCGACTTGTACTTCAAGAGCTTCATCAGGTGTTTGAAGTCTCAAAGCCTTCTACAATTGAATAGAACTCAATTCAAGATAATCTAATTGAATCATTTCTAGAAAAGAAATGTTACTATTAAACAAGACAGCATGTCTGGCAATATTATGATTATATTATTACCTCTTTTTTCCTTATCTCTGCAGTCTTTATAGCTCTCAAACAGCTGATAACCAAAGCCTCATGGTACTTTTTTCTGTTGACCTCAATTTGTAACATGAACTTTGCATACATGCTAATGTTGTTCAATTAAATATATACAATAGCAAAAAGTAATGCAAATTTTAGTTGAGTATGTACATCTTTAACTGTATTTTGTGGGGCTTTTCTGTTGCATCTTATTCATTCCACATGAATTTTAATAATAAGCAGTCACTAATTTTTAATGAAAACAGAGCACTGCTGTTAGATTAGTACAGCAGTGCAACACATTTGCTGCAGGTCTCTGTACTGTGCAGATGTTGGTACACATAACAACCAGAGGAACATGAGCGTAAATGTGCCTTATTAGTATTTCACTAGGCCTGAACATATAGATGGATGTAATAATGATGTATTAATTAAAATTCATTACAGATATCAGCCTAATGTCCCTCCACTGAGAGATTGAGCATGCACTCAGTGAGCCTCCTTTGCAGCTGACCACAAATGCAAACAAGTATGCCACAGTAGATGCTGCCACTGGTACATCAGTTTGCATTGAGACAGAGTGCCTCAATTATAGAATGAAGGGGCAGAGATAATTAGAAGTGTTTTGAGAATCTTGGTGGCTGGCTTTTGTAATTCAGAAATCATGGTGGAGTGGAATGGCTCAGCATGTTAATGGAACTGCTCTTGTTTCTGCTAGAGTCTTCTTTGAGCACAGGAAAAATCAATGTGGCATCTTGTCAGTGTTTTAAGACTGGGTCTTCCTTACACTTTGGCCAGTGTGTGAGCATTCTTTTCATCCTCTGCATCTGCTGTTGCCGCAGACAAGTAGCAATTTGATTATTTATTTGTCCTCCTGAGCGAATCTAAGTCAGGAATGGTCACCACTATTTAGGCTCGACAGTGCTGATTGTGTTTTCCTTGCTGCAAATATTGGGAAATAGTGTTGAGACTGTGCACACAGTGAAGTTATTTCTAAAAGTATTTCACTACTACTTTGTGACAGGCAGAAAAATGTCATTTACTTGGCCAAGTGTTTCCATTATCAGATGACAGTAAATGCACTTGATGTGGCTTTGATTCATGCGAGGCGAATGTTTGTTTACTTCTAAGAGTTCAGCTCCAATATTTATCTCAATTTGATTGCAATTCACACAGAGCTGCCTTCATCTGTCAGCTACTTAAACCTTCGGTGCAAGTCTTTATTCTTTTGTTTTATCTATTGATATCACTGTCAAAGGAGGAATAACATTTTATGAGTTTGCCTCTGTCAAATAATGTAGTCTGCAGACTAATCTGTCGTGCCATTTTCATGGTTTTAGCTGGTGGCTTTTCTAGTACTGGATGATCATCTCAAAAAATGCTTTGTTTAGGTATCCAGCATAATTGCAGTTCCACCAGCACTGGGCGAGTAGCTCTTTGTGTAGCCTTCAGCTGAATTTGTTGGCAGTTACCATTTCCTCGCTATTAGACATGCAATTTCAAGATGTCATCTAGCTCCATCCTCTACATTTCCTCATTAATGCAGCTATGTGCAATAAAGAATTGGTTTCTGCAATAACACCAAGAACAGTAAGTTTTTATAATGATCAGGCATTGAGATATTTAGTTAATGGTGTTGCAGAGACAATTCTATTCATTTAGAAAGTTTGCACTGTTGCAAACATTGATTGGTTGATTGGAACTAATTCCACATTGTGGTAAAAGCAAATAAATATCAAAACTTTGACAAATCCCTGCCACTAACAGGCAGGAGTATGATATTTTTATCACAATCCTGCTTGTTATTTTTCTCTGATTTCAGATGGCATTATCCAACTTGGAACATGTGCATACAATTCACATGAAGCAAAGTTCTTAATAAAGTAATTTTGTAGTCAGAATGATTGTACTTAAAACTGGCTATTACTATGGACTCTAATTTGCACATATCCCAACCGCAGTGCCACATTTTTTAGCTAAATTAGCAGTAGAGTAACTGGTTAAATGAAATAACATTGGTAATATTGTATATAGACCATATATTACTTATGATGGCACTTAATGGATATAATGCATTAATATGTGCTGCCATCATGTTTAACATCCAGTAAGTATGTTGGTAGTGTCACAGTTTGTGCACTATTAATGTAAGGGAAAGACACAAAATGTGCATGATTTAAATAGAGCTTTTATCTGCAAGAACTCAAGGGTCTAATATAGTTTGAAAGAGGTACATTTAATCCCCAAAAGGTGTACAGGAACTTCTGTGCGGATGTCAGACTAACATTTGACTGTGTGAACTAGGTACTAAAATCGATGCTGTGTTAAGATGTCTGTCCCCACCCACTTCTGTCCATTTCGTTTTTAGCACAATATATGTACAACAGACCAAACAGCTTTTCATTTTGTTGAACGAATGCTGCCATTTTTTTTGCAATTCCTAATGCATGGAATGTGTTCTCCAAGTATACTAGAAAGTAAACAGGCTGTGAGATGTGCAGAAAAATCCATTATTTTTACAACTGCTGTGATTTCAGTCGCAATTTTAGTGGGAATGGTCATTTTTGCTTTTTTTACCAGTAGAAAAAAATATAAAAATGATGATGTGATTTTTTTTTTGTTGTTGTTGCAGTTTGTGCCAAACAAGCACCATTCCTTTACATGTGGAGAGTATGATTTATAGGCCAGGCCATCTCTGTAGCACCACAGTGTGTCATCTAAACTGGTTTGTTGTGACACATGTTACCTTTATCAAAAAATTGCAGTTTCTGCGATTTGAACATTTCACTCGTCTTTATTGCAGTTTCAACAATTTTTAGATTAATTTTTCAGCCCTACTAGAAAGTGGTATAATATGAGCGGATAGGTATCTGTTGTGTCTACAGCTCTCTGTGGGCAATATAATTCTGACCTAATGCAGCAAAATTTGAAAATGTATCTCTTCCTCTCAGTTTTGCCCTTTAGTCCACAGAAGCCCTTGTTTTTCACACCAACTACTGAGCTTTTCAAATACACACTGCAGTGTTCATAAATCTGAAAATGCTGCCCTTGCATTTTGTAAACAGTGTAATATGCCTGCTCTGACAGGGTTAGGTGCTGAGAGGGAGTAATGTCAAGAGGACAGTTTCCTGATGCCTGTAGCCTTTTCTGTGAACAACCATTTTGAATGTCAGCATAGTTGCTCATGTAATAGACATATTTATTTAATATTGCTCGACACTGCAGCAACAGTCTGTGAAGCAGCACAGGAAATATTGTTAGCCTGATTGAACATGTGGCATTTCTGAACCGTTAAATGACTTGAATACCCTTCAGGTGCTGACACTGGTTGTTTTAACCCGTAAACTGCATTGTCTGATTCGTCCACCTTAGTGTGGATACAGCTCTGATGTGACAGCGATGCAAGGTGCTGACAATTCTGCTTCTTCACCTAACCCTCTTTACTGGAAAACTACCGTGGAGAATGATAGCAGCTTGAGGCAGTGTTGTGTAAGAGCTTTGTCTTTTGCTGCATCACACCAGAGCTCAGATATTAAGACCTAATCAACCAGAGAGCAATCTGCATATTTCACACTTCTCAGGGAAGTGTTGTTTTGAGTCACATTGTTGCCCGTCCAAGAAATTCAGAAAGCTACTGCAGTCAGGATTATTATTTTTTTTTTGCAATAAAGAGTTTAAATGAGTTTCAGCTAATGAACAAAGTGTATTTGATCTGAGAAGGAAATATAAGGTTCAGTCATGACATTGTCCTCCAGTAAGGCAGTCATGTGAGCTCCATTGAGCTCATCTTGGCTGAGGATAGTGACTTCCGTTCGTTGACATATTTACTGATAAAGATGCTGGCTGACCCACAGACTCCTGATTCCCATCACCTGGATTGGCTGGGTGCATTTCTATTTTGGTAATCAGCTCAAGCACACAATCCAATTACATGGTGGTTACGGTGGGGCCCTCCAGATGGGGGACCTGCCTTTAAATGACCTGCAGAGAGAAAGATGCTAGACTTGGCACATTGAATTCAAGGTTGTTGTTTTTTTTTCCTGCCTCTATTTTATTGTCAGTTGTTTTTTAATCTGCTAACAACTCATTGCATTGTATCTGAGTGATTTGTATTCAGCGGACTTAATAAATAGACTCACCACGGAGTGTTTTAATTTGGTGAGTGCATACAGATCTTGTTCCTAAACAGCTGATTATGGGCAGTAAAAGAGGTTGAACATTTAGGATGTACTTGAAACAACACAAACAAAAATCCATCCATGTAATCACCCAACGGTCCATCTTGTTTGAAAAGTGCTGATCCTCAGACAATTTACATGATGTCTGCTGAGTTTACAGGACTGGCACTACACATTTTGATTAAAGAATAACTGACCAGTTTTCTTGCAATCATCAATATTGTAGTTAAAAAAATACATTCAAACACAACTTACAGAGCTCCACAGTATGACTCAGAGGTGCTTATTTTGTCTGACTAAGGTCAATAAAACCTATACATACCCAATTTAAATGAAAATGAAATTGATATAAATAAACAAACCTTTGCTTTTGTCCTTTGGTTTGCTGTTTTAGTCATGTGTGAGGTGTTGGCCAAGCCCCAATGCTCCTGGATATCGCTCACTGTCAAACAAGTCTGTGCTTGTTTGATGCACAGGGTCACCTCTTTGCAGGGCTTGTCTTTGAGATTCTAGAGGTGTTAAAATCTCCTCAGTGAGACTTTTCCTGCATCTCTGCAGGACTATTTAACTTTAGAGAAGCATCTTTCAGCCGTTAATAAGATTTTGAGCACTGGGAGCAGGGATGAGGCAATAATCATTATGACTGAGTATATACCTCAGTAAAAGATAAAACAATTGTAGCATAGTGTAAGCTTTGCAATTTTAATTATACTAGAGACCACAACAAACAAACGGCCGCACCTAGTGCCATGCTAGTATATATTTATCATTATTATATCTATCACTACCAAAGCAATGCTTAAAAATGTACCTTTGAGATTTCTCTCATCGAAGTTAGTTTAGTTATTATTTTGATAGTAGGGAACACAAAGGTAGTTCTGGCCAAGATAAACCCTGCTGTGAAACTTTCATGTAGACACATGCCTATTTGAGGGAATATCTCATTTATGTATTTGCAGAGGAATTATTTTTCTATCTGTGCAAATCAAACAATAATTACCTGTTCTGCATTCTAATTTGAAACATATATTATACATCACAAGCTGCTATTTTTGCAGTGGAAAAAAGTGTTTCTGTTGAATGAATTACATGTGTTCTTTAGAGAATTGCCTGCATTTCAGCCCTTAAAAATGCAGTCATGTTTTGTTTGCCACTTAACAGTAGGATCACTTGTCATATTTCCCTTTGTGTGCATTATTTTCCACTTTTCTTTTGCACCTTCTCTGGATCATATTTAGACAATAAGTAAAAATGGAAATGAGCCCTCAGTTTTCAGAACTGTCTGTAATCTTTTATTTTATTCATAGGTGGTGTTTCTAGCAGCCACATGTAAAAACAATTACATTATGCCAGATCTGATTTAGTTGTGTTCTATGCTAAATCAACTAGAAATCAATATCCCCTGTGTATTTTTCTGCACTTTCAAGGCAGAATCACCCTTACATGGCCTCTGATAGCTCGCTGAATGAAACTGGATCTGTGAGAGGAAAAAAAAGGACAAGCACTCTGGGAGTTGCACAGCCTGCATGCCTTTCGCTCAATGGGGCACTCGCTGGGACATTTCCTCAGTGGAGCTTTTTCAAAAGGGGCTTGCGCTGCAGTTCCAGCTAAGGGCAGTACAGTGGGTCAACTGCCGATAGAGTTACAACCTCTCTTTTGTGGAGGTGTTGGACAAATTAGACCTCACAACTGTTTACCCAGTCATACAGGGACAGCTGCATGTCTCCGCCCTCCAAAACCTGTCACTGACTGTTGTTTCTTTGGGGCCATCTGTGAGGAATAAGCAGGCACAGTGATCAAATGATTGTTCAACAGTTTTACCTCTGTCACTGCTGCTGGGGGGGAAGGAAGAAATGAATGGCCCCTTAACTGAATAAGCATTATGTGATCCAGCTGCAATGTTGGACTGTTGGTCTAATGAGAGCTAAGTAATGGTGGATAATAAAATTAGTGCTTTTCTGTTAGTCGGCAGGAGCAGCTTTAAAGACTAACAGAACAGTATTTTATATATCCTCGACTTTATTTCCTGAGGAAGATGAAACTGGTTTAATGAACAGGGTCTGCTGCATGTGTCATAAATGGATAAATTGGTGTAAATACTTTTTCTTTGAGCTGTTCCATTATAGAAAGATTAATTTAATTGTACTGCTAATGACACAGAAAATATACTGGTATCTTCATTCTGTTTCTTTGGATGCTGCCGTTGTTATTGGGGAAGCTTTAGGATTTGACTAGATAAGCCCGTCAGGATGAACCACATTTACACATGGCTAAAAGTCTGAGGATTTGTAGTGAATTTGTAATACTATCAGAGTTTGTGGTTCAACATCTCCATCAATCTGTGAATTTATAAGGCTAAAATAAAAAGAAGTTGAATATTTCAACATTTTAAAAAGTAATGCAAATTACAAATTATTTTATTCAGTTCATTTATATAATTAACAGTGTTGAAGAAAAGTATGTGCAGTTCTTCATTTGGAAACACCAAGTTAAATATCACGAGTTTAATTTACCAATAAATTAATATTAAATTTCTTTTGTTTTGCTGCCACAGTGTAGTAAGTTGCCTGTGGATTCTAATCAAAGATACAGTTGGAATTAAACAAAATGCATTGTTGAAATAGCACATTATGATTTATGAATACTGATACAGGAGTCAGCAAGTCTTGCAGATATTCACTAGAAAATGTAAGATTCATTACTTCAGCTACAGAACATAAACCACACCAAACATGCAGTGACTACTAATCCAAAAATAAGAATTTCCACAGACAATTTTGTTAAAAGGATCTCTCGAGGGCTCCGCTCTGTATTCTTTGGCTGTATTTTGCTAGTCGAGTCTCTGCAGCACAAAGAGAATCACCAGAATTCATGCCTGTTTGGAACACTATTGATCTCATCACCCTCACTGCCTCTCCAGAGTCTTTTGTGCTCAGGCTTGCTTATCCTTCACATTCCTTATAGCACAGGGAGATGAAAGCTGCAGATGTAAGTGTTAATTATTTGCCTACATGTAGTGAGTTCTAAGGGGACTGTGAGCTCCAGATTTTTCAGAAAACTCCTGGTACTGGTTTATCCTCATGTTCATTTCTGGCCAGCGTTATGATACCAGGTTATTTACAGCTTCTGTGGGGCTGCAAGTTCTTTATTTGATAATTATTATATCCATAGTGTGCAGTTGATACCTTTTTTCTCAGAACAGATAGGATAGGATTACTCAAAGGTTGTGATTCTTGAGAAAAAAAAATCATGTTTTGCTAATAGTTTGGTATGTTTAGATAGTATGTGCCAGATTTATTGTTGTTCTGTCTGCGTTGTCCTGTGTATAAGCAAGTAGGTGCACAGAAACACTGGAATATTGTATGGATTGGTTCAAGGCACTTTTTTCCCATTTACAGAGCCAAGGCTGTGTACAAAAAAGATTTTTTCATGCAGAATGCAATGGAACATAAAAAGATAATCACTGAATTTTGCAAAAGGTGTATTGGATAATATTTACATTCTTCACCTTTCATGCTTCTAGCACCACAGTAGCAGCAGTGGCATCTAAGAAAATGAAATAGTATAAGTACAGGAAGCTATTTGACACTGTATGACTGATAATGTATGGTGCACAACCTGAGACGAGTACTAAAGAGTAGTAATGGAGCTAATGCGGCTGCACATTGTGTTTAAATAGGATGTGTTATTCACAAGGACACCTCAGTGTGCTTTACCATAGGAAAAAATCCACTGCATAATTTCAATGTAGCATATAGCAAATTAAAGACTTTAAAGATGTCACAGCAACCTTTTTTCACAGTCTTCCACCCACTCGTAAGCGGGCACTGTTGTATTTTTACAAAAAAGATTTACAAATTTGCATGAAGAATATAAAAGGGTCTTCGCTGTTCAAGATTTTTTTCTTTCTGTGTTGATCTGCAGTTTGCCTAGAATTAGATACAACTGGGATCTCTGCAAGAATGTTGTATTTATTTGCTAAAAGATAAAAAACATGATGACCTTTGGGCCATGGCGTGTAAGTAAACACAACAAACTGGTGTTGTCAGGAGACATACACTGCTTCATTCATGTATTTAAGCTCTTCTGTTAATGCAAGATTACCATTGTGCTCTTGAGTTGAAAAGGCACAGCTCCATAAACCATGTGGGGGTGTGTGAGGCCAGCTACTCCTTATTTATCAGCACTGACACTATCAGCAGTTCCTTGTGAAAAGAGAGCCAGTCATTCAGAACAGTGGGGCCACCTTGGCTGTCAAAGCAGGATTTAGGCTACATTTCCCATGGTTGCCATGACGACTGTGGGAAGTGATTATGAAGAGAGAGTTTCAGAGCAGTGCTGTCACACCAGTGGGTATTACCATAGTGGTTTGCACAGTGATCATCAGAGAATTACTGGCTCGTGATCAAACGATTTTTTTGTGATGTATCCAATGAAATGCTGTATTCTGTGAAGGCAGAGATGTAGCACTGTTATTTCTGTGTCTGACTGAGTAGATTAATGTATCTTCTTTTCTCATTTCTTTCTAGGACAAAATGTGGTTAAATGGGACAGGAACGAGTAGACCGTGAGGATTCTCTAACCCTTGTCCCCGAGTCCCAGCCGTATAAGAGGGTGTCGGACCTCACTGAGGCAATCCTGGGCCGTTGGCACTAAAATGTCCCTAAGTGGTGGCACTGCAGGCGGGAAAGGTGTGGACTCTAATGCGGTGGACACTTATGACAGCGGGGATGAGTGGGATATCGGTGTTGGAAATCTGATTATTGACCTTGACGCTGACTTAGAGAAGGACAAACTTGAGATGTCTGGCACCAAGGACGGCATGGCGGCACCACCCAGTGCAGTGGCAGCATTGCCTGACAACATCAGGTTTGTTAGTCCAGTGTCTGGCTCTCAAGGCAAGGAAAGCAAATCCAAATACAAGCGCAGTAAGAACTCTAAAGACAATAGTAGCAAAGCTTCAGCTGGAGATGGGGGCAAAAAAGAAACTACAGGACGGACTCAAGGGGAGCCAACAGGCACGGCAGCGAGTGCAGCTGCTGCTGGCAACAATTCCACCTCTGGGAAGAACATGGAAAAAGGGGGCAAAGCCTCCAGAGGTGTTCTCAGTGGTAAAAAAGAGAAGGAAGGGGCTAGTGGGAAAAGTAAGAAGGACAAAACAGATGGCGCCCCAGTCGTGGCAATAGGTGTTGCAGAGAAGGATGTTGTGTCTCAAGCCCAAGTTGCTTTGGGGAATAGTCGTAATACGTCCTTTGAGAACACGCAATCAACAGACTTGGCTGATGCCAATCAAATGGGGAATATTGCACTTGAACCTGTTGGGATAGTACCAGCACTGACCACAAAAACTGAACCAGAGGACGTGGAGAATGGTAATAGTGATTGCAAGACGTTAAAGAAGGTGAAAAATGAAAAGGTACGTTCATTTCCTTCTCTTCCCTTTTGATATTGCATGGTTTTGTTAGAGGTTGTTTTACATATTAGTTCACTGACTGGTCTCAGAATATTTTCTTATATCTATTCCTGGTTTTATTTGGGGAGCTGCAATACTGTGACAACCTGTAGTTTACATAAAATCATTTACGCAATCTGCAACTATCTACAATTATAATCAAAAAAGCAAGTTATTTTGATTAAAAATCTTTTACAAAAAAACCTACCCACATGCAGACATTGTTCTGTATGCTAACTAGCTGAAAAATGTTGTAGTACTTACTTCTAGTTAAATTGTGCCCTGAATTTCTTCTTTTGAACAAAGAGCAGTTGTTAAATGTGTTAGCAACAAGAATAGTCACCTTGGTTATTGGTTTCTATTTTAGAAGAAGCGTTTTTGAAACAATACAGGCTTTCATCAATTTAATTATCGTGGCCTGAATTAATACAATACACCCGAACACTGTAGGCTTCTTGAAATCGTGCTCGTGATCGCCTGTTGCTGTTACAAGCAGGCTTGGAGATGCTCTGCATTCCCTGAAGCAGTCTGACATGTGATGCATAAAAAAGACCTACTGCTGTTTTCTCTTTTATTACCACACGATGAAGAAGGGCACCCTTGACAAATATGATGCTGAGACCAGCCACAGGAAATGGCCCACACAGTGCTGATTTTCTTTTCCATTCGTGACAGCAAAGGCTTGATCTGTTTTAAAAGGATGCATAACTGTGTTTGTATTTTTAAAATGTCTTATGCTGTATAAATTAAATTAATACCAACCAACCAACATCAGTTGCAATTAACCATGAAAGTGTTACGTATTACACATGAGTCAGTAAAGCACTAATGGCAGGCTCGAATATAATAGACACTGTCAGCCATATACATCACATTATGCCTGTGAAGTTAAGTAAATGTCAAATCGTGTTCCACTTTTTTTTCTTCACATAATTTCACTGCTGACATTGTCATACAAGAACAATATAAAGATCCGTGTAGCCATTCACCCACACTTATCTTGTTCACTCATAGAGTTGATCTATCACTGTGTCTATTGTGTGCCTCATAGCAGCCTTTTCATGCTCTTGCGGTATAAAAGACAGCAGAGCAGGGAGGTGCTGAGGACTGTTTTTGTCTGTCATCGTGTTCCATTCTTAATCCCACAAGCCCCAGCAATGCCTGGTGGAGCAGTGTGTGGGGGAGGGAGCTGGTGCAAAGCACGCCTTCGTCGTTTTTCCTGCTGCTCTGAAAGTGGCATGGGGGATGGGCTGCGAGGATGCCTGTTTGATTCCTTAAATCCAGGACACCCAGTCATGAACACAAGCTGTACAGCCTCCTTGGGCTCACTGCTATGAAAGGAAATTTCAGGAAAGTCTTTGTAATCATAATGTATTTAGAATGAAAAGGCTTTTGAGAGAGAACCACATGAATTGGTTGACAGCACTGAATAAAAGGAGCGAGGTCACAACTGCTTTCAAATAGCTAGCTGGTGAAATGTATCCTTGAAAACATGATGGCGACAAAAAGGATGTGATTGCACTGCCGCGTACATCCATTTTGGCTTGAAAAACAGTTGTTAGGTTAGCAACCCCAGTTAATAATGGCGTGAAAAAAATACATCAAAAGTGTGTTTACCTTAAAAACATCGAAACCAAACAAGGTATGCATATGCACTGTATTTATAAATGACACAAACATAATCTGTCATTTGCACTGTGTAAGCCAGTTTGTCATGCCTCCTTCAACATGGAGAAACCAATATTTCATGACATAATGAAAAGCAAGGTGAAGTGCCGCAATAGCAAGAATGGATCCAAACTTAGTGTTGACACCACTGAGGTTTATGATAGCTACTCCTACACATTTGAAAAACCACAGCCTTATGATTATTGGAACAAGTAAAACGCAAGGTTAGGAAACTGAAACCAGAGTGGTGATAAATAGAGAACATGCTGCATGTAGTTCGCTAACTGGATCCAAAAAGGACTGCAGATATTGGTTATTTAGGTAATTGAATATCCTACTGATTCATACTGACTATTCCAGTAATTGGATGAGATCAGATTTTTATTTATTAACAAGCAATAATTAATATATAAAAGAAAAAATAAGACAGATCTTCTAAAATGAATAAATAACATTTTATTGCTTGAATTGCACACCCCCATAACTAAACTGAATCTTTTACAGAGTTCAGACAAGATATCAGCTCTCTGGGCAAAGTGAGAGGAGATCCAGAAGCATATTTTGACAGGCAGAATGACAGGCTGCCAAAATATCCTCCACTGTTACTTTGAGGACATCCGTTGCAATGTGGTGGGGATACAAAGAAATGGCACAACATGTATGACAAAATATGTGACGTTAGCGGATAGATAATTAGACTGTGAGTTTACTGCGTTAGACCAGACTGAATGAGGTTCTCGGGAAACCTTGTATTTAAATTATTGCTGGTAGCTAAAGCGCAAAATTTGTGTCCGTGCAGCGACTACGCCACAATGGCAAGAATGCAAATGCTCAGCAGTGTATTCACACAATATGTAGATACGACCTACTGTGCATGTGTATGGAACTGAACACAGTAAAATAACAACAACTACGTGTTTGTAGTGTGGCCACAGTCTTCTGTGTGCGGGTCTGCAAGGGGCTAAAATCAAGGCTTAACACAGGTTCAGTTAACTAGCTTAGCTCCAATTATAGTGCTTGTTGATAGAATCTAAAGGTTCTTGTACTTGGCAAGTGACTTGACTTTATCTCAGCTAGCAGCCATGTTGAGATGAAGTTTGCTGTACTTAGTGATAACGATTGTCATATATTGATAATAAGAATAATAACACAGCTGCAAGTTCTTTACCATCAAGCAAATTAGACAAGTAATAAAACAGTTTCAAACAATTAAATAGGTTTGCAGACAGGCAACATTAACAAGTTAAAATAGTTAAGTTAGGTCAAGGTAACGTTTTTATATAACACGTCTAAGACAACACCAAAGTGCCCTCCAGTGAAAGGGATTATGACTGGCATTTCAAAAGTAGCCTAACAAGACTTAACATTGCAGTTAAGACCATGTAAGGTTATATAAGGTCTGATTTATATTATTAGTAATTAAACTTTATGAAATTACATAAAATACTACTTTTCTCGAGTATATTACATGTTAAGGTTGAGATCCTTCAGAGTTATTAATTATGGAGATTAACTTAACTAATGTGAAAATATAACTGGACACTTTGGTATTATAAATTAAAGAACCTGATCAAACTAATAAATAGTGTGGTTAAAACCCTACAATGGTATTTAAAGGAGATTAACCTGAATAATTAACAGCTAAATTATTATTATTTCTTTTTGTTTAAACTGCACTTTACCAACCTTCATCTCAACAAGCAGTCATGTTTCTTTACTAAAAATGTCACAACCTGCAGTTTCATCTGCGCCACTATGCAAAAGTGGCAACTCAGTGCTGGTGCAATGGATTTTTCTTTGCTGCTGCAAGCAACTGAGCTAAGTGTCTCAGCTATGTGGATGTCATTTCGTCATTACAGACGAAGCACTTCCTGCTCATTGTCTATAGGCTACATTTTCCACTACTGACCTGACCGCTGACAGGCCTTAATGTCAGAATCAGACCGACTTGCTTATGGAATGGTACAATTTCTGCACATTACTCCTTCATTTCTTTGTTTTTTTCAAATGATGTGCACAGATTATATGATAGATAATATGGGATTCATATACAACTGTCCCTATATATGCGTCTTTATATTGTGTATATTATGACTAGTGAAAATAATGCGGCAAACAAAACAAAAACAAACCGTTACTCTTGGGAAGCAAAACAGGACATTTGTCACCCTCATTACAATGTGAGAACGAGCATCATGTAATCCTAGCATTAATCAGTGTGTGTCTCACTTGCAAGCTTCTTCTCTGTCATAGAGGGGTAATAGCGTGGCTACATTGTCTGTGTCCTAAGTTAAAGCTCCCCAAAGCACTGGCTCTCAGATCCTGAATAAATCAGCTCTACTTCCTTCATACAAGTGCTAACCACCTCTGAGTGTGTCTCACTCTCCCACCTCTCATTATACAAATCTAGAGGAGGCATTCGTCAGCTTCCTCGATGTGCCACTGGCCTTGATAAATGGAGTAGCTCTCATGGAAAATTACATTGGCAATGTAAAAAGTGGGGAGAGAAAGGAAAAGTCTGCACTTGAATGAAAGAGCACAGCCACCGCTCTGCATTGCTGCTGATGTCCAGCTCGGGGAGAGGAGGGATCTCATGAGAGCTAGCTTGAGTTCTTTCTCTTTGCCTGTGCCTGACTGACTGTTGCTATTGTGTTACTGCTCTTTCCTTTTAAGTAGTGCCAGGGATTTTAAAGGCTGTGGAACAGAAGAGAGACTGTGACTTATTTTAAGACGGGGTGCAAATTACAACAAGAAGCTCACTACAAAGTGACGCTGTTAGATTACCTGTGCCTGTTCTGGTAAAACAAATTCTGTATAGATAAGCAATGATTAAACAACAGGATTAAAGACATTTAATTTCTTTCAAGTGCTCTTCTGTAGTAAGAAGTGCTTGTATGATTGGTCGAGCATGGCAGATAGCGTTCACATCTGGTGCCAGCATGTGTCTTGAGCATTTAGATCTTAACAGAATTTGTACTCTTTTCAGACATTAGTAATGTAAAAAGCTGTCAGTCAAAACTGCAAGACCTGTGTGACCATTTCTCCGACCGACAGTTTGCACTAGTTGGTTAGCAATGTGAAGGTGAGAAAAAAGCCATGGATTAACTTCACTCTGGAGCTTGTTTTTTCTCCATTTTTTCCCTCTAGAGTTATTTTTAATGCGCATAACTGAGTGCAGCGCTATGAATGCCTTCCAGGAGCTGTAAACACTTTGATTTGCAATGTGGTCAGACGACGAATCTTGCAAACAAGTTCTTTTTCAGCAAAACTCAACTCAGGCACATATCAAGGGAGCCATTTTATCTGTGTTTCATTGTTGGGCTTGACAATATGGTTGAAGTCAATACGACAATAGAATATAGAAGTATTTTTAAAGTACTGTTTAGAGGGATATGACAAGTGCATGCAATAACACTTAAACAACATCAAATTTACATTCAACGTAATGATTACTGAAGAACCCAGTTAGTTTTTAATCACAGCCTGCTGGGAGTCTTGCACTTGCAGCACAGTTGTAAACACGACATTTTCAAATGATCAATGTTTAAATCCACAGAAAGTTTAATCGGGTGCAGTATAGTATATTGAATTATCTCCTGCTCTGGTTCATTGTTGCTGTGATTTCTGCGTTGTTGCCTCTGCCTGTTTGAAGCATTCACCCTCAGGGAGTCCCGCACTACTACAGGAAGAAAACATTTGACACTAATAGTTTTCCACGTCTGCCATTAGCTGCTGCTTTCACAATAATATGAAATGCTTTGAGCTTGTAGGCAAAACATCAGACTACATGAAGCATCAAAGTCAAGGAAGTTGATAATGGACATGTTGACTGTTGAGTTTTTTTTTTAAATTAGCAAGCAGGTGTTGGGAGTGAATATACAGAATGTCTTTGTGATAATATTAACATTGTTGCATCTTTTATATTTTCATTAAATGTGAACGCCCATGTCTGGGGGAAACTCTTTTTTTGCAGCAGACTATAAAGCATACCATGCATACCGCTCATCTTCAAGGTTTACTGTGTCCTATCCCTCGCTGGCGTGCCAGTACAAATGAAAACAGCTTGTACAATCAGTGTAAATCAAAATGGCTTATGCAATCACGTGATGGTAAAAGAATAAACTCAGATATTTTCAAATGCCACAATTTAATGGCCGTTACATGCAGTGATGAAGTGCTTAAGACAGGTTACTTGACATTTTAACCTCAAAACCTACCACAAATCTAATTTAAAACTATAAATCCATATTTAACACCTGCTTGCATTTTCCTGTTTTCTCAAACGTGCTCACTATGTGGAAGAGTGGAGGCTTATCAGATTAACACAACCAAAAGCAGTTAATAGTGGAACGATGCTGAGATGCAAATAGGTTTGAAGTATTTCCATCTCAAGCTGCCATAAAACTTCCACACAGCTTCCAAGATGAGTTGGCTCTCTCTTATCACTTCATACAAACCCAGAATTTCTGCCAAATTGCAGAAATGTCAGTGTTTTCAACATCCAACTTGTTTGCACGTTCTTGTTTGTCCTTGAAAATGAAACGGTCAGCAAATTTACATTTTGCACATCTGCACCTTGAGGAACAGTTGTGTAAAAATGAACAAATTATCTGTTAGGTTGAATTAATTAACTTTTATTACCCAGTTTAAAAGGTTTTACCTCAAAAATGTCCTTCCAGTAGTTTCATCAGCCCATGTCTACCTCAGGCTTAGACCAGTATTTCTATGCTTCACTCAGTTTCAGTATTGCAAACAGTTCACATTCACATTCCTGTATAGATGACTCACCAACTTTAATCCTCGAGAACTATATTAGAGAATTGTTACAGCATAAGCCACTGTTATACGAGATTCCTCAGCCCACACCAAACCACAGATTCGCATATTGAATTAGATGAAGAATGCCGTGGCCCACAGAGTTTATAGTCTTGTTGCACAGGAAATCCTCATCGAGAGGCACCACAGGCTTTTTGTTTGGAAATATTTAATCCTGGAACCAGGTCTTTCCAGTCATAAACACCGCCTGTAGTCACCTTGACCTTAGTGAATGTTTAGCTTGATTTGTGTCCCATCTGTCCGCTTCCTGAAGGCTTTTGGGATTTGTTGTCGCTTTTGATATCGAGTATAAAGTAAGCTCGCTTTTACCGCAAGTGCAATCTGGAATAATGAAAAGTTTAAAAGAGTTGTGGTTGGAATGAGTGTGACTGTTCTTAGTGGTTTATGGATCAGATTCTGCAACGAGAACCTCTTTGGCTTTTCCTCAGCCTTTTGATGGTTTTCAGATTTCTTTCAGCAAAATGCTCACTCAAAGGCAGTTTCTCTTTGGGTTATTTTCTCAAATTCTGTTTTATTGTTATATTGATCTTGGGTCATGTATTACATCTCTATAGTAGATTCTTGGATTGTCTCAGAAAATTATCCAACAAGAAATGTATTTTATCAGGGAGTTTTGAGCTGCCGTGTTTATAAATCATGTCCACCAAAATTCTGAGAGCTAATCAAGGCGCATATGAACTTCAAGACGTCATACTGGGACTGTTAATGCCATATGGTTGCTCATTTTATTAGAATAGCTCAGTTATTCAAAGGGTTATAGCACTCTGTGACTTCTACTGTCAAGTATTTTGCTTTTATTTGGTTTTCATGGTCATGATATTAAAGTGTACTGTTTTGTATCTTGTAAAATGAAATGTTAAATGTTTTTCCGGCATAAATGCTTTGATGAATGACAAGTTTTTATATATTTTAATGTCTGAAAAGTAGTTTTTGATTGTGCTATTTTATTCATTTTGATGTTGTGCTGTATTTTTTCGTTTCCTTTCAGACTAATATAGAATGAGTGTCAGAATGTAATTTGCACACTCTGTAGAAGCTTTATTTTCTTTTAACATCAGTGTCATTCCAGAAACTTGATTTTAGCCTTGTGTTTTATACAAAAACAAGGTAATATTACACTGTCACACAGTGAAATACAACCTTAAATACTTCATTAACAATTAATGTGAAGGTTTGCTACAGGGAGACAAAACATACTGGGCTACTTTTGCAAAAAGCAATCACATATCTGTCAAACAAAGCCCCTGTCATGCTTTGTCTTTTCCTCCCTGTCGTTCTCTCTCCTAAGCTTTCCAGGAGGTGTGTTGTGCAGTGTCTGGATCAGCTTGCTATGAGAGAGGCATGTGTGGGGGAAGGGAGCTAAGGCTTGTACAACTAATTCAGCTCATGAAAGACTTATGCAGCAAGAGCAGCTGTCTTCCATTGTCAGCCTGCAAATTTCCAGCGTGCCTCATTTCGCCTCTCAATGCGTGAGTAGCAAAGAGAGCCAGGGAGTGCAAAGAAGAGGAGAGAGAGGAAACCAAAATAAGACGGAAAAAACAAGCAGAGGAAAGAGGGAGGCAAATATCAAAACTTTCATTGCCCCGGCTGTAGGCCTAGATGTGTTTTTTCTATTTAAAACTGTGGCGGGTGTGTGGTTGGACCATGGTCTAATAATAAACCATGAACCTATTCAGACCCAGTGTGCAGTATGCAGACAGATAAAAAAGGACTCTGCTGTGGTGAGAGGGGAGAGAGAGGGCATATGAGGGGTAAGGTGGGGGAGCGGGGTGGAGGTAAAGAACTGCCTGAGATTAGGAGAGGAGAGAGGGGGGAGGGTCGAACAGTGTTATGAATGGATAGAGTCTTTAACCCCCCAACACACTGAATAGTTTGTCACAGGCTGCTGCGGCTGTATGTGGAATGAGAGGAGCTGGCTGAGAGCTCTTGGATTCCTGAATCCTTGAGGCATGTGGTCTGATTAGCAGAACAAAACCCACACAGTGGGGAGGAGCAGACGTGGCTTTTTTCCCCCCTCAACTGGAATTTTCTCCCAGCAAGGGAAGAGGTGGCTCAAAGTTTGTACTGACTTGCTACGGTTGTAAAAGAGTTTGCAGACTATGTTTGGGGATTTCTCACTTGTTTCTGAAAGGCTTTGTTTCTGCACAGTCTCCTTTGTTTTGGCCATGTGAAAAGAATTTTTTCCTCTTAATTCTTTGTTCGAGGCACTTCGACCCTTAAATTTAGCTGTTTTGTGGTGCAGGTTAAGGAATCATTTTATCAATACTGAAACAGGTTTAAGCATGAAACGCTGATGAGAAAATATTTGTAGCCCAGGAGCTTAGCTGCTTGTGGAAGGTTTTTAGTTTAACAAAGAGGAAGTTAACAGCAAGGCAGTGTTTGAGCAAGAGTGATTATAGAGAGGATTACTTGCTTCTTGCCCTCCCCCCTTAATACTTCTCTAAAGGGATTGTTTGCAGCCAGTTTGGTAGAATGGAACAAGTTCAGGGAAATCACTCATGTTTCTGCTGTGAAGTTCTTCACCTCATTCCTCCATGCCTTGTTTACATGTCTCTAAACTATAATTTTAGTATGAAACACTTAACATTCTCCTGTTTGTTTTGTATATCTTACAGTTCTCACAGTCAATACTGTGTGTTGTTTTTTCATGAGGAATTCAGAGAAATTGGAGATGTCCAGAAAAGTCCTCTTGAGTACATGGTTGTCACGTCTAATCGACAGTTTGCTGTGAAAAGGTCAAGGCCTTGCAGTTCCCAAACTTGACACCCTGCGAACTAGTCCGCTGGCCTCTGAGTTCGCAGCATTGTTCAGCTTTTGGTCATTGAAATATCACCTGCTACCAGAGAGTTTAAACACCATAGTTTAAAATTGAGCATTTAAGGCACTGAAAACAAAACAAAGATGTCTCTCAGTTGCTTTTTTGTCTGTTCACTCTCTTTCCCTTATTACAGCCCTTTATTTATTTTTGGTATATAGCTTTAAATAAAATATTCTCTGACATAACTTCTACCTGGCTGCTGGCTTAAGTTAAGAGCTTGCTGCTGCAGAACATCTAGTCCAGACAGGATGATATACTCAATCCAGAGAGTAATGTAATTTTTTGCATACCAAAAGCCATTTAGATGGGAAAAAAAGAGTTTGTATTCATTTCAATAAGCATGTCGAGGCTTGCTGTATAGACTCGTCAGATTCTTAACGCAGTTCTGTACACCAGCTCCCACTGTGATTATATATAATTGTCCTAAAAATACCACTTGACTGGTTGTATAGCCTTTTGGGAAAACAAGTATACACATTTGTGTGTGGCATGTTTTGACTGTTTCAATTTTAAGCACTTGGGATGTGGGTTTATTTCTTGTTGCACAGAAGAAAAATCGATTGAAGGTGATTCATCCTCTGTGTTTTTTGAATATGCTATTTGTTTCTGTGAAACCTAGAAGATTTGGAGTGTAGTCACTGGTTTCATTAGTGTCTGAATAAAGCATTCGTGACACAAGGGTTGTAGACAGCTTTACAAACCCTATTATTGCCTAACTTTATTAAAATAAGCAGAAGTTTTTTAGTACTTTGGCACAAGACATATGCTGTAAGAGTGTTTATCTTCTGGGTGTGTGAGATATTTATGTTTTTACAGCCAGCCCTTTTTAGTGTCAACTCCTGTTCCACACAACTAAGCTTGTCATTTTACAGTCAGTTAAACCCTCACAGAGGTAGACAACTGAGCAAACACACATAATGGCTAATCCATTTTCTTATCTGTCAGATGTGTTGTTTGGGGGTGTTAGTTTGTTGTTTTCTGGCTGAGGAGTTTCTCCTGGTTTATTCCTCTCGTTACATTTTGCTGGATGTCAAAAGGGCTGTCGACCCGAAATAGAGCAGCAGTCAACATTTCAGCACGAGAAATTGGAGAAGCAAGTTAGATCATGTGCATGCCCTCCTCTGCACTCCGTCTTGCCTAAGAGCCAAACTGAGAGGTCAGCCTCGAGAGCAAAGCTTTTATATGAGCTTTTCTCTAATCCCGTGACTGTCGTGCCCATTTGGAGCATAATTGAATATCATCTGTATAAATTTAAATAACTGCTCCTTGTGTATTAAAAAATAATTTAACAATACAAAGATCTTGTGATTTCTTTTATGAGAGCTATGCATTAGAGCTTTGGTACATTGTGTCTGTGCATGTGAGTGTGCATGCATGCTTCCAAGCTTGGAAGTGCAGATCTGAGATGAAAGGATTTTCTTTCCCATTCTAATCCACACAGACAGCTAGGCCCTTGTGATTATTCCCGCCCCCTTCTCTCCACTCATCTCTTTGAATACTGGGCCTTTCTAATTCACCCTAAAAAGGGTTTCAAAAGGGGATTATACTGCTGATAGAAATTAAAGGGAGAACACGTCCGTCCTTTGGGACCAATGTCAAACATATGAGTTGACGGATTGCTTGCACTGTGCACAATATAGGACTGAATCTGAAACAGTTGGAGCTGGTTTATATGTTGACATGTTTTTAAATGCTAAACTACAGGTTTAATGTTTTTCTTTTCAATTGTATTATCAAGAGGTTATTAATGTAAATGTTTAGTAGGTGTTATATAAAAAACAAAACAAAAATGATGATGATCTATGGTTCCCTCGAACAAAACAGTTTTTCTCAGTTGGCGGAAAGGATGAATAATATGCAAAAAATGAAATTTCAATGGTTTTGACAGATATTGCAAACACACTATGATTTCTGAAATTTCTTTTCCACGCATAAAAAAATATACATTTTTACTGCAGTCTATACCAAATTAGCATGTATCCTTACATCTGGAGGATCTGATTTGTTGGCTGAGGCATCTTTGTTGCTGCGTTTGAGTAATGCATTTGGCCATATAGCTTTTTCAGTTAATTGTGCCGAAGCTGGTGGACGTTCTATAACTCAAATTATGAAATTGCCTCTTTTTAACAAAGAAATTATTGTTACTCCTAAATCATTTAAAGTGGAAAAAATTGTGTTTTTTTATTGACACCTTCAAATAGTATCATTAAAGATGACAATTCAGAAATTATTTTCCATTTTTACCTGTATTTGACCAAAAAATAGGATGTCTCAAGGTTTTTAAAAGCAAGACATTTTGCGTTCTTTATTAATTTGAGTGGAAAAATACTGTCATAACACATTTCATTCAAAGGCATATTTCTTTTGTTTAGCCATTTTTGCCTTGGATTTACTAAAATGACAAAGTGTGGTTCTTAGGGAAGTATTACACTGAAGCTGTTCATGTAGAACACGTTTGGAAAAGTGAGCGTTTGAGAATGAGCTAAAACATCTTGTGGCTCACTGACCTGGGCCTCAGTCCAACAACTTAACGCTTCATCACCACTGAATCCTTTAAATCCTTACCCCAATCTGCTGCTCCCTACCAGAAAGGCATAAATAAATAAAGTATATATGCATTAAATGTACCAACACTGTTAGATTGTACTGTTCCCCTGCCCTAACTGAAGTGTTGCTTTGCTGCCAAGTCCTTCCAAACTTGATGACATGGAACTATTTGACTTTGGCATCAAGGAGTCGGTCACTGTTTACATGACATTTTAAATTTATGTAGCTGGCAGAAGCTCTTTGACCAGGGCCAGACTTGGCCTATGAAGGGGTGAGAGCATTAAAATAACAATATATAAAGAGTTATGATGAAGTTATTGTCAGCAGAACAACCAATTAAAGCAGCTCCCCACTGCACATGACTCAGCCAAACATTAACTTCAAAGTGCATGTTCAGTTTGGGAAATACTGAATGCCAAGCGAGAGTCATAACAGACAGGGCCTAGCTTAATAGCAGACCCCCATCCAGTGTAAATTGGTTGGGGGACTATAAAACATTTTATGGACTAAATGTTAAAAAATATTGAATTTGACACCTTTTACCTGAGACATTTCTACAACTTTACCCTTTTATTCCACCTCTTTCTCCAGGAAATCAAGTCTTCTCAATACCACAGACGCACATTCCAGACTTTTGAACCCTGTGTCTTATAAATTATTTGTATGTGCATGATTTACTATATTAAAAACCTTAAATGCCATAAGTGATAAATGTAGGTTGTCCTCTGCTTATGCCTCTCTTCAAAAATTGGCTGTGTGCCAGTGACTTTTATAGTCTCCAGTGTATGAGGGTTTGATTTTCTCATGCTGTTTCCTTTCCTTAAACAAGAGTAGCACATGCATCAAAGTCACCCCTGCCACAGCAGAGTCCTCTTATGAATGCTGATATGCTCACTAGAGACTGCATCAGTGTCCTTGAATACAGAAGCGTTGCATTATGTGCTGTAGGCAGAGAAACAGTCCCCTGTCAAAACGTTGTTCATCCTATCTCGCTGTGTTTTTGTCCCATCCTTGTTCAAGACCCATTTGGTCAGCAGTCCTGTCAGTTTTTTTTTTATTGCAGCTGTGGTAAGGCTGTGATGTGGGTAGTACTGCTGGAAATCATTAAATAACTATAACTGTGCAAAGGGAAACATTTAAAAATCCAGGTGGATGTTAGTTTTTATGAGAATCACCATTGGCTGACACCTTTTAGAAACTATTATTCTTCCTGGGGTCAACTTTCTCATTTATACTAAAAGGCATTTTATCGTCCCCAATATACCAAAACATGAATGTCTTTGGACTGGGAAGAAACCAGAAACACCTGGAAGAGAACCCTTTAAACAAAAGGAAAACATGCAAACTCCACACTGAAAGCATCTGGTACCTGCCCTGTGTGCTTTAAAGGATTATTTGTTTCGATAGGACGAGAGGATTAACACGGCAAGTGGCGTTTCCAACACCACAACAAAATGTAGAAGTTGAATCTGACTCAACTTTCTTCTAGAAACGCAATGCCACACACTCATTAGCATTCATTGTGTTGGTTCGTCATGTACCTATGCATGCATTCATGGTGGATTCTTGTGCAACGTGAAGGCATAATTCTTCTGTTTACACCCATACAGAATTGGATAAAGTGATTGTCACATGGGACTTGTGGCTTCATGGTATTATTAACCTTTG
Organism: Dascyllus trimaculatus; assembly: GCA_024666655.1. Taxonomy (NCBI): domain Eukaryota; kingdom Metazoa; phylum Chordata; class Actinopteri; family Pomacentridae; genus Dascyllus; species Dascyllus trimaculatus. The sequence continues at coordinate 15,555,936 of CM045445.1, read as the reverse complement.
TGCAGTGGTAAAATACAGTCATATTACATTTCCTACAAACATCTCTGACTGTGCCCTTGTGAAAGGCTAATAGAAACTGTGATGCAGTGTGTTTTGAAATCAGATATTATTATGGACTGTATTACAACACCAGACAATGAACTGGTACGTAGCTGTCCAACACAGTTTAGTTTGTGATTGCTCCATTTAATATTTATTTAATAATTACAACAGAAATGTGGCATCTAGTCCTTTTTTTGGGACCAGTCACATGACTCTTACCAAGGAGACTCAGGTTTGAGTTTTTTGCTCTACAAAAATACTTGGTTAAGTTTAGGCACCAAACCTAATCTGCAACATTTAGAGAAAGATCATGGTTTGGGTTAAATTTACTCATTGAACCACTTTTCACTCTCTGTTTCGTTTCGTTTTCAGTCTCTGTTTTCTGTTACTGTTTATGTGTTTTCCGGGCTGTTTGCTTTTTGTGTAAGCTACGGAAATAATTGGTTAATACTTAAAAGAAGAACATGGTTTGCGTTAAAATACACCCATGCAGACGCTAAACACAAAGCTACTGTTGTTTTCTAATTTGCTACAGTATTTAATTGCACCTCATGACTAGACCTTAAAAAATTCAATTTTAAAGCCTTTTTTATGACAAAAATAGTTTTTGCACTAGCTGTTACCTATTGTGCTGGAGAGACTGAACTGTAATAAAAAATGTCTTTGTTCCAAACAGCATAGCACACTGCAGCTATAAACATGAAAGGACACCAAGGTTATAGCATCTGATAACATTTATTACGAAAACTGACCTCCTCTGGGCAGCTGAAACAAGTTATGAGCACAACATTGACATATCATTGTTTGCTAAGGTTAGCACCCAGTTGCTAATTTATCTGCTGAGCAGTTACAGAGAAACATTATTTTTCATTTCAAGTGTTTGTGTTCACCTGGTGGATGCAAGTCCCATATTCATTCTCTTTTTAGCTCAGTTTTTGGTCTCTACCAACTCCTGAGGGAAATAACTGGCTCTTTAAGTGCTAAATGCTCCACTGTGTTCCCCAGCTGGTCTGTAACTGTGTCTGCCTGCTGTTTGCTGCTGAGCAGGTACTATACTATAGGTTTTTAGAGCTGAAAACAACTGCCTGCTGTGGGTGAAAAAACAAAGTTACAAGTACACTGAGAATGAACCAAAACTGTAAACATGTGGGCCAGGTGGCTTAAATTGTAGGTGAAACTTGCTTTAAGGCTAATAGAGCTGCAGATTCAGGGGATAATTATCTGTAGATTCATCCCTGTTGGATGTGCAACCCCTTTCACAATCACATTTTCAGTGTAATTTGATACATTGTTATAAAATGTTAATTACAGCAGCTTTAAGTGTAAATTTTGATCAGGCATCAGCTATTTTTTGACTACATCTGCACCTGTACATCTGAGAAGTGTGTTATGCTTTAAAACATGAATAAAACCAGTAGTAGGACATTTAGCTAGGTTTCTGCATTAGTCTTGTAGAGCTTAATTGGTGCACAGAAATTGACGGTTTGTCATGCTAAGAATGGATATCGTTCCTCTCTAACTGGGTATACATGGTGGCAATCTTCCTGAATTATTGCTGTTGAGATGACTTTCTACTCTCCATCCAAAGAATGGGCATTTACCCAAGTACACACTGCTTTTCTCTATGATAGTTAAATAGTCCTCAGTGCATTTCTTCTCCTACATTGTACTCTTTCCAAATGTCCCAAAAGAGCTTTAGTGTGTTGGTGTAGTGGCAGTAGGAGAGGACGTGTGAGTAGATCAATAAAGGTGAAGTTAATATGGAAATGAGCTCCTGTTTGTAGTGGAGGCTGGGGAGTTGTTTAGTCCTTGGCGATGAGCTGAGCTCGCACATTCAATTATGTTTCGTAAGTGGGGCCTCTCTGTCCATCTGGAAAACTAAATTATGTTTAATCATATCCATTAGGTTTATGTATCCCTTGAAGAGTGAGACATTTTGCTGTAAAATATATTTGCTTTAGTCATATGTCACAATTATTATGATGTTTTTATTGTTAATAATATAGCTGAGGATATTACTCGAGAGGTTTTGGGAATTTGGTTATTGCTGAATAATGGGACGTTGAATATACCTAAAAAATATGATGCATGAATTCACAGGCTTTGTTTCAGTGCTGCATGACCTTCAGATTTTACAATCTGGGGTTTTGTTCAAATCTAGTGAAGATGAATTTCACATCGGTTGCCTCAGTGTATCCATTTGATTTTGTAGACCAAGTTTATATACTGTACAATGTATTAGTTGTGCAGTTTCAGCTGCAGAGCATGATTGTTCTTCATAGAAGTCCAGAGTAAGCATGGAAAAACCATCACTGACTTGTCGACTGAGGTTTTTGAAGAATTTCTAGTATATACTGTGAGCTTAATTATTAATTCCAATCTCATCTCAGATCTAGTGTTGGTATGAATTATTAAGCCCCAAAGAAGCAAAGAACTTGAAAAGGTACTTACTTACAAATCTTATAAAAACCAAATACTGCATGAAAAATTTCTTTCTGACTTGTGTCCTGCAGCTAGATAATACTGTAAATACAATACGAGTTTTGTGATTTTTATGAAATGCTAACTCATTTTCAATTACATTGCAAAATTTGCAACTACTAACTTGAAAAATATGTCACACCATGTTAAAAGGCATTTGTCTTTAACTAACATGACATGATGCCGACCCCCAAGCACCCACCCACCCACCCCCACTGGCTCTCAAGACTGTCAGTTTGACAGTAAGTCCTTAGGATAAATAAAGATGGAGGTATCATCTGTGTTTATGGACAGCAGCTGCAGACAGGGAGGAGGGAGGCAGGGGGAACTACAATGACTGTACTGACTGTTTATTTTTATCAGGGCATTAGCAGATTAGGCACTCAAACTAACAAGGTCATCAAACTCTGATGGCTGAGAGCAGCAGACCTCTGCTAAGCGGCTGGCTGAGAGGGGAGATTTGGTGTGATATACTAGGTTTCACTTTACTCCTGCTCCCTCGGCATCACCACTGTCTGACTTTATTAGTGCTTTTAATGATCTGAAGGGCATAGAGATATAATTTGTTTAGAGATTCACTAGCAGCGGCTACACCGTGATGTCTTTACTGTATTGTGCTGACACGTTTCAACACATTTAAGTACCTTAGAAACATTTGAGGGCTCAATTTGCTTTTGTAGTTGCGTCAAAGTGTGTCTACTGAGTAGCTTTAAACCCACTCAAACTGCTTTTAGATTGATTTGATACTTGCTAAAGTAGATTTTATTTCCAGGTCAGCCTGTTTTGGCATGTGTTTTCCTCCAGAAGAGGTTTCTCACTTAACTCCCTGGATTACACCCAAGTCAGTCCCAAACTATAATTATCAAAACAAGGCATAGAGGTGCTGTGTAGATCAGAAAATAAACTGTGTGGTAATATGTCCTGCTACACTCTTCTAGTGAGCTGCCTTTTCAACTACTTTTTCCCCTCTCACAGTAAGAGTGTTGAAATGTCATGTGGCGAGAGCTACAACGGTCATTGCCCCGAGGTGTATAAAGGTGTAAAAGTCTATAGGGTTTTGAGGCTGTAGTGCAGGAACTACTGGCACTCAGTAATAGTGCACATCACCGTCCATTAAGATAGACACGGTTCAATGAGACAGCCAGCAGTAGAGGTCAATCAGAGTAGCAAGCCCTAGTTAAAGTAGCAGCATGAGGGCCTGAGCAGTGAATGCAGCTCAAGCACTATTTGCAGAACAGAGTGCAGTACACTCCTCCACATGTACAGACGCACATTTCTACTCCTACAGCGACGGCCTTAACCTCTGCACCTTTATCATCTGCTTTTCTATCTCAGCAGCTCAAACCTCTACTATAGTCTCTCTAAGCTGACAAGCCTAGAATGGAATCTGGGAGCTAATCTACTAGCTGTTGTGTTGCTATATTTACCATTTTGTTAATGTTTTATTATTTACACTTCAACATATTGCCAAATTGAAGTTAATATATCATCCATTACTGTACGTTTCCACAAGCTGGCACCCACACTGAATGTAACAAGTCAGTATTGTGTTAAGTATAATATCCATTGTTGGCTGTTCAAATAGCACAAAACAACAGAAGGTAATTTGGCATAACTCACACTTTTTCTTTTGCAGAAAAGTTTGTTTATTGATGTGTGGCTTAGGATTGTCTTTCTAATGTTTGGAGAAGGCACCACCCACAGCATAGCGTCAACACAAGGGAAACAGACTAGCAGAACAGCTATAAATAGTTTGAGGTTAGGGGCTCTGGGGAAATCTCACAGCCTGAATAACAACTTGTTTTTCTTGTGTAATATGTGGGACTAGTAAAATGTCTTTTGTTACTTTGCTGATAAGGTTTATGGATGGTATGTCTAGGAGCTTTTATTTTTCCTGAACTTAAAGCAAGGTGCTTTGGGGCTTTTGAATGCAGGAAGGTGGGTACATGAAGCTGCAGTTTTGGTCACGGCTGTCAACATTACGCTGAATCGTAAACATAAAGTGCACTACACAGGTTGCTAGTTTCTTTTTTCTCCCCTAGCTTGTGTTTGGTCAAAGCCTCAGACTTGTAAGAAGTCTGAATCATTGGTATTTGGGTGGGAATCTAGGTGGCTGAGCTGTTGATGACAGCCTCTCAGTTTGTTGTCAGGTTTCCCTTTGCTGTGAGATAAGATTTATGACTATGGAGAGGGCTGGTGAGAGAGAAATCCTCGTAGGCTCAGCTTAGCTTATCTGGATTTCTGCTCCCAGCACAGCTTCTCTCCCTGTCGGACGCAAGTGGGTGACCTTGACAAGAATGTGGCTTATTGTTGTAATAGATACTGTTGTTGTCAACTGACCTATGGTCAGAGTGGGAGGATGAGAAATGGGAGAAAGGGAAAAGAGAAGAGGATCACCAGTGGAACCTAGAGTCAGCATGTAGATGGGATTTAGTTAGAATAGGTTACAGCTGATGAAATTTTAATCTTCCAACATATTTACAGCATTAGAATAGAAATAGTGTTGCCAGTAGAGCTGCAACAATAGTGAATTAATCAAGTGAGATTAGCACTGTTTTGAGATTTTCTGACATTTTATTGACAAAATAATAACAAGGAGATCAATCGGTAATAAAAAATAATTGTTAGCTGCAGCCCCCCAGCTAGTATTCAGTGTTGTACTACAGCTAAGTCACTTGTATTTTTAAGCGGTAGCCCAACATTACAAATGGCAAATTTCCCTGAAGGAGCTTTGCACTCTGTACAGCATGCAACCCCCTCTGTCGTTAGACCATTGATAAGTTGCATTGTTATGTGTTGCTAAGAACATCCAGCCACAAACCACACACTGTGAAACCACAAATGATCTTATAAACCAACCAGGCAGAGAGAATAGTTTGGTTCCTGCTTTTTACTTTGTAGTATAATGCAGCACAGATGAATTATGCTCAGACAGTCCCTCGAATAGGCGTTCAACACATTTTGTCTGCAGTAAACATGAAGGGATGTTCAGATTTCCCTGCCTCTATATGGAGAGCTTTCAATCCTCATGATACCCAACAGCCCGCCCCAGTGCACTTCCAACCCAACCCCCACCCTGTCATCTAACAAACAATACCAGGCCCGGGCTCAAAGCAGCACACTGAGCCAGAGAAGAGAGGAAGGAATTAGATTGACAAGGTCAAGCTGAACCAAGACAAGAGGAAAGTGTACCACACCACCTGCTGTATGTTAACCGGTCGACCAACCAGGCATCCAGCCTGCCTGCTTGCCTGCCAAATGTCTGAGCTAAGCAGGGACAAATGATGCCAACTTTTTTTAGTGAGTAGTTTCTTTACTTGTTTCTGGAATTGCCATCAACTATAACAATACTATAGTTTCTCCATCTGCTTGTTGGCGGAGAAAGATGGTGTTTAGAGTGTAGCTTGAGGTAATAATGAAAGGTGGAAACGTTTAGTCAGAGCAGGAGTAGATGTTAACTTGCTTGTATCTTTGAATCTGCTTGTTGAGACGCGCATATGTTTAATATGTAGGTTAGTTTTATGATGTAATGGCTACACAAAGAGTAAATATTATACATAATATTAAAGAGTAACTTACAGCTACTGTAAATTCCCCATATGCACAGTCACTACTGTGATTTATAGTGTTTATTGTATCAGGTACTCTTCTTTTTATGTGAAAGAGATGTGTCTGGGGAGGTTTAAATGTATTTTCAGCTACGCTAGAATTGAGGTTAAAGGGGTTAGCAATGTTTTTCCACGTGTTTGGTCCAGACGGGATTTTCTCAGCAGCTATTGGATGGCAGACATTCATGTTCCTTATTAGATGTATTCAACTTTAATAATCTACAAAGTCAGATTTTGAATTTGGAGATTGACTTTGTGGTTTTAAGTTAAATGTCTCAACAGCTATTGAATGGATTTCCATGAAGTTTTATACGTTCACATCTGTCATTACTGTATGATGCCTTCACCTTTTTATATAGTGCCACTGTCAGATTAAAATCTTAATTTGGTCAGTACTGTGGTTTATTACCAAATACCTGCACAATACCATAATGACATTTTCATTAGCGTCAGCTGTATTTTTTGTCTAGTGCCAAGTATTATGCATTAGTTTGACCGCACTCTGAGACGTGGAACATGTGAAACATTTTCCAGCTAAATTAACATTATAACTGTGAGCATGCTGACTTCTGTGAAGGGCAGCTTGGTATGAGCTTGCTCTGTAATACTCTTAAAAACCCTATAATACAATAGATGTAATACATGAAGAAACCACTAAAATGTAATTCAGTTTTTATTTCAATACTAGGGTTTTATTTTCTCAGTTTTTACATTTTGCTCACCGAGTTAATTGTTGGAAATCGGTGACGCAGCGGTTTTGCCTAAAGGAATATGAGCATGTAGACTCTCAGAAAGGCTGTAATCAAACCCACAGTTTTGGCGAATATGGGTCTAGTTTTACTTTTTGCAGTTTTATTATAGTATTAAAAGCAGAGGAGTTTTTCCTCTGTGTGACTTTGCCTTACTGGGCAAATTAGGCCACTGCTTCATAAGTGAGCAAATTGGTAAGCTCCACTTATCTTGGCTCAGTCCTCTACCCTGCGGTCCCTTGTGCCTTCTGTCTTTTTATATCACTTTTACTTCCCATCATGTAGCTGGTAGCAGTGGGAGCAGTCTCCTGACTAATGTATGTTGTCCTTTCATCAGCGAGTGCAGATGTCTCCACAGGTAAAGCCTCTCATGTTCTTGTAAGAGGTTTCTCTCTGACAAAACTCGATGTACCTTTTTGCGTCTGTATAATCAGAGGCCTTGGCAAAACAGCGGCTCTGATTTGCAGTACACAGCTATAATGTGTCACTCTGAAAAGATATTAAATTTGATTACTCCTGAAATTTACACAAATGTGAAAGCATTACGTGTCTTTCTAACTGTTGAGCTGTAATTCACAGCTGTTGCTAAGAACTGTGAGGTGAATGTTTATTCAGTGCTGCATATGAGGCTGTTGCTTCTGCAGACATTTCTCATGTTTATGTCTCGTCTTTCACTCTTCTATTTCCAAACCTGGAGGTTGTGCTGCATCTTAAACGAGCTGCAAGGTTAAGTGTCAAAATGAGGGCTTCATTGCTAAGATCAGACCTCAAATCGGGTTTTCTTGGAGACGTTTTTAAATTACATGTTTTGCAAAGGTTGCTTTTTAGGCTTTTAGGGTAAAATGTAAATGTGTTTTACATTACTTGTAGCTTTATTCTAACTCTAGTCTGCAGTGTGAAAAATGTGTCATTTATATGTATGGTGTACAGCTATAATGTTAAGGAGTCATATGGCAAATGACTTCTTTGTCAGACAGTAACTGTTTCGATTGAGATCCTGGCTCACGCATTATAGCTCCAAAGAGATTGTAGGTCATGGGTGACCAACTTCATCACAGCTTAGTTTCCTCTCTGTATTATTTATGTGTGGTTATGCTTTCCTGAAAGCACAGTTAGCAGCTAAAACTGAGAAGAGCTGCCTAGAAACTGAGAGCCTTTTGCCAGCTGGTGGTCTACAATAGATGTCAGGTGTTCCTGTTTGTGTTTTCGCTCAGTTTCTGTGATTACTCTGAGCTTCAAAGAGACCGAGAGTGTGGTTTTAGAAAAGGAATTAGGCCAGTGTGCAGTGTTTGAAAACAATCAGGTAGGCTTTCATGACTTGAAAGGGAATCCAGTCATTTTATGTCTCTCTTTTTGTGTCCCCTGGCTGATTTGAACGTTTTAGTAATCAAATTAGATGAGGCTTGTGCATTTGTTTTCAATTGTTGCCTTAATGCTAACAAGCATGTTACTTCAATGCTTTCAGTAATACGGATCACTTTAAAAGCTACCCTGTGATTGTATGCTGATAATCAGAGTCTGCACTGCAGTTGTCTGAACTGGTTAGAATTTAAGTGCTGCTGTTCTTAAATTCATTACGCAGATTAACAGTACAAGTTACAAGTCCCACATTGTTGGTATGACAGCCAAATAAAGAGGCAGGGTCCCTTTTTCCAATGTTTCTTGACTGTGTGTCAGTGGTGTTGAAAGAAGCGCCGACCAGAGCCAGCAAGAAATGTAATCTTCACTGGCCTTCGACCTCAGTAACTCACCAAAGATGTTCACAGGTTTTGCCCCTGGAGTCAAAAAGAATTACATAATTGAAGCAGGATCAGTGAACTTAGCCAGCTAATGACACTTCAGCAAGGATTCCTTTTTACTTAATAATGGCTGCTTGTCAGAAAGAATTACATTTTCTCTTTTTAAGACAGATGTTTTCAGTCTTTTGATGTTGAAAGCGGTGTTCAATTTCTCGTGCTTTATCGGGTTTGAAGATCTGTACCTTTAAGTGGTTAAACAAAGAGTTAAAATTGTTGATCTTCTCAGGCTGTGGTTGGAAAACTCTACATACAACACATTTTGAATAAAAATTGATTTAGTTGGCTACGATTTGATTGCAAAATGCTTTTTGGGGGGATTTTTATAGTAGTGTTTGACTACCTTTGGATAATAATTAGCATTAGCAATTAGCATAATAATTCATATCAGTAATGTAAAAAAGACAAAAAAACTAGGCCTTAAAAAACAGATATGTTTTAATAGTGTTTAAGTTATTTCTTAAATGTTCATATGGGCTAATGCTAAATAGAAAAGGATTGAAGTGCCACAAGTGGCTTTAAACCTATTATTACTTCATTAATCAACAGAAGCATGCAAACAGACAGGTTTAGTAACCCACATGCTCCATTGCCCTGAAGCTAGCTTACATGTGTTAGCTTAAGGTGACATATGTGCACTGTTACTGTTGTGAATTATTTACATTTCATAGTCTTGTTGTTTAATCCTAATTATCCCTCCTCGAGTTAGCTTTTCCTCTGATATTAAATACTATCACTATTCTTTTGGGTAGTACATGCTGTTTGATTTTTAAAAATGACTAATAATGCTTTATTTTGAAATTTAAAGAGTTAGGTATTTTGTATTTCATCCAAAAGCACAGAGATGATAACCCACATGTAGTCGGCTTAAGTCAACCAGTATGCATTATCTGACCTGACATCCATTCAAACAACATTGTGACCAACTACCAAACTGGTCCTAAAAATACAGCAAGGTAAAGAAAGCATGAGTACACAAAATCAGGAGAGCATGTGAGAAGGGAAAACTGCCTATGGTACGTATTTTATTGCACACACTAATGCAGAAAAAGCTCCAGAAATGTAATTCTATGGTTTAGCAGTGATGCGTATTGAACTAGTGTTGCGAAAATGATTCTCTGTGACCTGCAACAGCAGCCTTGTATGAATGAGTAAACCATGACCAGAACATTCAGAATAATCCTGTGATAGACCTGAGGTTTCTGAGTGAAAATGATGTTAGTTCTGGGTCTGTTGTTAAGAAGGATCTTGGCTTTTTTTTCACCTTTTTAAACTATTTATAGACATGATCAGTGTTACACATCGCGGGATTACATGATATGAAATCCAGAGCATAGATGTTTTTTAGCATGATATAACACCCTGCTTATATTATGGAACGATCATGGTGATCACTGTTAATCAGCACAAATGACTCCTTAATTTAAAGCAACGCTTTCAAGTTCACTTTTCCATCTGTTAATCCTGACAGGTGTGCTCTGCAATCTGAGAAAAATAACCCTTGTATCTCCATTCTCCCTGTGCCTGCTCACCAAATGCATTTCTCTGTTCACCAGTGTAACCAATATCATCCAGCTGCATCACGTTCTGGCTCAGTCTGCCGTCACGATCCACTGCCATTCATTCCTGTGGCTGTGTCCACCATGTTTGCGAGCCACATGTGACCCAGACATTTTCCACTGCTCTAATATGCTTACACATATATCTAGATCTATTTTTTGTCACTCACTTTCTCATAATGTATCTGTAACAAAACTAGTTTTTCTTGTTTGTAACTGGAGACTGGGAGAAACTGAAAGAAAAAAGGAGACGGTCTTCTCCAAACTTTGGTTCAGCCCTCCATTATCTCTCATGACATCTGAGTTAATACATATAGTTGTTCGCATTTACATGTTTTGCAGTTTCTGTGTCAGATGTCGGAGGTGGTAGTAATTTTGATCACATAAATACTACCCTAAAGAGCACTGCGGATGAAATCTTTAATTTTTGACAACTTCCATCTAACAGACTAAACAAAAAAATACATTAATGACAACAGCTGATTACAAAAAAAGTTTCCCATCTCCCTCCATCTTGAATTGTGTATCGCTGATCTCTGGTAACAAAACAAAAAATACATCTGCCTGCCACTTGTAGCAAGTTTACTAATAGGCACTCAGACATTTTACATGAATCCACAGTCCAAGGTTAAGGCTGTTTTACTTGCAGTGCTTGCTAAGTGTGGGCTGTAATAAAAGATTTAAAACATGACTTGGTCAACTCGTTATAACTCCTTGCTGCCCACATGACTAAGGCCAAGACAGGTGTCTCAGTATGACACTGTGCTGTAATCCTCTTCGTGATCCTTGCCCAAGCTCTGCGTTCAGTTTCTTAATCCCAACTCTAATAAACAAGTTAAAGCTGAAGTTAATGTGTCCAGTAAAAAGTGCAGCATGCATCCATCTGCCACGGCTGTGTTATTTTGCGATCACTGGAAATCCAGGCACAGTTCCCCCTCAGTCAGCACTCTAAGGTATGCATAACACCAATCCAAGATTCATGGGATTTTTGTCAGCGAGTTAAACACTATTCTTGCCAGTGTGGTTTTCTCAAGGAGCTGGCATGGGGTTTCAGTTAAGAAAAGGTTTGCGTGACATTCAGGCATTGTGGTTTTGGGGGAGATTTCAAAATCCTTCTGTAAAGTCTTGCAAGGAGGAGAGAAATCATGGAATTTGGCTTGGGCTGAGCTTCGGGTAAAGCCTTGTAATCTGACAAGTTGTGTAGTTCAGTTGCATGAGGTTTTTTTGAAAACCCCGGACAAGACGTCAGGCATTTCACTGTGTGGGTTTACATTCTGCTGCCCCACAGTCAAAGTCCTTTTGTTCTCTCATCCATTGACAGAACTTGGAAATAGAGCAGCATTGTTCATGCACATTGTAAACTGGTCCCATATCCGTTGTGATTCTATTTTAATTATTTTACTTGGTGAATGGTTCCTTTATTGTGTAGTGGCTTTAGACTGGCCTTTCACTTACAATTCTGACAGCTAAAATGAAATAATTCCCCCTTTCCCTGTTTGGAAATTGACTGGAAATACCAAAGTCAAAGCTCATTCAGCTTATACCTAATCTAGAAATGTTAGAGATGACTGTGAAATTCATCAGTTCATTAGTGGAAATTATTAAGCTCAGAAATATTGACTGGAATTGTTCTGGGAATCACCAACATTCAGTGTTTCTAATGTAGCTAATTAGAGAGTTAAAAAGGCTTCTGATATGAAGGCTACTAGGAAACCAGGGGAATCCTTAAACTTCACTCTGTCTTGACTCTTAACCTGTTATTTTCCTTAATTCATTATTAGCTCCCATCATTAACCTCCTGTCATTTGAAATTGGGGTTTATTAAGGCCTGTTCCCACTGCACGCGTCAGACGTCGCATATAATTGTGGACAAATTAAACAGTACTGTTCCCATTGGATGCGTGCAGCTATTAACATTAAAATCTAGTATTTGGCCTCTTTGGAAGTGTCATCAAATTTTAACAGCCCTAAAGGATAAAACTGTGTTGCATGTAGTGCATCAGCAACTCTGCATTGCATCTAAATGCACAATATGATGGACAAACGACTGGATCTTGTTCTGCATAGTCTGATAAAGTAGATGGTGGCTCATGTATAGGCTTCAGTTGAATATTGGGGGATCTTTAAGTGTCATTTCCTGCATTCTGGGGAATTTTAATCATCAATTTCCATCTTTTATGCATCTATTTATGATGGAAATGTCTTTATTTATGAAACGAAAAGCATCAAGTTTAAGCACCAGGTGAGAATTCAGAATATAATTGAATATATATGAATCTCTACATTTTTCTCTATATATTCAGTGGTTGTATAAGCTTGTAGTTTTTATTTGTAGAATAAAATATGACTCACTGACAAGGTTTTGTTCATTTCGCTGCATGACTTCTAATTATTGCAGGGAGTGTACAGTATAGGGTTTTGAAAAGTGACATAACTCATCACCTGGTTATCACATGAATGCATTTAGTTTCAAAATTCACTGACATTTGGGTTTCCAGTACTTCCTGGTCTTGAACTGAAACAATTAGTTGAATAATCAGATAGCTGAATTATAAACTGAAGATCATTCAGTAGCTATTTTGATAATCAATTATTTCATTTTTCTTCTTCGTCTCCTTCGTCTTCTTCTTTTTAAGAAAAAATGCCAAAAACTGTCTGTTTGCAGCTTTCGATAGCCTCGGTTAGACAAAAGAGGACATGAGATGGTGTAGAAACAGAAAATGTGGTGGACATTTTTCATAGTAATCTGATATTTTGTCAGTTAATTGAGAAAATGGCCAGCAGGATTATTGATTATGAAAACAGTCATTAGTTGCTGCAGTATTCTGGGCTCCATTAACTCCTTAATATGAAGGGTCAGTATGGGTCCATGTAAAAACAATATGAATGGCTAAAGGAAAAAAATACATGGCTAGCTGGTGCCATCAGTGGTAATTCAAGCATGTTCAAGTTTAAAGTACGAGCAACAATTTAATCCAGGACAGGAGTTTTTTCCGAGGTCATCATTATGTCAGCTAACTTTGGTCACCAATGTCAGTTCCTAAAATGTTGACACAAACACTTTGAGTTTGAGGAGTTGAGTCAATTTAGAGGAGCCTCTGCATGAACCTGTTTGCACCTTTCACCGTTAGCTGTCACTCTGAGGTAGGGTTTATTGTGTGCTCTTGTCTGCGGCCCTCTGTGTCTCCATGAGGCCCAGGAACAGTGTGTGGTGACAGCTCGGGTGATTACCTGTCCTGTCTCATTCACTCAGCTGGCCTGCAGCGTGGCCACATCGTGCATCAGAAACTGACACTCAGTGATTACGATGTCATTAGCCCCGACTCTCTGTCGCTCTCTGCACACATTAATTTGCTCTTCCTGTGAGCATCAGGAGAAATGGACTATCCGCACTGATTTCAGTAAACCGTGAAATATAATGCTTGTGCGATGTCAAGTCTTGAGCCAGTATTAAATTTCATCAAAGACTAATGTTTGGTTTTTAAAGCACTTTTGTTCATCATGGATTTGGATTCCTGACTGATGTACTTTTAGAATAATTCATAGCAAATATTCTAAAAGTACATCTTAAATGGAAATTTAACAGCATGAAAAAATAAAAGTCAAATGCTAATATTTCTTATGCAGATTATGGTTTAAGGTGGTAGGGTAGGTTAAGATCCTTTGCTAAGATTGTGAAACCCCAACATGCAGAAAAAGAGGTAAAACATTTGAAGAGTGCAGTCGTCTGCACTCCAACGCCAATGCCACCGCCAATGCCACCAGTGCCTTATTTCATAATTTTAAGTAAATAGATCCAGATTAATGGGTTCTACCTTTGGCCATGCTCCACCTTTCCACCAAATTTCAGGAAATTCTATCTGATAGTTTTTACATAATCCTGCTTAAAGACAAACAAACAGAGACAAACAAAGCAATACCTCTGTCTCTGGCTCAAAATTTACATTAAAACAAACTCCAACACCAATCTTCGATGAAATTTGTTCATTTATTTTTAATATATGTTAAAGTAAAAGATTTCAGTATTCATCTTTCAGCGTTGATTGGTTGTTACTTGTGGCATATAGTCAGATGTGAGTAGGAAATTGCTAAAAACCACAGAGTGGTGACTACAGACGAGAACGGTGACTGCATCACAGCCCAAATAGCAAATTTTAGTTTGTAAGTTGGTTTTAAAATAATAAAATATCGACCCTATTTTGGACTAAGCAGGACTGACCGACCAACACAGCAACATTTACATCCCGAGATGGATCAAACTAAAACAATAACCTTAATATATTCAGCACTAAGTTGTGTTAGTTCTCTCCATCACGCTCACTTTGGAGCAGTAAGTAGATTAGAACAATTATTTAAAGGGTGTACAGGCTTATAATCCAATGTGTCAATTGTTGTTTTGTCTCCTAAGTCTAATTGGATCCAGCATTGGCAGCATATTCTAGAGCACTGAGTGGTTTATGCCCAATTAATAAATGTGCAGTATTGGCTGCAGCATGGCATTCCTTCTGCAGTTCAGTGCTAATGATTTGGAGCGCTTTAATGTCGACTGCCTTGAATAAAGAGCACTAAGTCTGGTGTCACTGTGACCCTTAAATCACCATCAGTCTTCCTCTCACCGTCTCTTTTCCACCTACACATTTTTCTGCCTCCAGTTCTCTCTCACGCTTCCCCTCAGTTGCTCTCATCGTCTCCCTTCTTTACCGTCCTATTCATTTTCATTTTCCACGTAGGCCCACTGTCTCTTCGTTGCTGTCACAGTGTGTCAGAACAGGTGGAATCAATTACTGACCCTCGGCAGCCCGCTCCCTTACCACAACTAGCTCTTTAATTGAGGGAATTAATGAATGATCAGTCCACGAGATGATTTGGTGTCATGAATCTCGCTCTGCTGTGTGTGCGGGAGGAAAGCTGGGGGAGGAATTGTTTGGCCGACCCTGCATAACTAATTCTGTCCTTCGACTGAGGCAGTCAAAGCAGTTCACATTCCCTTCTCTGCCTTCCCCGTCTGCTAATCACCTCTAAGGCTGAGGAAAGACACTGTTGTACACTGCGGCATGAACTGCTGCTGCATCACCCCTTTCCTCTGATGAAGAGTGCTTTCAAGGCCCACTGAAATACCAGAACATCTTCCAGGCGTTTGTTCACTTCCTCTCATTGTGGCATCCATCGGCCGAATCTTAACATCTGCTCCGTATGTGTTTATACAGTGGTTCTGAAGTGTCTCATGTGTTTCTTTCTCACTCAACCTCCACTTCTTTTCTTCGCAGATGGAGTCTCCTGTCTCTACGCCAGCTCCTCCCCCCCTCCACCTCCTGGCCGCAGTAGGCAACAGTGAGATTGCCTCGCCGTGTGAGCAGATAATGGTTCGTACGCGCTCAGTGGCTGTGAACACGTCCGATGTGGCCCTGGCTACCGAACCCGAGTGCTTGGGGCCCTGCGAGCCCGGTACCAGCGTCAATCTGGAAGGCATCGTGTGGCAGGAAACTGAAGATGGTAAGTGAAGTGGTTGAACATGCAGTAAATGTATCCTGGATTGTGGCATAAAAGAAAAAAAGCTAAAACCATATGGGGTAGTTTTTTGTTTTGTTTTTTTTTACTCACATATCTAGCGTGGTTGTGTGGTTGCATTAAGACATGAAGGGGGTATTGGTTTCTCGAGGCTTTAGTGAAGCTTCTGTCGTTAAAAAAAATTATCATCCTGCTGTCATTACTATACATATTTTGCCTGCTCAAATGTAATTGGATATGCCCAGACTGCCTGAGGAAATGGTGGTGGTACTAATGCGTGCTTCAACAGCACACATGCTGCATAATATTGCCAAGAAGAATAGTAGTTGGCAGGCAGTTCTTAGGTGGCCTTGATTTGTTTTGTTTTTTTCGCTTGGTAGTACGCAGACGGGAGTTTGTTGCACAGAGATATCTGCTCAACAACATCATGCCTCATAACACAAAGTACTTTTTTTTTGCAAGCCTGCCAGTTGGGAATAGAGTTGGCTGCTCTCCTGCAGCGCAGTCCGAGTGAAATCTTAGAAGCTCTCAGTTTTCCTCTCTTTGATCGAAACCGCATTCAGCTTATTTAATTTAAAGATGTATCACTAGCACTATCAGGTTCTGCTGGGTTTCAAAACTGCTTTCTCTCCCCCCCCCTCCCTTTTTTTTTTTTTTGCTGTTGTGCATGTGAAATAATGCAAACACCTAATCTTCAAAGCAGCTCGCGCTCAGTGGCTCTGCGGGCATGCTGTGTACAAATCGCCCACACATCCACAGTGCTGCTTGTTGGTTCACTTGGAGGAACCAAACAGAAAAAAGGTCCCCGGCTCATCAGCATTCCCAAAGCACAGTCCCTGCTATTGAGTGGCTTTTTTCACCCTTTTTTGATTTTTGCTCCAGCCCAGGGCTGTGTCTGATTCACCCCCGTTCTTCTCTCTGTTGCAGCTCTTTTCTGTTACCAAGCATCCAGCCAGTCACCCCTTGACTCTGTTTCCAAGCAAACTGGGAGAGAGCGAGTGCAAGGCAAGGGGTTGAGGCAGGAGGGCGGAGGGGTGGGGGGGTAGACAAGGCTACTTCTGTTAGTGACACAAACATGGCTCAGAGCCAGCACCAGTACTATGTTTGTGCTCCCTCATTCTCTGCCTCCCACAGAGTGATTGAGCCTCCCTCTCGCCCTGCCCCCTTCCCTTTCCCCAACCAAGTCTGTCCTTTGCCTGCAGTCACCCTCTCAAAGCTGCTATTTTGGCTGAAAGAGGTAGTGGTTTTGCCTGATGGAGCTGTGTTTTCTTCTGATTCTACTCTATCTGGCTCAGTGGGGAGGAGGTTGGTGGGAGCTTTTGAGTGGTTTTAAAAGTGGTGTGGTGGAGAGAGATGGTAGAGAGGAGGGTGTGGAGAGGGGGAGGGGGGGACACTCTGCAGGTGTAGCACACAGGTTGTTATGGCCATCAGAGCTGTAGAGACCAGTATGGTTTCCAGCCTCCAACCCACTTCACTCTCTTTGAAGCCTGTTTTTTTTTTATCTTACAAAAGAAACTTGTGTCAGGTAGACAGGCTTGGGGTGGAAAATCGGATAAACGTCATTAAAAGATGAAGCGATTGCTTTGATTACTGCAAGTTTTTCTGTGTTAAGACTTCCAGTCTGTTGTGAATTTATTCAAACAGCAGCCTGTTCACTGCTGAGGAAAATCAGATATAGTTTTGTATTTTGGAGAGAGAGTGTTGAGGCTGAAATCTATACTGTTTCTAAATCTTTACTCGTTATTTAAGTGTCACTTTAAGGTGACATACAAACAGTAAACCAAAAGCGTAGCAGAGATATAAGGTTAAATTTCAGCAATGACACATTTCTCAATACCCTCCATTGTATTACATTTTCCACACTGCTTTAAACACAACGATGTGTATTCCTTCTACATCATTTTAATGGGACAAGCCCCGAACAACCCACTGGCTAGTTTTAAAATGAAAAAGACCCAGATGCTGCCTGCATCAAACTGCACTGCCATTCTGCTGTTTTTCCCCTAAGAGACTCGAGAATGTAGACTTGTCGTGCTGTGTGGCAACTCAACAAATGAGAACCAAATGAGGAAATCAAGCAAATCCAAGCAGAGTACCAGGGAAGATGAACAAACAGGGGCCCCAAAGACGTAGCAGAGGCATCCTGATTAGCAGTGAAGTTGAGCAGTCCTCCACTTCTCTGCATGACAAGTCTCATACAGAGCTGTTTAGGCATGCACAGTGTGTGTGTGTGCATTTCATTTAGCATGCCAACCAACAGCTGCTTCATCACCTCCGCCTTTCGGCCTTGTGGGAGTAAATGAACAACAGGCTCCCAGTAATTGTCTGCGCCTCACCCGACTTGCCGAGTGCCAGAGAAAGAAACAGATGAGGAGGAAGCAAGCAACACCTCACAAAACGCGATCACAGAAGCTGCACCTTCGGTCAGAGCTGACAAGAATCTTGGCTGATGAGACCGAATAAATTTTTCATCCTGTGTAATTTGAGCTCAGACATTGCAGCGCTTTCAGCCAAATCTGGATAATGACAAGATTTGAATAAAAGTCTGAACATATAATTGGTTTGTGAATGAACAAAATAACACATACAGTGTAAAAAATGGATACAATTTAATGCATTTAGTGCTGTGTAGGAGAAAAAAATGATGAGAAAGTTAGTCTGTGTCTTGCTGTCAGTCTGGGGGTGAGTGAAGCGTAGACAGGAGGAAGAAGAGGGGGGAGCTATGGTATTTTAAGGCCCAGCACTGACACAAATCCCCTCAGCACAGACGAGGCAGTGGCAGCTCCCAGGGTCGTGTCGGCAGAGCGATGGGCCAACCCCTCCCAGGCTTAGCATGCTGATACCTCCAAATGCCATCTCTAAAATGCTGGAGAAGTTTATTGCTCTTGAAACGCAGCCCAGAACGCCTTGGCTCCTGCTCCAGGGCAGAGGGAACACAGAGGGGGCCCCTTTGGCCAAACACTGCAGCTCCATGCCAGTGCCAGTGTGGCGTTCACACACACCGATCCTCCATTGCACAGCAGGCTATTCCCCGAGCAGGTCCCACAGCTTCTTAAGCTCCCTAATAGATAAATAATACAGGCTGTTTGTGATAAATGTTTGTCTCATGGATTATTTATGCAACACACATCATTGGAGCCTTGCGAGCGTTGGCTTTAGCACAGGAGTTAAAAGCTGTTTGGCATCTGCATAGAAGAGAGGTCAGTGTGAAACGGATATTCCTGTATAAACATTCGAGAGATGTCTTTTTTTTCCACCTCTTTTTCTCCAACCCTGTCAGGGAGTTGAGAAGGGGAATATTGTATGAAAGGAGTACTTGGCTCTGTAGCTCACTTGCCAGCTATGCTTCCTTGCTCCTTTGAAGACCACCTGTCAGTGGCCTCGTTGAAATGTTTTTACAAAGGCGAGCGGTGGCTGCTCCCTGTGAACTTGCTATAGAAACTGTCCTTGAAATGAGAGTGAGCATTGTCAGGAGGCCTGTAGCTGTCTGCCAGGCCAATGAACAAGAAGGAGATGGAGTGAAAAATCAATCACAGAAGACACAACTTCTGTTAACGGTAGTATTCAAAAGAAAAGAACAAAAGGGATATTTCTTTTTCCTTTCCCCAGCCCGCACACAGATTTGCCTCTTTCTTGGCCACTTGGTAACTCACTAAGCTAGTCTTTACCCTCATCAACGTTCACTATGCAAGTGAAAGTGGCAGACTTCCAAGGGAAAAAGTGAACACTCACCAGCTTTCTTAAATATGTGGTTCAAATAACACTAAAAGAACGTTGGGTATTGATGGCTTTCTGAAGGAGAAGACTTGTCTTGCTTGTCACAAATCCACTTTTTGTTAGCAAGATGGCGCCTGAGTCAACCCCAATCTCTTAAGAGACACATTGGTTCCCATTCTTATTGGCTGACAACTGCATTTTTTCAAGCACTTAAATGGCCTTGAAACGTAAATCATATGCCTGGAGGAATTGTAGGCTTTGCCAGTGGTTGTCACAAGATATCATGTTTGCTATATACACGTCAAGGAGAACTTGAGTAATGTGCCTTTGGCAGACCTGTCTCTTAATCTCAGCACCATCTCCTTTAAGGAAAAACACCAGAGGCGTTGCTTTAACGGAAAGATGGTAGATTTATCCAGATGACATTTAAGGAAACTTCTCCTGCCTCAGTACAAATTATTTACAGTAATAAGTACATGTTAGGTTGGTAGAGATGTCAAATATTTATTTTTAGGCTGTTGCAAACATGGCTGACTGCTGTTTTGTGATCTACTCCCACTGTAAGAGTAAACATGTACAGATTTTTTTCCTTTTGCTGTGGAGGGAGAAACTGCTGCATGCAGCTGATAATGTCGGACGATGTGGGAAGCATACTAATGCTCCCTTCCTTTGCCTCTCAGTGGTATGAGAGAATTGACCTTCTCACAGGCTGTTATTCTTGTCAGTGAGAGTGACTTTACACTTTTACCTCTTATGAACCAGACTTCAGCCTGAACTTTTCAGATAGCACTTGCTTGAAATGCTCCAAAATCCAAAATAAAATCATCAACAACATACTTGTCTCATCTACTAGTCACCTGTAACTTTTACACTCTTGGACTAAGAGCTGTAATTTTTATTCTACTTTTTTACAGTCGATTTTTACAGGACTGCAGCTAAAGATTATATTTTACTCGAGTTTAATTTACAGGATTTGCTTGCTCATAGACCTGTTGGATGTAAGCATATCAGTTAAGCTATTACTGCTATTGACCTGTATGTGTTTCAGCAGCAGGAATATGCTCCAAATTCTTTGCTTTTCTTGTGGTTACAGTGAAAGTAGGAATGTGTTGTGCACACTGACACCTTGCGTCTACATTTCAACAACTATCCCAGTTTTCTAGTTTAATGGGCTGCTGTCAGGACTGACAGAGCTGGATTAAATCGAGATCTTTACACCCACACTGTATTTGGATCAGCTGGTCATGTTACATTTATAACAGTCATGGCAACTGGTCATAATTTGTTGGAATTTGTCTTTTTATTATGTGTTTATAACAATTCAATATCATAACAGAAGTGTTCTAAGTCTGGCTGTTTAAGACTTAAAATAATTCATGTTGACAAATCAGATTGCAGCCAACAAGGTAATAAATGGTTGGTTCACTAAATGTTTGTGAAGAACGTAAATAATATTAATTCCTTCATTATTTGCATTGTTGTATTGATAATGTCATCGAGATCTTGCATAGAAACATTGAGTTGCTGCTATAACACAAATGAGCTAGTTATAAGCTAGTTAATATATTAGGTAACTTGGTGTCAGATATGTTCTTTTTATTCCAGTATCAATGATCAAAGCGTTTGCATCATGGCATATGACCCTTGAAATGTGGAAGTATGTTGAAAAATGTATAGTAGGCTGTATGAATCGATCAGGACAGATACTTTTTGCTTGTATTTTTGAGAGCCTGACTAACATCTGTCAGATTCTACCCTGTCACAGATATATTAGTACAGTACTGGCCAATATGTCACCCTGATGCACTGCTAAAAACAAAAATTTGATGTTTGAGTTTGTCCAGCAGAGTTGCTCTGACTCCATTGTTTACAATACTGTCTGTACTGTTTGCAGCACATGTAGCAGAGAACACATCGCAGCTGAGCAAATGCTGGTGCAGAGTCAAGCTTAGTGTGTTGCTAACTAGTTTGTCAAATACAGGACTGGAAAGGTAATAAACAATGACCCAATAATTTTTCCCTTTCACTCCAACTCATACAGTCAAGCCTGAAATTATTCATACCCCTGGCAAATTTTGACTTAATGCTACTTTCATTCAACCAGCAGGTTTTTTTCCTGATTGGAAATTGCACAGGCGTCTCCCAGAAGATAATAAGATGATGTACAAGAGGCATCACTGTGGAAAAAAAATATTTCTCAGCTTTTATTTACATTTGAACAAAAAGTGGCATGTCAAAATTTGCCTGGGGTATGAATAATTTCGGGCTTGACTGTACATAGAGAATACTGGCCAAAACAGTATGTATTACTCTCTAAAAACTGGATGGAAAAATTGCATTGGCCCCAAAAATCCAGTGCCTGTTGGGCTCTAGTGCTTAATAAATTTGGCTACCAGAGTTTAGTGACAAATAACCAACAAAAACAAGGTATGGGACACACAATCATCATAGATGTGCATCTACAGATTCCCTGTTTTGTCAAACCATTAGTCGAAATGCCTAAAATATTCATTTTACTACCATACAAGATAAAACAAAATCCAAGTACAGGGATTCTCAAACTGGAGCAAAGGCCCCCTTGGGGGTTGTGTTAAAATACTTAAAATTACTGCAAGTATGACATTCCACTGTATAACCCCCATCTCCAGTGCTGAGAGTGACTCATGCAGTTCGTCCTAAATTGCTGTCTGCAAAGCATTTCAGATAAAGGTCAGTCTTAGGACTTTCTATTCTGACACTGACATAACCAGACAAGCTCGACTTCGTTTTATGTACCACAAGTGCAGAAACACCGTTAAAATGGACTGTTGGAAACATGCTCAGACACTTGAATGCTCAAACGCTTCATTTGTCAAGGTTACAGTTATTGCTCCTGGCAGCACCCGGCTATCTTTTATCTTCTCTCCCTAATGAATACTGACACTATTTTTCTCATTGTTCTCACTTTCTTGTCTACATGCAAAATTGATGAGTGGTGCTTTTATTGCAGAGAAAATTGGAGCTGGAGAAGAAGGATACATAGAGTCTGTCAATAATTACATTAGTATTTGACTGTGTACAAAAAGGTGAGAACTGCAAGTGTTGGTAATTGTTAGTAACTTTTTTTAAGGTTGGCCTTGTTCTAATTAAAGGTCTTTCTCACACATTTATAGACAAATGAAAACCTGTAATTTGATATTTTGCACAAGGATTTATATAATGTCACACCCAATCATTACGCAGAAATGATCTCCAATTTTCAAAGATAACAAAGGCGTTTTGACAAGGTCAGTCAGTGAAAATGCCATTAACCCCACTGAATTCCTGTTGAGTTGGAGCAGAGCAGAGGTCAACCGGTGAACCCATGGCCCTCGCAGATTTCACCAGCAGCAGAGGACCTGATATTTGGCCCCACCGCACCCAAATGAAATGTGTTAAGTAGGGAGGAGGGGAGTTTTAGGGCAGGACATGGCCGTCACTCATGCAGCAGAATAGCTTCTCCCGACTTATTTTTTTCCCCCTTTCATTACCCTCTTGTTCAAGTAATCTTATACAAGTATGCAGCGGAGTTGGGTGCCTAAGTAGGGCCGCCATTTGTTGTTCAACAGCATTGAAAGGAAATGAGTGGTAAAATTACAGGCCAATTCCTCTCATTAATGTGGGCTTCACTCAGCTGTCCTGAGTGACCCTATTAAGACTGACACAAAGCGGGGGGAAGGGAGCAGGGAACCGGGTTTTGCTCCAAATCACTCCGACCCTTTCCCTTCACCCCACAGCGACCCTCCCCTGGCAAACAAATCCCAAGTGAACTGCAGCTCCAAAGAGCAAGTTTTATTTTCTGATCTTTGAACTCCAGTCTGTTTCTTCCCCTGAAACAAATCCAGTGAGTAAAGAGAGGGATCACGGCCCACACAAACACTCATATGTGACTCCCCATGTGTAAACAAATGGTCATGCGATGGAAAGTCATCCTAGTTTCTTGTGTAATTTAATTTTTGCCACGGGGAAATTTGTTTGGGTTGTTTTGTCAAGGACTTTCCATGTTTAGACAGACTTGACATTGACATCTTTGTCCTCGACAGTTTGAAAATTATTCCCAGGATGAAAGCATACAGATAAATTCAAATGGCTTTCAGTTTCCAGCATTTAAAACTTAATCTTATTGCATACCCTTGGGCATATTTTTTTATTGCCAGGAAATTCTATGAATATATATCCCCCTATCAAGACTTCATTAAGTGGTCCAGTCAAAACACTGTGATGCAAATTATATCACTTGCGACACATCAAAACTGGATTCTGCACAGACATATTTAAGGAGTACATTTTCAGCAAACCAGAGCTCCACGTAGTTATTCATCTTCTCAAAGCATGTCATCATTTTTAACTGACACTCCTTTTTTTCCCCAAGTACTCAAATTAGTGAGCAATCAGCATATCTCCTCATGGTTTATTAAGCTGGTATCAACACAATAATGGTTGCTTAATGAAGGGAAACTGTCATCGATGCAAGGTACATTTTTAACAAGAAAATGTGCCTACTTGTGTATGCCGTAGGGTAGAGAGGATGTGCTTAGCTGTGCTTTGCAAACATTATCTTTAAAAAATAATAGCTGAGATTTGAGGAAAGAATTAAGTAGAAATGACAGTATGGCAATGGTGTAAAGTGATTTTTAACAATTGGTCATTATTGCTGCTAGTTTAAGCTGTATGTACCTTAGGTGTTTCACAGTTAAAGCATGAGACCTAGAAATTGAATTCCCAAGCTCTGACGTAACTTTATAAGTGCCAGCTTTAAACTCTTTTCACTTATGCCCATGATGAGGACTATGATATAATAACTTGGCCTGTCATTTTCACTTTGTGTAAGCTATACACCACATACACACTGAGTCTTTACAAAGCATCAGTTTTACTCACTCTTTCAAAACAACTTAATTAAATATGAAGTGCTGTAACATTTTCGTTTCTTTTTTTTTTCTTTAGTTTTTTTTATAGCAACATTCCCATTTGAGTCGAGATGGATCCAAATTCTCTTTGAATGTCCTTGAGGTGTCCCACATAACACTCAAGGAACTATGTTATTAGCATTCAGAGTCAGAAACGGAGATCTGAGGTGACCCAGAAGCCAAGGACCACTCTGACAGGATTACAGAGTTCCTTGGCTCCAGCATGGGAACATGGCCAGAAGGAAACCATGAGGGGAGGAAAAACACATGACAGCGAGCGTAGAGGCTACAAAACAGGCCTGTCAATGATTCTGAGCTGCTGACCTATAATGAGTATGAAACTATTACAGAGTTTTCTGCAGCATATTTGCTCGTTATACTCCTTGTATGTGTCCATCAGCAGTGGTTATGTTAAACACATTTTTGCTATGGCTGCATGACATTTCCCTGTCGATGTGTGTTATCTAAATGCAGGAGTTACATTTTATAGACTGCTTAATGATTGCAGTGTTTATGCATCTTTTGCTACTGACAGCATATAAAGTATTTCTGGCCAATTGATCCACAACCTATTTAGAGTGTAAATGCTCAGTAAGATCAGTGCCTGCACCTCTTCTTATAGTCTGTCACCTACTTTGTTTTCATGGAGGTAAGCGTATGCAACCCCACACTGTTGACTGCTTTTCACTGAGACAACTGAGAGGTGTAGCTGAGGGAAATGTAAGGAATTTCCTTAAGAAAACCAAATGCAGAGCACCCACAATGTCCGATTGTGGGTGGGACAGTTGTATCAGTATTCTCATTGAATTCAGTACTGGCATCAGTAACACTAAAATCCCACTCATGCTTATCCATTGTCTCAACTTAAGACCGAATACTAATTTAAAATCATTAAAGACTTTTAACAATTCATGGTGTGATTTCCAAAGCCCTCTCCAGAGAATGCAGGCAAGACTATATCCTACACATCATGAAAGGCTAGTCATTCATTTGCCCTGCCTTGATTTACATCCTGCCACGACCAGCTGCCAGAGCCATTTTGTGTTGGAGTGTTTGGAGAGCTTAGGGGGAGCGGGCTGTGGAAGGCGTTTTAGAAAAGGTCTGGGTTCTTTTAATGTGACAGAAATCTGAACTCGAGGACCTCTCCACAACCCAGCGAACACACAAACGGCATTTTTAGTTGGATCCAGCCTTGACCGAGCTCTTATGTTTTCAGGTCATAGATTGAAGGAAGAGACTCGTGGCCAAGTGTCAGCAGGTTCCTGTAAACATATATAAATGCCCTATACACTCACTGCTTCACGCCAGTGGCAGCAAGAGAAAAATGAGTTCTGAACTGTGACTTGTGTGTGTGGGAGGGGGAAAAGATTGTAAGCCAGGGATGGTTATACCATTGAAAAGAGGAAATGAGGGTGAGGGTGAAGGAGAGAGGGAAAATGGGGTGAGCAAGAGAGGTTTCCTAAGCTAATAAAATGCTCGGAGGGATGGAAGCTGCCAACCAGCATTCCTGTGCCATTAGATAAGTTAGCTCACTGCAGCCTCCAGTTTCTCTGCAGTGCTGAAGTGGCAAGCTGAGGTCACCACCGGGGAGTGAGGGGGATGGTGTGGGCAATGATTTCAGAATGTTTTTGTGCACAGTCGTCACTCCTAAACTTATGAAGCTGTTTGGTTGATGATTTACATTTGAATTTATGAGCAAAATTGGGAAAATTATTCATCATCTGCCTCCATTACGTCTTCAACAACAGCATCTCCATGCTGTATTTCCTGTAGTTGAACATCTGAAGTGCTAGTTAAATAACTTGGTACAAACCTGCATAGTGAATTGTGACGTTTTGATGACATACAAGCTGTTGAAATGAAGAGTATGTAGTTTTGTAGTGGAGAAATATACATCGAGGGTCGTGTGATCTTCTGGAACTAATTTTAGATGTTAAAATGCGAGATCAGGTATCACACTCAGCACAGGTCAGATTGTGTAGCTCACACCAAGTGCTACCAAATTCACACCAGCCAAATGGCAACACAGAAGCTTCTAAGTGTGACAGATTGCAGCAATACCAGAGAAGTCAAGAAGCTTCTCTTGCACACTCATTTACAGTCTGTCAAGCTCAACCCTTCACATTGAATTGGTTGAACCCAGGAGCTTGTTGCTTGTTGGTTGTTTTTAAGAAGCTGTAGTAGTAAATCCATACTCTTCCCCAAAGTAGTAAATTTCTCGGCTGAAAAGTGAGATAAAGGGTTGTGAAAAGTATTTGCCTCCAAGTAATTCTCCATCAGGGAGATCTCTTGTGCTGCGAGATGCCTTATTTACATCGAAAGAGTGTTGAGTGGGTATTCCCCAGTAACCTCAGCGTGATCATTCTTAGTGAGACCTTCTGCCAGTATCTTATACAGGTTTTACAATACTGACTCCAGCTGAGTCTGTTCCAAGTCATTTAGAAGATATCAGTCAGTCTTGCCCCTACGGCTTTACTGAGTGAAGGAGATTAAAAAAGGATCTTTGACTTGTATAACTATCTTGCATGTGACACTCTTTAGCAAAGATTAACACATTGATGGAACAGCCACAGTGGAACTTATTGCTCACATAATGCAGGCAGTTGCACATGAATCTGACAGTGAAATGTCTCTTGTTGTGTTTGGTACATGACTTATTGTCATAGTTAACACAATATAAATGTGTGAATCTTCGATTTGTTGTCTTGCAGGTATGCTGGTGGTCAATGTTACTTGGAGAAACAAGACATATGTGGGCACCCTGTTGGACTGTACACGGCATGACTGGGCTCCCCCCAGGTAAGCAGCCTCTTCACTTTATTTCGAGCAGAGAAAACAAGTTTTGCACTTTATTTTTGTGATTATTTAAACATGATTATACATGGATGGGGTCACAGATTGCTAGATCACAAAAAAATGAGATGAATATAATCATAGATATCTAAGCATGAATCCTCACAAAACTTACAGGCAAGGCAAAAAAAGAAAAAAACTGCAGCATTTTGTGTACTGTTAAATTTACTGTCGTGCATGGTAGTTGTAAATGTCAAGGTAGAAAAGATTTCACTATTGCCATGAATCACTGATGCGTTCACTCTATCCAAGCTCTTGGTACTTGGTCTCTTAACCTTTTCATATTCTGTGTGATATGAATCTGCTGTAGCAGCATCTGCTCAAGGATATACAGCCTAATGCACCAAATTTCCAGTGTGCCACTGGATCTGCCGCGTACATGTTAGTCTTTATGTTGTGCCTGGAGAAACAGGATTCATTGGCAAACGGCTGATGTCCCAGGAGGCAGTAGTGGAAATAGAAAGCTACTCTAACAAGCCAGATTGCAGAATCCAATTATTGGACTAATAGCTTTTCCTCAACACTGTAAAACATTCTCTATCTCAAAGGCTGCAATTTCTTAGATCAGTGTTATGTGGGCGGCAAAAGGTGTTTTTGTAATTTCTGGATACTTGCCTTTGTTATGCAAAACACAGAGGATGTGTAAAATACATTGCCAAGCGCTTGCTTTGATTTAGAGCACCTGCTCCGCATCTAAATGTAAATATGAATCTATATTTGAAATGCATGGTTAAGTGCAATAGAAAAAAAAATCAAGATTAAAGTAGTGCTAATGGAAAACAAGAAGATGCCGTATTGCACTAATGTATCATAGTATATCACAATAATGCTAAGTACATGAGGTTTGCTGGGTTGCATTTGCACCAAGATAGTCTTACAGTTTGCAGCACGACTACATTAGGGACACACCATGAATAATTCATAAGGCTTTCAACGGACTGAATATAAACTTGGGCTTGTAATGAGTCTAAATTCCTGTACCACTGTCAGACTACGGATGTATTCACATCCCCTGCTGGGGCTGAAATTGTTTGGAGAGACTTGTAGAGGAAGCTGTGAGTCATACCAGCCCCTGTGTCTGACTTTGTCACAGACTGCTAACCTTCACTGCTGTGCAGAAAGATAATTACATTACTGTTATGGAGTGATAAGGCCAAACCGCTATTTTAAGTATTTGAATGACTGCGTGTTTTGATTACAGAGCAAGTAGAAGGTTCATGGCTGTCTTTTTAAATCATGCTTGCTTGTCTTTCATTTGGACAGTCGTGTGGCTTTGTTTAAAGCGCTTGCTCCCTTATAGTGCACTAAGAATCAGATTGGTATGTTGCAAGAAGACATGGATAGAACAATGGTGTATCCATTTTTATATAATTGCCATTGTTTACAACACTATAGTAAACAAAGTACAGTATTGTCATTCTTGGTATTACTGTTATGGTTTATTTTTCTGAGTTTCTTATGAGACAGTGTGGAATTGTGGCATGTTATTTGACATACCAACACAGTAAATAACAGTGTATGCGAGATTCCCAGTAAAATGTAAACAAATCTCCCTCAGACAAACTTTAGAGAGGGTATAGCCGAGTACAGATGTAGTCAAAATCTTGCTAAAACTTTTTTTCTGAAAGCTTTGCTGCAATCTGAAGAGCATTACAGATGCCAGAAACTGACCTTTTTTCCCTTTTATCTTGACAATCAGATGCTTTGGGCCTGTGTGGTTTCCAAGTAATGACTAATGAGGGCAACAGGGGTTTGCCTTCCAGATACAAGTGTATTTATGTAAGGTCACTTGTCACATCTTGATTCCACACAGGTGATCTCCATTTCATAAAAACAGCTGACTGCACCGCTGATGAGTTTAGTCATTTTTCATGTCAGACTGTTGATCACTGTCATAAGTGCCAATTATATTCACGGTGATTAAATGCTGCAAAATAATAAGAATTAAAAGTTCAAAGGGGGATTTAGTGGAACATTGTTATTTATTTTTAACATCAAAGAACTTTCTTTATATTATTTTGGAATCTAAAGTTGTGTTGCAGTTGTATTAGGGTTTTTTTGCCCCCCCTCCCTCACTGTTGCTGACTACTTGCTCATAGGGAATCCAAAGGCAGCTTTGGATTGTTGGGTTCCCTGTTCTTTGTTTAAAATTCGTAAGGTCTTTACCATACTATTTGAAGTGTTATGAGATGGCGTGTTGTGAATTGGTGCTATATAAATAAAATTTAATTAATACTGTGACATGACTAACCCTTCTATCTGATTTTCATCACTGCTGCAGGTTTTGTGAATCTCCTACAAGTGATCTGGAGATGAGGAACGGTCGTGGTCGAGGTAAGAGAATGCGGCCGAACAGCAACACCCCCATCAATGAGAACAGCAACTCATCAGACAACAAGGGCACCACCAACAACAAGACACGTGCCGCATCTAACAGCAAAGGCCGGAGGGGCAGCCAGACACCATCGGAGCGCCGCACCCCGCCAAACAGTAACACTGAGGACATCAAGGCCAGTCCCTCCTCAGCTGGAAAACGCAAGACCAAACCAGCCTCAGACATGGAACCCAATTCCAGCTCAGAGGACACCAAAGGCAACAAACGTATGCGGACAAACTCCAACAGTGGAGGGGTGGGACCAACCGGCCTCCCTATCCCTTCTATTAAGACTGAGCCACTTCCACCACCCCTTGATCGCAGCTGCCCCTCTCCAGTTCTAATTGACTGCCCACATCCCAACTGCAACAAGAAGTACAAGCACATCAATGGTCTCAAGTACCACCAAGCCCGTGCACACAATGATGATGACATAAAGCTGGAAATGGATGGAGACAGTGAATATGGAGAGGACTCAACTCTCCACCCTGAACCAGGGAACTGTAACGGAGCCTCTATCTCTCAGAAGGGATGCTTATCTCCTGCACGGTCAGTTACTCCAAAAGGCAGGAACTTTGAGGCTCAAAGTCCCTCCCCGTCTTCTGGCAAGTTTGGTTCAAAGCAGAGTAAAAAGAAAATGGCCGAGACAGATCCAGAAACAGGAGGTACACCAATGGATGGCTGTGAGGATGGGCCATGCCTCACTGATGAGGCCAGTAACGATGGTATAGATGATAAGAGAGGGTCAGATAAGTCTAAAAAGGGTAGCACTGGCACAAAAGCTGATAAAATGGCCCAGAAAAACTTGAAGTCACCACGACCAATGGGTCCTACCCCTCCAGCATCCCAACAGATGTACTCCTTTCCTCCTGGAAACCCAAATTCTTCCCCAGGGCTTACCCCAATAATACAAGGAATCCCCAAGAGTCCTCAAATGAAAGGCACACAGCCAAAACCTCCTGCCATTGGAGATCCTGCCCCGAGTAGCTCCAAAGATAAGAAGAAGAAGGACAAAAAGAAAAAGGATGGTGGAAAGGAAGCAGACAGTCCCAAGCCTCCAGGAAAAGGAGGGAAACTGGAGGAAGGAAAGCTTCCATACACCGAACCTTGCGATCAAGGGAATAAGGGGGAAGGTCTCCTAAATGGTTCCTCGGATCCTCATCAGAGCCGCTTGGCCAGTATCAAGGCTGAGGCTGACAAGATTTACAGCTTTTCTGACAACGCTCCAAGCCCATCCATTGGTGTAGCCAGTCGAATAGATGGTAGTGGGATGCCTCAGCCCCTCACACCACTTCATGTTGTGAACCAGAATGGAGCTGACAACTCTTCAGTCAAAACCAATAGCCCAGCATACTCAGATATTTCAGATGCTGGTGAGGATGGTGAAGGAAAACTAGAAGGTGTCAAAGTCAGGACAGAGGACCAAGCCATCAGGGAAAGTGTCAAAAAAGCACTCTTTCCAAACCAGACACCCAACAAAGATTCCCCGTACTATGCCGGTTATGAGACGTATTACTCACCAAATTACGTCAACCCCAGTCCTGGTGGGCCCAATCCAGGCACACCAGTGGCTGAAGGTCAGGTTAAGATCAAACGGGACGATGAGCCAGACCAAGGTGAGGAAAAAGTCAAGGTTGAGGTTCATGAAGAGCGCAAAGCTGACAGCAGTGCTCCTGGCCAGCAGCAGCAGCAGCAGCAGCAGCAGCAGCAGCAGCAGCAGCAGCAACCGTCCGTCATCCAACAGAGATCCAACATGTACATGCAGCCTCTTTACTACAACCAGTATGCTTATGTTCCTCCATACGCATACCACCCTGATCAGGCCTACCATAACCACTTGATGAACACCAACCCAGCCTATCGGCAACAGTACGAGGAACGGCAGCGGCAGATGGCTGAACAGCATCGTGCTGCTGAGAAGAAGTCAGACGTAGCCATGAAAGAGCGAGAAGCCTCCTTGAAGGAGGAGTGGAAACAAAAGAGCCCAATGCCGCCAAGCCTCTCCAAAGCCCCCAGTCAGTCAGACCTTGGAAAGACGCCGCAGCCCCCAAGCAAATCCAGGGACTCTCCATCCGAGCCCTCCTGTAAATCCATGGGAACCATAAAAGTGGAGGACCCAAAGTCCCAGCAAGCTGAGGGGCTGAAGATGAAGCTGACTGAAGGGGGCCACCATGGAAAGGAGGACTCCAAGCAAACACTGGAGTCCAGAGGTCAGGCAGGGATGGAGCAAGCAATGTGGTACAGACAGGTAAAACCCCATTTACTCTAACAGTGCTTATGAGTCTGTTGTGAGAATATTTTTTTCTTGATTTATTTCAGTATTCAGATGCGGATTTCTCCTGACTTGAGCCTTCTTTTCCGCCCTTAGCAGTACCCTGAGAGCCAGAAGCCCCAAGCAGAAGATGAACACCAGCAACAGCAAACGCGATGGAAAGATGAAAGGGACAGAGAGCGGGAACGCGATCGTAAATTAAAGGATGACAGGCCCCGGCCCAAGGACAGTCAAAGTGGGCCCAAGGAGGACGGCAAAGAAGGCAGTGATCCTAGAATCACTTCTGAAGACCATCGGGCTCTGAGCAAAGACTCTCGTTCTAATCCCCACATGCAGTTCTCATCACCACTAGCACAGCATCAGGGCTACATGCCCTACATGCATGGTTACCCCTATGGACAAGGCTATGACCCCAACCATCCTGGGTACAGGGGCATGCCTTCTGTCATGATGCAGAATTACCCAGGTATGACATTACATTTATTCTAAATATAAGAAAACATAATATGCAGTATGAAAAATGTTGAACTGATGACAAGATAAATTCATTAAGTTTCTTTTGTCTGGTGAATTTAATCATTAGTCCAAGTCATCAGCAGCTTCTTTTAGCCAAATACATGCTTAGCTAACTTGATCATTAATGTAGAATGGTGCAAAAGTTGCTAAACTACATTTTGAATTGGGAACAATGGAAAGGTAACAGTTCTCATTACTCCAATAATGTAATGTCTTGGTTTTTACAAGCAAACACAAAGAATTGGTGCAGATTTCAATTATATAGTCTCAACAGATGTAATTTGCTGCACATTTTTGTTTTTTGCTAGAAAAATGTAATTTTCAAAAGCTCCACAAAGTAACTGCAATCCTTTGGTCCTTTTGGCTTGGAAGTGATTTGTAAGGAAGTTAGATAGTTCAAGCCAATCAAGGATTGATTTTGTTAGAACCAGAGTTCCTAACAATGGTTTAGAGTTGGAATATAAGTGGAAAATCACATTTACTGCAGAAATTGCAGGCATCCTTCCATGCTTTTTTTTTTTTTTTTTTTAGAAATGGTGAAGGTGATTACTGAATTGAATGCTCGTATAAAGACTAGTAGTAGTGGTTTAATTTGTGGTCATCCTCAAATATCTAGAAGGTCTGATGAATGTAACCCAAAGAATGTAGTCTATATGGGTAATGTGTTGGTAGCAAACAAATGTTAGAGTTTTTACGACAACAACGTGGCTGCTAATTCACATTCAAGAGGATGACTTTACTGTTAGGCCGTTTTCCACTGGAGGAATACATGAATGATTACAGTAACAATTTTTCTGTTTCCATTGATGTTAACTTTGAGTCTGCCAAAACAACAAAAAATAGGAGTTACTCAACGTAGCTGCAGTTCTATAGGCGCATACAAAATAGAACAGTGGAGGTTTGTTATGTTGGCCTATGTGGGGAATTTTACATTGTTGATTGCAATGCTAGATTGCTACTTGACGGGTAAATGGTACTCTATGTCCTCTCCAAATTTAACCAATCAGCGTTAAGCCCCAACCAGCTCATGGACACTTTTTGTCCCTGAGCCAGTTCTTGAGGTTCAAGCCACCCTCAAACAGCCAATATGATCCGGCAGTGGAAAACGTCTTATTGTTAATGTACTTACAACATGCTGTTTGTAAGCCACTTTCTTACAGTGTGTGTTTTCATTTTTATTATTAAAATGATCCCATGTAGAGAAAATATGATGGTACTACTGTTTACACATTAGTGAAATTTACTGACTGGTGATCTAAAATCAATTACGTTCACCTCAGGATTGGTTAATGTTTGCATGAATGGAGAGTAGTACCAATCACTTGTCACATTTGTATTCCTTGTAAACCTAAATGTTTTCTTATCACTCTTAGGTTCTTATCTACCTGGAGGTTATCCATTTTCTCCTTATGGGAGTAAAATAGCCGGAGGTGAGGAAGGTAACGACAAATCTCGCGCTAGCCCCACCGTCACCAAAACAGCAACGGACTCCAAAGCCCTGGATATCCTGCATCAGCATGCCAGCCAGTACAAGAGCAAATCCCCGACTGTAGGCGACAAGCCGCCCCACGACAGGGAGAGGGAGCAGGACCGAGGAGCCGCTGGAGACAGAGATCGGGAAAGGGAGCGCGAACGGGAACGAGAGCGAGATGTGGACCGACCGCGCTCTTCGCCATCCCAGCGCATCATGCCCTCCCACCACCACCTGGCATACCCCCTGCTCTCAGGACAATACGACCTGTCCTACGCCACAGGTAAGTCAGGCATCCTGGCTCTACTCTATCTGTTTGCACAGATTCAAAGTAGATCATAAAACAAACTGTCAAAAAAACGTAACTCTAACGGATGCTATTTGGCCATTCCACCTCAATTCACCAAAAAAATTTTAAAAATCCATGTCTGACCATCTGATATTTGTCTGTTTTTTTCTGCATGAGTGCATAAGTATGTTATTAAGTAAAATATGTAAAAGCTGGGGTCATAAGTAACATTTATTTTTGAGTTAAAAGTTCTTAAAGAAGGGTGGGGTCATGTTGATCTATGCGCCATTCTCTTCATGCCAGTCTGTGGAGCAATGTTTAAAGTGCTATATTGCATAAATAATAGAGCACTTTCAGAGCACTGAAAGTTTGTGGACTTATTGATGTGTACATATGATCCTCAACAGTACAACCTTGCTTTGATAGAATAATACATACCAGTTTTATGATGGTGCAAATTTAGAAATATCCATGTTTTAAGTAACTCAGTTCAATATTCACCTTAAAAACTGTCACATTGAAGGCGGTCAGGCATGGAGCATTCGGTGAATTGAGACAGAATGACCCTATTGGTAATCTGAACTAAGAACTAAACAAGGAGATATTACTGATTGCTGCATATTTCCCAGCTCAGTTTACCTCTTTCCTACTGCTGCCAGCCAACAAACAGCAGCCCCTCCCTTTATCCACCAGTAGACACATGCAAAAGACAGTGAAACAAAACACAAGCCTATTGAGACACATTGACAAACCGAGAGCAGTGTTTGCAAACCAGCTGAATGCAGGTGGCCGACATCGCGCTTCACATAAATAATTCACAAACAGTGTCCCTGCTTTAAAATGTTTAGCCACTGAGATACGAGTGCAGAATGCCCTGTAAAAATGTAAAACTGCATGTTTCTTTGTTCTGGGTTTATTGGAGGTGAAATAAAAGGAACACGGTGCTCGACTCTTTCCTTCCAACATTTATGTTGCTCTCAGAGGCAGCAAAACCTGCTAAGAAACAAATTCGTGTTCAGACAAAGCCCTCAGTTCTCTGCTGCAATCTAGCACAATATGCAGTGCAGCTTTTAGCCCCTCAGCTCATCCATCTTAAGTAGGTCCTCTGAGGACAAGTGGATCACAGTGTTGATGATAGAGATGTTGAATGAGCCCAAGATGCAAAACCACCACAGTCTGCACTGACATCTAGTGGAAGCTCTGCTCAGTTACACTTAGATTGATAAACAAATCACACTTTGTTGTCAGTGTGTAAGCAGAAACTCTTTATCAGCTGTGCAAGTGTTGTTGAAATTGTGGTGTTGATTCAAATATGTGATCTTTTTAGTGGATTTTGTTTGTAAAGCTGTTGACTTGAATTGTGCTTTACACTGACAGGTGTTTCTCTGATATGAGTGATGAAAACTTCACCACAAGCTACATCCGTTTCAAACATTTTAGACAAAAACTGAACATTATAACTGTCATGAAGGCAGGACTTAGTGCAGCACTGTTGTATTAGTGTGTGTTTATATAGTGAAATGCATTATATTGTCCAAGCTGGTCATATATTTTTTTTATCTGAAATCTTAACCTACAAATAGAGTTGGGTGATAAGCTAAAAAATATTACAATAAAATGTTTATTTTCAATTGATGTAAATAATTATTGATAATGTTTATTGATCTACTTTTAAAAAAGACCTGGAGGAAAAAAGTTGCAGTTTCAATTTAATGGATTTTAATTAAGCACTTTAGTCATTTATCAAGGTACATAGGTAATAATTGTAATGCTAATTATAATAATATTATTCGTCATACTAAAAACACACAAATTAATGTACACAATAATAAAAATAAATGGGGATAAAATAATGATCTCCTGCTGATACACATTAAGTAAATACTTTAGATTCATATTGGTTTACATTTAATGCATTGTGGTAAAACATTCTATTAAAGTCTCTCTATTAAACTTTTTTATTGTTATTGATTGTGTCTGCCATATCTGTATTATATATATATATATACATATATCATTTTATCATCCAGCCCTGTCTACAAAATTAATTTGGCACCAAAATAAGTGACATAAGTAATTTGTCTTAAATGGTACAACACAATTAAATGTAGTAATATTACTTTACTATTTCTCTTTTCTATTCTAATCTTAGCGTACGTACATTTATTTTTAGTAATGTGCCGTACTTACATCCTATTGCTTTTCTAGTAGATGCTGCGTTTATTGTCATGTTATTGTAGGCAGTATCTGGCAGAGTAATTTCTGTTGGGATACACAAAGTTCTGTCTTGTCTTATATCTTCTATTATTGCTCCACTGTCAACAACATGAGTGTGAAGTATTTTCTCTCTGTGTTCAGTGTAGTTGAATAAGTGATCTGGCAATAAACACGTCTTTGTTTTGTCTTTTTCACAGGGAAACCTGACCGTCACACCTCAACCCTGCAAAGATTCATGTGACCGGCTCACATGAGAACAAGATCTCCCGGGTGATACCTTTTAGACATCAGTTGAATGGTGTTTCTACCTATATTTTTTAGTTTCTTCTGCCCCAAGGCTAGGCAGAGTGTTGTTGTTTTTTTGTTTTTTTTCTTCCTCCCCCTCGTAAAAGAATTCTCCAAACCTTGGACTGTAACAGGACTGAGAATAACCAGGTTCAAAGCCATCGCTCTGCCCCGTCACGCAGAGGAAACACCAACCCGCTGATTATCTAGTCTTTGCACTGTCAACAAATACAATGCAAAAACAGACTATTGGACTGCCAGAACAGCTTTTCTTGTTGTTTTGTTTTTATTTTTCTGACTGCATTGGGTTTTTTTTGTCACACGCAGAAAGAAATTGGCAGGGGATTTCGGGAAGATGGGTGGCTGATGGGGAAAGAGGAGTCAAACTAAATTAAAGACGGACACAAAAAAAGTGAATCACATTGAGATGATTTCAACTCTTATGTCTTTGGCTTCTCGTATGCCATGAAACAACAGTATATCCTTAACTTGACAAATGTTTGGCTATATTTCGTTGGGGGAGGGGGGAGGGGGGATATGGCAACAGCTGCTTTCTTCAGAGACTTACGAGCCTGAGACTGAAGTTTATTTGTTCATTTTCCACCGTCATTAATTCCCATCCTCTTTGAACCCTCAGTTCTTGTTTCAGGGATGATGTCGTCATGTTTTTTGCGAAGGGACCGCGTACACCTCAACGGAGAATAAACACTATTCATGTTTTCTTTTTTTCTCGATAATACTTTAGTTCTACTCCATATCATTGTGTTCACCTTTGAATGTGTCTGATGCTGGTATTGGTCCTGTTTTTTTTTTTAGGGGTTTTTTGTTTGAAAGGGTCACATCTGTCTTTTTACACTCATTCAAAACGCGGTGAAGCCACATTAGCAAGCGACGAGTTCATCGTCATCGCCGCATCGGGCCACTCTGTGTGGGTGTTTTTACTGTAAGATTGTGCTTCTTTTCAGCTTGTCAAGTTTGATTGTTTCCTGTAAACAATGTGAAATTTCACTCATGTAATTTTTCTGCTGTAATATAGACTTTTATCCTACTTTTTAAATGTGCATAAATGTTTATATTTATCCCAGCACGCAACTGTTTAAAAAGAAGAAAAAAAAACTGTTTAATAGCCTTCACAGCATTTTACCATTATGGGCTCAGATCTGTTGCTGCAGAGTCTCGTGTGCTTCTTCTTCTTCTTCGCCTCACAGGTTTTACTTGTCTTGCTGCAGATTTATTTACTTCACCATGATTCATCCCAACGTGCAGTGTACAGTTAAGCCAGTCCTCTATACTGCTGAAAACAGAAACCCATCTCTTTATTTAGGCTGATGTGCTGTCGAAGTGCATATCTTGGTGCTTTGCTTGCTAACGTGGCTTCACCATAACACACGTTCACCTCGGACAGTTGTTGGCATGTTTTGCGTTTTTTGAAACCAGTGGCTAGCTTTAGATCAGCCTGGAAATGGGCCAACGAGACCTCAGACACTTGTTTCTCTTGGTCGCTTGTGCAGCTTACTGGCACAGTAAATATAAGTGCATGAGACGACCCCCACCTTCAAAAACAATATATCTTCTTCGATCAGACGTTAATAGTTTAAATGGAAAGGAAGCAAGAGTCAGTTAAAATGGAGCAACGTGAACACTGAGTAAAATGTCGGTCCCTCTCTGTGAATTCAGTCTTTTTAAATCGACACAAAAAGCCACAGTCAACATGTTCTACCAGAGCTCCCTCCTGGCTTTAAATTACACTTCCCTTATACCTCAGGGGTTGTAAAGGTGAAACTCTATCCATCGATTTTGGTTCCTGTTTCTGGGTGTGAAAAAAAGCACATTTTCTGCTCCAGGCTGGATGTGCTGCTGCAGGATTCGAGGTTTAATGTGATGCTGTTGTGGGTTGTGACCAGTCTTAATGTTCCTCTAAAACCATTATAATGAGAGTAGAATATTGACCACGCTGTCATTAAATTTAATTTTATTGATTTTTTTTTTTTTTACTTCTAATGTTCCCATTGTTGTAGTCTCTGTTTTTCTCTCATTAAAATACTCAGATCCCTAAAAAGACCACCACCAGTTAATCTCATGTCCCTCTGAAGTTTGATTAGGAAACTGCAGCTTTTCAGTTCGAGGTTCTTGGACATTCCAAGGAAGCAAGCTGCCAGTTTCTCATCCCGCGGAACGTTTGCAAGATGGTATATATTTTGACTTTTTAAGCGCATTTTAAAGAAGAATGGCTGACATGAATAAACTGAATGTGGTGGTGTATGACTTGTACTTAATCTGTAAGGGTAATCTAGGCAGCTGTGATGTTGTCATTAAAGTCAGTGGGTTTTAGTACCAGCAGACTGCATACAGTACATATAGTTTTATCAGACAATGGTTGTGACAAGTGCATTTGTTCTCTCTCTGAGAGTAGTAATGTTATCTCAGTAGTAAAGCAAAGCCCAGTGAAAAATCATATATACTAAAGTGTATGAAAAGCCAGAAAAGTAATGTTTGCTATCAACATATTGGAAAGTGCTTGGCTCTTGTATTTTGCAGGACTGTATTTGTTTCATGGTGAAGAGTATATTTATTGGCCAGCAGTTGTCTCAATTGGTGCCTAGTTGAACATTCTTCTGTGAAAACGCAGAGACACTTGCTCGTTTGTCCTTTTCCCAACCCACCGACCGTCACGCAAACTCCCCCCCTCCTTCCCCTCCCAGAGCGCCAGCACTGGCGCTCGCAAAGGATGTTTACAATGTCTTCATTTTTTTTGTTTTTCTTTTTTCTTTCTTTCTGTGTGAGAAATTCAGAACTCTTCTCCCTCCTCTCCTCGTTTCTCCCTCTCCCTTCAGGAGTTTGTGTAAAGTGTACATTACCATGGTTCTTTTTTATACAATACTCTGTAACTTGCCTTTGTAAATTTGGGCTGGAAAAAATAAATCTTTTTATGAGACAATCTGTCCCGGGAACTGCTCACTGGATTCTGCTCATGTTGATCTTTTTAGGAGGCTTTCGGATCAGCTGTTTGGGAGAAGGTCAGCTACAGATCTGGGGCCTCATTTATACACGTTTTCTGAGATTGAACTGGAATCATTCCTTGCAACTTTAACATGCCTGTGATCTGTAAATCTCCAATTGGCTTCAACTGACAGAACCTGCTCTGTGATTTCTCCTTTATATGATGCCAACACAAATGAGGGTTTAGTCTGGAACAACACGGGACCAAAAGAGAGAAGAAAACTTGTTGGAAGATGAAACTGAAACTGCTGCAGGAAACAAGGTTGGACAGGAAGAAATAGTCAGAATGATCTTAAACAAAAAGAAAACCCAAGGTTACTACTTTCTAAGTTGACAAATTCTGCATAGATCCTTGAACCTGAAGTCTGGCTAAGGTTGCATTGACCATTGCAATGGATGCAATAGTCCAGTGACCTCAAACACATCATGCTGCAGCTTTTTTGCTGCTTGATACAAAAAGAAAACTCAAAGTTCTCATTTTCCGTCATCTACCAGAGAAGTCCGTCTGATAGAACATTTACTCTGATTTAAGAGTTCTTTAACACAGTTTTCTTGACGTGCAGGTTTCACATGTGTACAGCAAAATGAGCAAGGAACAGGAAAAAAAAACAATTTAAAAGAAGATCTAGCTGCTAAAAGAAAAGCAACATCAAGTTTATGTAAATATTTTGGCTGCAGAAAACATGACGCTGAACAAAAGTAGGTTCTCTCTCTGCAGAGGTAACCCATCTAAATTGTTTGATCAGATCTGAATGTCATCCAAAGCAAAAATAAAAAAAACCTAGTTTGAATATCTTTGCCAGCATTACACCAGATGAGAACAGTTCCAAATAGTTTTTTTTAATTTTCGACACAGATTTACTCCCCTACAAAACAAACCTAATCATCCTGGAGTTAATAATTCCTTCCAAATGGAGTTATTCAAGTCATCTGGTGAAAATTCCTGTATTTTCTTTTCACATTTCAGTGTATATGACAGAAAAACAAAATATCACAGCATATTTTTTTCCAATATTGAGCAGCTCTACACCTGACAATTAATCACTCACGCCTCTAATCGATCATTCCTGTCACATTGTTTATTAAAGTTCAACACGAGGTTGGACGCATCCTAAACTGCAACACAGCGACACAACCAGCAGGAAAACCACCTCCAGACTTTACAGATAGGATCATTTCCACA
Organism: Dascyllus trimaculatus; assembly: GCA_024666655.1. NCBI lineage: Eukaryota > Metazoa > Chordata > Actinopteri > Pomacentridae > Dascyllus > Dascyllus trimaculatus. The sequence continues at coordinate 15,515,088 of CM045445.1, read as the reverse complement.
TCAAAGTAAGATTTTATAAATAATTACTTGCATGTGGTTTTTCTGCTTGAGTCGTGCTAAAAATCCAAACTAACCGTGTTTCTCTGTATTGTAAAGGCGACTCAGCATTTGAGCTTGTTTTAACTTTACATTCATGAATCTTTGAGTAACAATGATTTTACCTTACCGAAAACATTATTTTGACTTTCTCTAAGTTGATTTCTTATTAGGTTAATAGAGTTCTTGTGCAGTTGTGTCCAATTTGTCATTTTTCTATCCAACACCTATTATATTTTTAATGTTTTTATCTCATCACAGTATTCAAAACATCCCCAGAACGGGAGAATCAAGTGTCTAAATCTGCTTTTGACATTAAAGCTCCTCTTCCTGCAGCAGTGGACTGGATGTTGCTACAAATACATGTTGTGGCCACAGGAGAGCAGTGTCTCTGAAGAGGCCGCCGGCAGCCTGAGCCGGATCAAATGTCACTTTTTTGCTTGTTTCAGGGACTTTTCCTGCTGACTAACCAGAGCACCTGAGAGGCTCTGCTTTAACACAGTATGCTGCCATTTAATACAATAGGAAACACTGCATCTGCATCTTTGTCAAACCGTTTCCAGGGTCCAGAAATAGCTCCTCTTTGAAAATACGGGTTCTGCTTATTGTTATGCAGTTGTCGAGATACTAAAAGGCTGGTTTCACAATCATCTGTCACCTTAAATCTGAGTTTAGAAGATTTCTGCCAAAAATTCTGCATAGACTGGATTTTTTTCAGTTAGAGAGAAGAAGTAGGTGTAATTTTAAGAATCTTTAAGTAAGTTATTGATGTGTTTCGTTTGTGGTAGAAAATCTCCATCAGATTAATTGATGTTATTCACAGCTGACTGTTTTTATGCTCTAAAACATGTTCAGAGAGGGTATTTGAGTTAATAATCATGTAAAATAATCATGCTTTTGTTGGCATATGCTTCCAAAATTAGTTTAAAAGCAAGTTTTTGCCACACATTTTGCATAGATTTGGGGTTTTTAAGTTAGAGACAGGAAATGGGTGTGATTTTAAGAATTTTGAAGTAAGTTATTGATGTGTTTCTTAATTTTCTCTGGAAAACCCCTTTCAGATGGGTATTTTTGTAGTAAAACACGTTGAGAGGGGATATTTGAGTCAATAATCAAGTAAAGTAATCATGCATTTGTTGGCACAGGCTTCTAAAATGTGAGGCGTTGCAGCTTTTTTAAATTTGAATTTATCAGTTTTGAGATCACATTTCACACTGCAGTGATCAGTCAGTACAGTCACTGCAGTGGGCATTTTTTTTTACAACCCTACAGACAGTGAAAGCTTGAAAAACAAAAGGATCATTAGGTGCAGTGAGTTGGAGCAGCTGTTAACAGTCTCTTCAGTGCATCACTCAACCTGCAGCCGTTTAAAACTTTTTATCTGCTGCCTTTCACTCCTATCAGGCAGTGGGGATATTTTTAACTGGCCCTAATGCTCCTGAACTGAGAGCTGCATTAGCATAATGCAACATCAGTGACAGGCAGTGATTACGCCGGGATGATTTTGTTGAGTGTAAATGTGAAATCTGATTATCCTCTATGTTGAGCAGAGGGAGGAGGGAGGAGAGAGAGAGAGAGAGAGGAGGAAGGAGGGGTTAAGATACCAATGTGCTGAGCCAATGGCTTTTCCACAGAGCAGCTGGTTGGCATCAGGACAGTTCAGGCCGCTCAGAGGACGGAGGAAACTTGAGGACGGCTGCTGCTGCTGCTGCTGCTGCTTCCCCACCGCTCACTGTAGGACACTGAGGCCGACTTCAAGGAGGTGTTCATGGGATGCACTATCTACGCAGCCAGCCCTAAGGCCCTGCCTGCCGACGAGGCCCCCGGCCAGGACAGATACTACCAGCTGCCCCACTACCGCCTCCCCCATGGTAACTGCAGCCAGAGGATAGCAGCCAGCAGAGCCAGGTCAGTGATGGACTGGACCAGAGAGGAGGAGAGCAAGAAGAGGTTCAGACATGTAGGGCTGCAACTAACATACATATTAAAAAATATTGATATAACTTTTGACAAAAGCTTAACTAAAACACAACAAGAACTCTTTAAAGAAAACTTTAAAAAGAACGTTAAAAAAACGTAACAACAGTGAAAATAACGAAAATAAGAGCAAATATCTTTACATGCAGTAATAGTGTAATTTTACTATTCAGCTTTCCAATTACTTTTTTGTAAATATACAGAATATATTTTTAAGAGGACATTGTTTACAGTTTTAGCCTTTTTTTTTACAGTAAATTTGTAAAAAAAAAAAAATTTAAAAATTTAAAAATAAGAGTCTCTAATTTAACAAACAGGGGGGAAAAAAATCTGTAAAATAACAGAAAATAACACCAAAAAACTTATTTACCATTTTTCAGTCAGTAAGATATAAATAACAGAAAATATTTTTTAAAATATATTTTGATGTAAATAGAGCTTACTTGTAAATTACAAATTAATATTTGTTAAAATACAATTTTTGATGTGGACATTATTTACAGTTTTGGCCTGTTTTTTTAATTTTATATTCTACAGTCAACATGTATATTTCTTTTCTGTCATTTTTACTAGATATTATCTGTAATTTAGCAAAACAGGAAAAATCTTTAAAATTACAGTTCAAAAAGTTATTTACTGGTTTTCAGTCCTTAAATAAGCATAAATATACTTCAGGCAGATTTAAATAAAATAAATAAACTGTGTAATTTTTCACTCAAACATTGTAAAAGAACAAATGAATAACAGTTAAAATACAGATTATTGCTGTGGACATTACTTATAGTTTTTCTCTGTTTTCTTCTGTTTGAGACACAAATTAATACATTTTTCTGTGATTTTACTAGCTATTATCTATAATTTAACAAAACAGGGAAAATTGGTAAAATTACAGTTAAAAATAGTTTTTTAAAACATTTCTTTTTTCCAGTGTAGCAGCAGAACATTCGTTTTGAGTTTTTAATGCCGTTACCAGACACAACAGATACTTTAAAATGAATGAGAAATGAAAAAAAACAATCAGTGAAAGGATTAAATCATAAAGGTGTCAGCAGGTCAGAATATTACTTCTTCTCTTTCACTTATTGAATATTTCTGCAGATTATTTCACCTGCAGTTCAGACAATCACCAGTTCAGTGATTAGAGCCCCAGAATGTGTAATCCAGACTTCGTGGATGTTTCTGAATGACATTGTGAACCTACTGTGACCTCTGCAGCAGTGTTTGGATTGTGATTAAGTCACACACGAGTTTCAACTTATTTTAGAGGGAGCTGCAGTATTTCCATTTTCCAAGTAACATCCTGTTTATGTGCTTCTGTCTTCTAAGCTGAGAGCCTGAACTTGATTTAACACGACTGGATGGAAAGTGATGCTTGAATCCGGTTTAAGGTGCACTCTGAATTTCTCCTAAGGTAGATAAACCTGCAGCAGGATTTTTTATGCAAAGATATTTTTCCATCCAATTTTCCAACATGTTTTTTTGTGCACCATTCAGTCTGTGGCTTCTTTTTGTCTTTGGTTCAGTGCAACGATTCTTCCACCTTCCTCCACTTATACTGTGATATGCTATAAATAATAATGCAAGCATCGTGTTACCAAAGTCCTGGTCTATTTGGTAGAAAGCATTTCATTTATACTGTCATAAAACAAACAGGGGGAAGTCTGCTTTCACACGTTATCAGCAAGTTTTGCATTTGACTTGAAAATAATAGTTGTCAAATAATCTTCTGTCAGTGCAAGAATCATTTCACTCATCATTTCAACACTGCTCATAGAAATTCACATTTTTAAGCTGCCGTCCAAACGTCTGACAGCAACACCATCAATCAGCACCTCACATGCATGAGTAAGTGCACTTTCTTCTTCCGCTTCCAGTTTACAGATCCATAGTTTGAAATGTGCATATTCAGACTCACTAGCTAAACTATACATTTAAGTGAATACTTAAATAATTAGTTTAGTTTAGTTCATCTCTAACCATAAACTCCCTATTGAAAAATCAAACGACTAAACAATCATGCAAAGAAAAAACCCAGACAAACTTCTTAAATGTGAGTCTGTGCAGGTTTTTTCAGTTAAACGTTATTTAAAATTAAAATTAAGTACAATTTATCTTTCGGCAACTTCAAGATCACTTTCAAAATGTTTAAAATTGTGGTGAGCTTTTCTGCTCTTTCTTTCTTTCACCAAAAGATCTTTAAGCTGCAAACCTTGCAGTGTGTTCGACCAGCTGTCAGTATTCTCTTCAGTTCATCTCTCAGTTTGTGTGTTGTTAAAAATGAACCTGCTGTCGCATATCAAAATAAGGTTGGTTTTTTGCGTACATTTTGACTGTTGTTTAATTTTTTAATCCGATGTGGTTCTTAAAGTGGTTTGTGTCTGTATTTTATTTACTTTTTCAACAGCAGGTCATAAAATAAACTTCAAACTGGGGATTTTGTGGATTAGAAGTGAATAAAATAAGAACAAGCTGCCATCTTAAAGCATTAAGTCTCAGTCGGGGCGGAGACGAGATGTGGTTCAGGGAGGCCACAGAGTAAAGTCTGGACACGTCAAACAACCAACAGTGAAGCCGGTTAGAGGGTCTGAACCGGAGCTACATCCACAAAATACTATTAGTCTGGCAGAACCTTTCCTTTACCTGTTACTGCAGACATAGTTCAACACATGACGAGTCGTCATTCAACCAAGTAGAAAACATCTACAAGGATGTTAGCGCATTTCAAAGGTTTCCTCTGACTGCAACCGAAGTTAAAGTCAGTTATACTGTGTATGATTTCAGTTCAGCTGTGGATTTAGCTGAAACTAAAAGAAACATGTGGTGCACAAAATGCAACACTGATCCAGAACCTGCAGCCGAAAGACAGAAACTAAAGTCTGGATGGGCACATTGTGATGAGCAGCTTCCAGTGTCTTATGTCATTTCAACTGTAAGGATCTCAGGAGCTCAGTACTTAACTTTAGCAACCATTCCAGAGTCTTAGTCTATTGAGGGGTTTCATAAAAACTTTCATTCTGTATATTAGCTCTCATAGGACTTCTAGTCTGGACTTTACATGCAAGCCATAGGGAAAATTTGCCTACTGACAAAACAAACGAGACTCTGTGCCACGTTAATATGAGTCTGTTTGACTGTTCCTATAAAACTGATCTGACTCCACTGCTGGTATCTGTGATAATCACTGGTAATTTTACCCATGTAAGGTCGTTGTAGTGGCTGTTCGTCAAAATCAAACTAATTTAAAAGACCCACTGATGCTCCTTTGTCCCAAGGAAATCTGTGTTGGTTTATTTATCTGAAACAAACAAACAAACAAAAAAAAAAAACCTCACACCTCCTGTTGCCTTTTACTTCCTTCGTTCTGGTATCAACCATGAGTCTCCTTCTTGACTTCCGCTGGTTCAAGAAGCAGCAGCTCGTCTTCTTCCTGGTTCAAACATGAAACATCCTGATGCTGGCTTCCCTCCACCAGCTCTCTGTTTGCGTTAGAATTGATTTCAAGATTAAATTGATCACATTTAATCTAATCTTTATTGATCCCCTTGGGGAAATTCCTTCTCTGCATTTGACCCATCCTATATTCATAGTTGACCTTAACCATACATACTGGGAGCAGTGGGCTGCCGCGGTGCAGCACCCGGGGAACAGTCAGGGGCCCACAGTGGTGGTGACTGGGACAAGCGGTCGCTTTCACTTTCCCACCTCAACCTCTTTCCAGTCCGGGAGCTCGAACCAGCGACCCACCAGTTCACAAACCACTAGGCCAGCACTGTCCCATCATAAAGCTCATATTGATCACATTGATCATGTTGACCCCATAGGAGCCAGTTTGCCCTTCTGACTGTTTAAGGCTTCAATCTAATGGCAGCCACGTTGTTGCCATCAGGACCCCTCAGCTGTAGAACAACATGCCTGTATTCTTTTAAATCCCTTCTTAAAAACCCATTTTACAGACTCTTTTTGACGTGACGTCGTCTCGTTTACTCTCTTTCACTCGGGCATTTTTAACACTTTTATTATTTCATTTGTATCAGTCGGTTTTTGTTCTATTAATTTATTTATATTCATTTAAATAAAGCCTCAATGTGTAAAAATATGTACTAAAAGTGGGTCCTCAAGCAGTTTTTAAAAACTTCTATCCCACAAAGTATTTGATATGTCCGTCTAAAACTTTAAATATCCATAGTTTCTGATTTTAAAAAAAGTTTACAGTAAATCAGAGACTGTCAAGACGGAGGTCACTGATGATTTTAGATGGAATAACCCACATAGTAGTACTGGTAGTAGTTAAAATATCCAAACCATATACATTTCTAAAATAAACAAATACTATTAAGTTTAAAACAAACAAATATCTCCTGCAGTACGGACTGATCACATTTTTGATAGACAATTAGATATCAACTTTGTAATGCTAATATGTATGAATAATATTGAAACGATTAGTCAAATAATCCCTGAATCAACAGGAGGCAAAACATTTTCACTGTTTCTCAGGTGATCTTTAAATTGCTTAAAGATAAAAATAAAGTATTTATTATAAAATGACTTAGCAGCAACGGCAGGCCTCCTGCATAACTGACTGTAGTTTGATGTGTTAAAAAATACGGGGATCTTGGTTACAGAACTTGACCTTCAGCGGTTTGTAACCTTTTTATATTTATTTTTTTAACAGTGGTTCTGTATGTACACATTTTAAAGAGTGGATTTTATAAATCAGCAGAGGAAGAAGAAAATGCGTTTGGTCATGATGTGTATCTGTCTATTTAAGGTGGTGATTGATGATGTTGCTGTGAGACATTTAGATATCAGCTTAAAAACATAAATATCTACAGATAGGATTAGTCAAAAAATCCTTGAATCAACTAAAAGAAGGAAAAAACAACACTCACCATAATTTTAAACGTTGAACAGGTGAACTTAAAATAGCTTAAAGATAAAATAAAAATATTTAAATTGGCACATACCTAGAAAAAACTATTAAAATTATATCTTTCTGCTTAATTATTGGCTACAGTGTCATTTATTATTATGGCGGTCATGGTTACAGAGTTTAAACTTCATTTGCAGCAGTCTGCAAAATTCTTTTTCAACTTTTATTTATTTATTTATTTTAAACAATGGGTCTGCAGACATGTTTCATACTGGGGATTTTATTAATAGGAAGTTTCAAAAGAATAAACATACTTTGTTGTAATGTTAGTTTTTTAAAATATAAATGTCATATACACGATTAGCCAAATAATCCTTGAACTAATTCAAAACTTTTTAACAACTAGTGGGCTTTTCAAAATAAAATCTCAAACTCGCAGGTAACACTATTAAAATGTTAAACCAGATTTTCTCCTTCTCTTTTTGTACCACTATAAATTATTTCCCCCCCCGGTGAAGACTACAGCTGTAAATAATGAGCAGTGTGTGTGCTGTTGTGGGCGTCTGTGGGGAGAAAATAGCCTCTTTAATCCCTGCTGCTGCTGTAAACAGCCACTCTGCTAATAGGTAAAAGCTCAGCCCACCTCCAGGAGACTCACTGGCTGCAGCTCAGCGCGACTCTCCGCTCTAAACTCCACTCAGAGGAGAACTTAGGGGCTTTTTAGTCCGTTTTTTCGTGGATGAAGAACTTCAAATGATTGAACCGAGAAATGCAGCAGCGACCTGAGGAGTTTAGTGGAACTACGAGGCGACAACTGAGCGCTAAAAGAGTCGGAGGACTGTGAGCTACAGGTAGGAGACTGTAGTCAAGCTAGAGACCAGAAGGAAGGGGGGCTTCCTGGAGGGATTTCAAAATAATGCACTCATGACGAATTGAGGTTGTTGATGAAATCAATATTAAACGTGTGAAAATGTTGTTTTTAGCAGTGGGTAGTTGCTGGTAATATGGTAAAATTAATTTAGCATGACAAAGAAGGAGAGTTTTGGTTAGAATTAGCAATTAATTAAACTTTACAAGTTGCTAATTTGCAGTAATTAAAGGTTGAAATTGATGATAAACATGATTATTCTGCACATCTGACTCACATTTAATGCATTTTTTAAAATTATTGCTACTTTTTTGACCGTGATTGCAGATTGTGGAACACTTATGACTCACTTGTCTGAGTGTTTAGAGAATATTTGCAGGAAGTTCTTCAATTTTCTTGAATTCCTGGAGTTATTAATTGTTTTTGTGTGTGTGTGTGTGTGTGTTGTTATTATTACTTCATTTAACTTGACTGCAGATTGTGCAACACTTGGGTGCTGCTTCTGAGCCCTGATTGACCCACTTGTTTTAGCATTTAGAGACTATTGATAGGACGCTCTTGAGTTTTCTTGAATTCCTGGATATATTTCTTTTTTCCCATCATTATTATTGCTATATTTACCTTGCCACAGTTGGCGTTTGTGATGATTATTCCACGCCATTTTAAAAATGTGATGAATACACATCAGAATATCTTGCATTAGAACATAAATTGGTTTAAATTTTTAACATTGCCTAATGTGGTAATGCTCCATCACATGTTTAAAAGTAAACAGTAAAAACAGAATTGAATTTTGTCTATTAATGTTATTGCAACCTGCAGGATTTGTTTTCCCTGTTGGATATTTTCCACAAGCCCTTATAGAGTACCTGTTTGTATTTAACTTTATGACTAAACATTAACTACCAGTCACACTAAATCCCTTTTTTATTTCAAAACTACACTTGTTACCCCTTTTATTTTGAAGAGTTGCTTCTCTTCCGGTATTTTCTTGGCAAACTTTACAGTTTTTGATAAAAGGCAGCCTTTATTCAGAAACAAAAGACAAGTGCCATGCATTTAGACACATTTCAGGAATAATATGTATATTGAGACATTTAAAGTTGTCATTTAAAGTGGAAAACGTGACACTTTTGTCTGTTCTTGCCTTTTTAACACTTCAAAGGCAGTTCAGGCTGCTCATGCTGCCTAAACTAAAGGTACTGTAGGTCCATCTATTAAGAAATTGTAGAAATGTTGATATATTTTTTTAAAAATTTACTAAATAACTTCATGTTTGGGGCCTTAATAAAGCAACACACGGACTTTAAACAAAACTCTGACCTTTCTCTTTCCCCTTAAACCCCTTTAATCGCTAATTATTGTGCTCCATTTGAGTCCGATGAACATTTGAAGCCTTGTTCTAGCTCGAAAACACAATTTCACCATCAAAGGCTGTTTTGAGGTGCTTGCACAATGGGGAAGTTATTTCAGGAGGTCTCAAGCAGTGCAGATAGAGTATCTCAGAGTCCAAAGGCTGGACGTCTGCTGCAGGTTCATAGAGCGTCTGAGAAACACCAGAAGCCAGAGAAAAGTTAATATACAACAACAAAGGCGAGAAAAAAAGCACAGTAGTAGTGAAAAAACATCATAATGTGACCAAGTGATGCAACAAATCTCTAAAAATGATTTAGGTTAGGTGCAAAAGTGGCATTCATTGCATTTATTTAGGTTTTATTTAACTTATAAGAGGTTTTTGGAGCGAAACCTCCTGCAAGTGACTTAAATATTGTCCAGTAGATAAAGCAATCCTCCTACACTCCCACTGTACACGATCCTTGCTGTTGCTCTCAAACTGCCTCCATTGGAGCCTGTTTAAGGTCAAAATCTTCCATTTTTTTTGCTACAGTAGCTTATTTGTAAATGTTTGGTGGCGAATAGACAGATTTAATTTGTTATCTCTCTCTGTGGGAAAGAATCCCAGCATGTCGTAACTGATAGCTTCAGTAGCAAAGGCTGCACGTGGAGGAGGAAACGCTGACACAACACTTATAACTGATTCAGATAAGCTTTAAAAAAAATCTTGACTTTAGGCTTTTGAAAGAGAAACTTTGATCCATTTGCATCAAACAACAGCAACAACACCTTGAAGCTGCAGGGAAATCAGAGAGAGAGAGAGTGCGATTCTACAGCCTTAACGAGATTAAAGCTTATTGGATTGGAGGGCGTCTTGTGACGGCACAGAATGTTTGTCTCCGGAGACAAAGAAGGACACAAAGGAGGAGGAGGAGAGACGTGAGAGGTGGAGGCCTTTCAATTAACGTTCGTGTGAAAGAAACAGAAGAAAAAAAATTAAGATCCAGCAGGGAGGTTTTTTGAAGGAGCATGAAGTCATTGTTTACTTGTTTGTGTTGGCGAGGACTGACAGTGTTGTTCAGCTCAGGGTCATACATGTACGTATTGTCTTGCTGTAAGAGCCGACACAATGAGCCGCCTCCTGCTTTGTTGCCTGAAACTTGTGCTTAATAAAAAAGAAATACAGCTCAGGAGCTTTTTCAGGAGCGAGATTTTTACTTTTTCGTCCCTGTTTTGTCTCTGTTCTGACCTCAAATGTGTCAAAATCAGCTTTGAGTGTTTTCTTTATGCTCAGAGTACTGACAAGAAATAAAACACATGCATTTAAGCAAGAGCAACAGGTTACAGAAGGAAAATTAGTGTTCAACTACTATGTACAACTATATGTATGTACGTGTTTAATGTGAATCAGAGTTTTACTGCAAAATACAGTTTATAACAATAGGAATGGGATTATTGGCACCTTATATATACATGAGGTAGGGAGGTGATAGTTCAGTGGAGTCTTTGGAATATAATATAAACAGTATATGTATGTACAGTATGTGCACTGGTTCAGGTTTGGACTGACATAAATGTTCATCACTCAGCAAACACGTTGCCCCCAGGCAGTCATTTCTGCCAAACAGAACCAGGCTTCTGTCTAAAAGAATAAGGAGAGAGCAATAACTGTAATTTAAATGCTCAGTGGGACATAAAACTGCATGTATGGAATCAAAAAGTATTATTAATAGAAGGTGTGTTTTCCCTACTGGTTGTACTTCTATTATGCACAGTTTCAAGATCTGTACCTGAGTCAGTGCAACAATACAACTGGATGGATGTTCCGCTGTCAGTCGACTGGTTACAACCACTATCTTTGGCATTACAGAATTCTCCCATAGATTTCTAGTCAGGGTTTTTTAAGTGGTGAGTCTCTCCCTACAGTGTCTCTATACAAACTTTATTCTAGACACCCGTCTTCTGCTGCAATCTGAAGTATAAACAGGACTGAAGATTTTTCTGTGACTTAAAAATGATGACTTCCCTGCAGAATATCACTGTTTTGTTGGATGTTGTTAGAACAACAGTTTCCCAGAAAAATGCACCAACTTTGAGCTGGAAGATATCTTTATTTTTTAGCCTAATTGTACTTTACTTGTTTGCTTCGTCCTTGCTGCATTTGTATAGCTGCTTTAATTTATACTTTTCCCAGTTTTTAAAAATACACCACCGCCTATAGGTGTCATTTACACCGGGGACATTAATAACACTTTTTCAAATGTTTTATTTTGTTCCCATCACTTTTTAAAGGTATGATTTTTACAGAAAGTTTTGAAGACAGTTTGCACCAGTAAATGTTAACTTACAAATGAGAAAGATTTATTTGCACAGTATGAAAACACACCCTGTAAATACAGAGAAAACAAAGATGCATTGTCCACTCAGTAGTTCTGCTTTAGCTAGATGTCCTCTTGGCAGCTTTAAAAGTGAAAGAAACCAGTAATAATCCCAACTGTAGAAGCCAAAAAGGTGAAAAACACACCACAAGTTCTTACATAGTGATATTTAAACGTTATAGGTAGAAGGAGCTATGATTGGCTGAACTTGACTCATGAACTCTAAAGAAGTATGCAACACTGAAACAACATGGCAGTTTAACCTAATATGTGAAGGTTTGGTTGATTTAATCTCGGCTAAGGTTATCAACTTTCTTTGACTTGTTTCTATTTTGTCATATTTCAGGGCAATGATATTGGATATTATTACTAACAACTATGTAGTAAAGCTTGATGTGATGTTGACATTGTTTTGTATTTGTGGATATGATGCATTACTTACATGGAAGCTGTGGTTTTGCGTTTTATGATTTATGAGTATTTTCATATTGTTGACTCCACAGTAGCCTTGGCTGTGCTTTTCTGACGCATCACTGTGCAAAGTTTATCATCTACTCTGACCTCCTTGAAGATCATTTCAAACATTTTTTTTGCCATCTAAGCCCTCATGTCTCACCTACTGTTGCTCCCAGCCTTTTCTGGACATCTTCATAGAGCTGACTGGAGGTTATAATACTTCATGCAGGGGCTACAAAGGATGCTCACAGATGATGAACTCTCTGTTTCCCACAGGTTTAAATTTAAGCAGATTTTGGCAAGAATTCTTAGGAATCTGAGGTTTTGGTGTTGAACTGTATTTTTTATGAAGATTCCTGTATGTCAGTCCATTTTTAAGTAGATCATTCATCTGTTTTCTGTTGCATTTTCTGATCATATTGCTGAACAGGAAGCAGCATCTTGGTCTCACTCAAATTTCACTATCAAATAAGAACAGCCCACAAATGAAGCTATGATGGAGCCCATCAGGATGCTTGTTGGATGTTTTTCTTGCAGCATTGTGCTATTAAACATAATGAACGAGTGCTTCGCTGCTTATTTACCTGAAAAACTGGTCAGACTGGTACGTTCTGTCTCAGTCTTCTGTGTGACATGGAATTTAAATATGACTTTAAAGTGCAGACAATATGACGAAAATGCTAATATAGTGAGATGACTGGGAGAAAATCACAGGTTGTGGTGCACTTGAGGCAACAATCTTTGTTTATTTTTTGATCGTTTGTTTTATTCTGGTTCCAGGAAACCCACACAGACTAAATAAAAACCCGTTTTAGATGTCTGAAGCGTCCTCATGGCCAAACTCACAGCGATATAATAAGATCCCAGGCTGTGGCTGTGTGATCAGAGCTGCTGTATGTGTTTTGAGATTTTTCAGAGTGCAAGCAAACATTTTGTGAATGAGTTAACCAAAGAGACAAAGTCTGTTCCCTGTGGCCACAGACAAGGACAGAGTCTGGTGTCAAAAAAATTCCCAGCTGCCTGGTGAAGGGTCATAAAGATTTTTTTTTTCTTGACCTAAACTAAAAATAAGATAACTAACTGTTCACCTCTGGTTTGTGTTTGCAAGCTGGTTTTCATTCTTAAGTGAATGAAAATGAAAGAGCACAGTCTCAACACTAAATAGGCTAACTGGGATAAAATATACAACAATTTAGAATAATCAAGTGTGGAGGTAGAACATAATAAAGGGGCTCGTTGCATGAAACCTTTTTAAGCAGCGTACAAGTCATGAAGAAGCAATAGAAATAGATTAATTTAGTGGATAAACAGCTAAAATCTCAGATGAAACAGATGAAATTATTACCTAAAAGCTTAGCTAAAAAGTAGTAGATAACAGAATTGTTGGCCAAAAGTAGCCAAACAGATAAACAATTAAAATAATTAGCAGAAAGTAATGATAAACAGTTAGAGTGATAGTAAATTAAAGGTTAACTAAAAACTAATTGGCAGAAAGTTCAAATTGCTAGCTAAAATGACATACAGACAGCTAAAATTATAAGCTTGAAGTACCTGTTTGCTAAATGTAAAAGATAAACATCGAAAAACTAATATGTGAAAGTAATTGTTAGCTAAAAGTAATAGATGAAGAATTAAACATTTTATCTGAGAAAAGTAATTGGTAGCTAAAATTGGTCAAGCTGGTTTTCATACTTAAGTGAATGAAAATGAAAGAGCACAAACTCAAGACTAAACAAGCTAAATGGGATTAAACATAGCCTACAGCATTTCAGAATAACCATGTGGAGACTCATAACACTGTAAAGTGGCTTGTTGCATGAAACCTTTTTCAAATTTTGCAAGGTTACATGGATCCCAAACTCAAATTAATTCAAAAAGTTACATATTTTAGCCTATCATAATAAGAAATGATTGTTAGAGTGAAATCTTTTGATAATACTAAAACAAAGATATTTCCTCTAACAAAAAAAAAAAAAACTTCTGAGAACACTAGGATGTCCTCCTTTTAAGATCATTTTCAAGATGAACTGCAACAGAACCACAAGCCTTCATTTTGCCCTTGGGCCCACATCTCTCCTGAATCCCTTAAGCTAAGACTTAAGGTTTAAGGGGTTTTCTCACCTTATCTACTACAATAGGCCTTTCACCTCCCATTCAACCCCCTGTGATCACAGATAACCAGTCAGATGTAACCTCCAGCACCAGAAAGGCCCTATTGTTTGAACAGGTCAGTGGCTGACGTAAAGCTTCTGGCCAATTAGAGATAATACATTGGAAAGTGCACACAGGAGCCTATTTCCATCAGCACCTGTAATTATAGCAGAGCAGGTGGTAACGACTTCCCGTCTCCCAGAGGACGGTGAGGCTCAGGGCAGGCAAGTGTTTGCATGTGCATGTTAGAAAGACAGAAAATAAACTGAGGTGCAGCTGAGAGGAACAAAGCATGATGGCTGCTTTACAGCTTTGATATAACAATACCAAGAGTACCTATTGGAAACGCGAAGTACCTTCAAGATTGTGGACTTCTCAGGTCATTAAAAAAATGAATACAAGTTAAATCAAAAATGTATTCTGATGTTAAAGAAGAACATTAACAAATGGGATCTCAAATTAGAGCGATGCTGATCATGCTGACACAAAATGTGACTGCAAATGAAAACAACAGAAAAATAGTAATCAAGTGGAGAAGATGAAACAGTAAGTAGCCTACAAATCATGGAGAAGCAGTGGAAATAAATAAATTCAATGAATAAGCAGTTAAAAATGTTAGCAAGCTAAAAGTAATGGATAAGCAGATTAAATCATTCGCTGAAACTAAAGGAAATGTTGGCTAAAAGAAGGCTGATAGACCAACAAATACAGTTGTTGGCTGAAAGTACCTGATAAACAGTTGACAGTGTTTTTAAAAGTAATTGTTAGTTAAAGAAATAGTTGTGAAACAGTTAAAGTTGTAAAGTAGCCATTACCTAAAAGTAAAAGAAAAACAAATAAAATCATTAGCTAAAATCAGTTGTTAGCAAGAAGTAATTGTTAGCCAAAGAAATAGATAACAGAATTGTTAATTAAAAGTAATTAATGAAAAAATACAATTGTTTGTTAAAAGTAATTGGTAAACATTTACATTCGTTAGCTAAACGTAATAGATACACAGCTAAAATGGTTGGCTTAAAGTAATTGTTACCGAAATGTAAACAATAAACAGATAATACTGTTAGCTAAAAATAATGCATAAAGAGTTGAGTAGTTATAACTACAAGTAGTTGTAAAATGGTTGAAATAGTGGGCTAGTATGTAGTTTTGTGCTGATAAAAAATGAAATGGGTTTTAGAGTAATGGATAAACAGAAGACAGTTCAAAGTAGTGGATAGTTAGCTAACTGTTAGCTAACTATCCACTACTACTGGATAACAGCTGAAACAGTAAGAGAGAGAACAGTAGAGGATGAATAGAAACAGTGACAATGAAACAGATAATACTAATGGGAAGAAGAAGCTGAAAAAGTGACTAAAAGAAAATATTATTTAGCTAAACATAGAAACATTAGCTAAAAAGCAGCGGCTAAACAGAAGTAACAGAAAAGAGCCAAATGGGTAAACAGTTGAAACAGATAAACACAATGAATAATAACAGCGACATAAACACTGACTATTCAGATTTTTAAAATATTTTTTGACATATTTTAACAACATCCTTTCTATATAATCAATATGTCTGAAGCCAACCCCAAAGTGCCTTAAACCTGCATTGTTTATAACAGCCAGCAGGAGAAGACTCCTCTGGTTGCCAAAAGAAGCCCAGTGTATAGAAGTCTTTAAGAAAATGCTCCATTTCTTGGTTGGTGTATTACCTCAATAGGCATTTTCATAATGACTTTATGACCTCAGCTACTAGTTTAAATTCTCCTTCAACACAGCATGGTGTTCATTCAGTAAATTAAGGTGCCATTTCAAATAAAATAGACAGTAAAGCAGCGAGTTTTAGGGTTCTTGTTGGTAATTTGCTACTTTATGGATGTGCATTATGTATTAACACATCGTTGCTTACGCCCGGTTTCAAATTACCAAGATGATGACAACCAAACTGCCAAGGCTTCATATCAGTAGTCCATTAACCAAAGGGTGATGTCACAGTTGCTCTGTCCTTCTTTTATAAACAGTTAACAAATAATTAACATCCAACTTTGAATAGAATACACTTGAACCATTTCAGGTACCATTGGCAGCTTCTTTATTCAGACTGTCAGGACTGTGGGGAATATGCCACACATAAAGTTTATCTAGTCTGTCCGAGTGATCCAGATCCCTCGTGTGTTTTTTTCTGTTACTTTTGCTGCCTCATTGTAGATGGAAATTGCAAGGTTGGGTTTCCCTCCCACAAGAAGCCATTTGCTGCCATCCATTTTGAATTGCATGCAAAACAACTTCAGCAAGCCCTTAAAGTGACCTGAGCCACATAATCCCTCACAGTAAACAAGAAGCTGGGATTTGGTTCTCTTTGCATTTCATCTGAATCCTTCCTTCGCTCAGCCTCAGTATTTACATATTAGTGTGCGTCCATGTTGTGCTGTGTGTATGCTTGATGTCAGTCGCCACCCACAGGAAGATGTGTTTGAATATCTCCCCTTACACATCTTATGGTCAGATCTATGGTTTCCTTTCCATCTTTCAGTGTCTGGTAACAGTTCATTTCATGAGATATTCGGCACTGAAAAGTGTGAAGTGTGTTTTTAAAGATATTCGCCTCAGCTCACAGCAGCACATCAGGTCAGCCATCTGCACAACCTCTGAGGTGCTGTGCTTCTTTGTAGACATCTGCGAGTACACACTGACCCCATTTACACAAGAACCTGGCTTTGTTTTGCTAAGTGGACATTTTTAATGCAGTGCAAACGAGCTGAATCAGACTTTGAATGTTGCATCACCGCCGTGTTGATTCTGAAGACAGAGTCCAACTTGTTTTCCCCATAAACTGTTTGGGAAAGGACACTCTTTGAAGCCAAACCTGGACGAAAACAAACATGATTTTTTTACAAGCGTACATGGAGATCGAGCACAGAGGTGCCTGCTGTTAACATAGAGCTGTGTGTTTGTGTATCCAGGGCCAGGAGCATGACTGAGCAGCAGGAGCAGAGCGAAGAAACAGGCCTGATCTCGACACAGGACCTGGAGCCCTCCAAAGACGACGACGCACACGGCCACTTCAGGCAAAACTTCTCACACAAAACACACACTGCTCTGCAACACTTGCTGTCTTTCCGTTTTTTATTTACCCCCCTTCACACACCATCTGTATCCTGTGCATGGTCATGGGTTACGGCCCTGGGAGATTTATTTTCACAGCACTCATTTTGTGCTTTTATTTCAGCTGTATTTGATGTCAAACAATGGTCAAACACACACACACACACACACACGTAAAGAGACAGCAAACAGAGATTTACAAAGGGTGTTTTTTCTTCTTCTCCCCACTGAGGCCTCAATGAAGAAAATGTGCTCTAGTCATACTAGTAATAAAGTTTTAATCCACATGTGTCTGCAGACAGAATGCATGTGTGTTGGTGCATTACATAAGAAGGATTCAAGGCAGGAGCAGTGTAATCCTGGGGAATCTGTTCGGGGATGGGATTTAGCACTGAAGCATGGTGCGTGAGTCGACTCAGTGAATGAGAGGGACTTGAACGCTTTACACACATGTCAGTCTTGAGTTTGTGGTACTCTGTGTGCAATCTGTGTCTATGTTTTATCCCCTTTCACTGCCCAGCTCACCTCAACACTCCCCTCGTGAGTGTGAATCTTACAATATCACATTAAGAATCAAAAGGAAAACATCATGACATGATGATCATATCACTGTAAAGTTATCACATGAGCTACCAAACACCTGATTATCTGCCAAGTGGGAACCTCCAGGGCTGAAAAATTAGGTACCAAAAACTGAACTGCAGTTCCTCAAATGGCCACTTGAGGCTGCCTCCAAGAGCGAGTCAATCCCCATAGACCCCCAAGTTAAAATGTTCAATTTCACAGCTGAAATAAACATGTTTACAGCCTGCTAGGAAAAAAATGCTTTTGCTTTATGTAGCTAATTTTGTTATTCATGACAACTGTGCTGGGAATTTTTATGTAACTCATCCATTTAAAATGTATCAACGATTAAGGTTACATATAATTTAGGGCGTAGCTGCATCAAGTGACAAGTGGGTACCTTGTTCTTGCAGCCAGACTTTATTCTGCTCACTTCAGCTGCACTTTAGCTCAAACTCTTTGCTAATGTTCGAATTTGCCAGCATCACCAATATGGCAACGGTCAGGAAGTCTATAGGTGAGATCATGGATGGTTCATTTACCTTTACATATAGTCTATGGTATAGGACACACATAAAAACATTAACAATAACTTAGAATCATGTCTCTTACTTCCTAATTAGTGAATATTCACTCTTCATTTAGCTCCATTTTGGACTCCAGCAAATTATATTTAGTAAGTAGCTTTGTAACTGCTAAATGATTCATGGTATTCTGATGCTGGGCAGTAATGAGCAACTCTATTCAAAAAGGCTGTTTGTGGATATTAATGAGAGGGAGACTGAAGCTTTAAATATGCTGTAAAATAGAAGATATGAGTTTAAAAATGCTAAAAAGCTAGCATCTAAGAGTTAGGTGATACTTTTTTGAATCATTTGATTGGATTGTCTGTTTTGAAATCACAGTAAATGTGGTTAATGCACATAAAAACTATATGGTTTTATAGCATATAATCAGACTTACTTGATGTAGATTTTGTGTATGAGTCTGCTATTTCCGCCACACATTTCACATGGCTGTCTTCTCCCCTTCTACTATTAGCAAGTTACTGTTTTCAAAACCCTCTTTGCTATGGCAAACAACAACCCCTAAACAGCAGCCTACACACGAAAAGATGGCAAGTTTTGACAACAATTGTGCGATAAAGCAGGAGTGCTTGGTTGTTTTGGATGAAGTAGTGATTTTAATGACAGTGCTCACATCCCAGAGTGCAAATGTTCCACCAAAACAATTCCTCGGTCACTATTTGCAGGGGCACTGTCACTGCATCCTGGGCTTAGCACCACCCAGGAAGTCTGTTATTAGTTTTAAAGGATTCAAACAAGCCAAAACCTTTTGCTTTTCCCCTGGGTTCAAGCTGAGTAATAGTGAGGTGAATGAGGTGCAGCCAGACCATTCTCCGCAGCACTGGTGGAGCTAGTGTACTTCAGCTTTGTGCTCATTCACACAGGATATCCAGGAAATAATGTGGAATTTGAAACTATTTTCAATTAATTTCAAATAATAATTTTCTTTAAACTCGCTATATCTTTCAGAAGTTTGAATGGATCAGAAATCATTACACATTTATGCTTGTTCCAGGGATTTTGTGAAATGCAGAATATTTAAAATTAAACCACACTGGTCTTAAAAAAGTTAATACAGACATCTCAGAAAAACACTGTAAAATGTTCATCCAAGCAGCTTAACCCACTCTTGTATTATGTATGTATTAGTATGTAATAGCAAAGTTGTTTGTATAAAGTGCTAAGATTTCCATAATATCCTCATTGGAAATGTTTGGGCTGCACCTAAGTGTTTATGTATAGCCATTAGGGAAATTATGTGACATATAGACGCTAATACTGAATTTCCAGGTATTGCAGTGTCCTAATATTTGTTTGTAAAGGAAAAACATCTGATGCCTTCCTTATGTCGGTTAAAATTAGCCCTGTTAATGTTGTGCTTGAAGCCCAGAGATCAAAACATCAGCTGACAAGTCTATTATCACATTTGTATGGACTCTCTGTTTTAAGCAAATGGGAACTCTGATCTATGGATCTCTTACTTTGATTTTAAACTCCCAAAAAATCTCTTTTTATGGCCATCAGCCTCACAGAGACTCTATCAACTTCTCTCGGCGCTCTCAGTCCCAATTTCCTCTCCTGCAGCTAAATTATTGACTGCCAGTCCACTGCTGCACCGGCCACCGATGGGAGGTGTTCGCTTTCTAATTTAGGATTCAATTTAGGATTCTTTGAGCTTGTAATTAGTTTCACTATTCTGCCTCACAGCCAAGGGCACCGTGATACCCGGACAAAAAGCGCATGCGTATATACACAAACACACTGGCAGGAAGGCAACGTTTTGCTTTGCTCGCAGGGGTATAAGCTGAAACACGGAGCTGGTTTAATTTCCAAACACACAGCTTCTGAAACAGGGATCAAAGACAGTTGTTGGGTTCTTTAGCTTCATTATATGTTGTGTACACTTTCAATACATATACACAACATGATCCACTGAGACCACCAACACCTGAAAACCAACATTATCTGCTGCTGTTGATGTGTGAAAACATGACATGTAAAATTGGACTGTTTCCTCCTGGACTTGTGAATCTGAAACCCTCTGAATAATATCCCAAATAAACACAAGGGGACATTTTGGTGAAGCTATCCATATCCGCATCTTTCCAACGTGACCTTGTTTATCCTGTAAAAAATGTTCTACCTCGGCCAGATTCACAGATCTCCCAGCAGTGGTGTGGGAATTGCCTGTAGCACTGTTCTTCTTACTCACTTAGATGTACCAGCGGTATTGATTAAGACCTGGATCTCGGGTAAAAGGCAGAGACAGATGGAGAGGGAGAGCGAGGACCAGAGAGCCAGTCGGTCCCCACAGAGACGCCAGTGTTTTTAATAATCACTCTCTTCTCTCCACCTGAGAGCTGTGCAGCCTATTTATAGGAGGAAACCAGCAGGCAGGAAGAGAAGCACACATGCACCGTTGTTCATAACATGGTCACAAGATGATGGGATGTATTTTCCAGGAGGCAGATTTTAATGAGGGAAATGGCGAGTTTGCACATCTAGGACAAGCTACACAAAATAATTAAATGTTGGAAAAGGTCAAACAGAGGGTAGTTTGTAACTCGTCTAATGGCCTGATTACTGCAATAATTCAGTTTGGATTACTTCTACAGTTATCGTACGCTCTAAATTCATGTAATCAGCATTTAAATTGTGCTGTCTGAGCTCACTTGTGGCATTTTTAAGTTTAATGAATGATATTTACAAGTTTAAAAATAAATACATTTCATATACTGTATGAAAACATTTAAAAGATATATCCCATTTAACAAAAAATTAAATTAAATAAAATTACAGGACTGAAATCTCTTTTTCTGTCAATTTTCCCTAACTGTATCTATTTTTAGAAACACATTTGCATTATTAAACTTGAATTTAACAGTTTAATCTGTTAAGTAAAAAGGTAATATATGTAAAATAATTATAATTTCCATAATTAACAACTTTCAGATTTTAACCATTTTTCTATGTCAACAAATTATCTTAAAAAATACATGTAAAAAGTGATTTTTTTTTTACAGTTACATGCTTTTAATGGTACTTTACAATAGACATGAACATTTTTTTTAAAATTATGTTAATGTGTTTATGTATTTCAAAGATTAAAAGTATTTTGAGGAAAAAAATTAACCCTCAAGCGACAGATTGGAGTAATTTATGACCCCAGGTATATAATTTTGTGCACACTTTTTCTAATTTTAATTGGAAAAAAGTTTCCTACCATGAATTTGTCAGTCTATGTTCATAGAATTTTGCAAGGATTGGCCGATCCGTGTGGCAAGTATAACCCAAACTTGTGCGGAGTCAGTTACGACCCTGGGGAAGATCTGTGAGATCTTTGACATTATAGCTTCAGATGATATTGCAATTTGCCAACTCTTATCATTATATTATACTGTTTTGCAGGGAAGCATGGCCAACAGATCTAGAATAGCAAGATTTACAGCTGCACTTTACAAGATACAACAGACAAGAGTTGTCTAACTAAATGTCATGTTGTTCTATTGGTGTCTGTCTTTTGGCTACTGTTTTGGAAATAAAATCAAATTCCATACCTTATTACATTAGATGATGGACAAATATATTAGAGAGTGAAATAAATATGAACAACCCTAAAAAATAATTTGTATAGAAGTATTCCTATATAAAGTAAATTTTTACAGTGTCCAACACTTTGTAAGTAAATGTACCTCACAATATGATGCAATGATGAGTAACATCAAGAGTGAAGCACCCTGACAAAAGAGAATTATTGGATCAACTTAAATGAATTGCTTCAGCTGATAACAAACAATTGAATTAAGTTTATTCAAAGTTAACAAGTCATATTAAAGCCGCTGGTTGACGTTAGATGATCCGTTTGTATCACATCAACTTAATTTTAAGGAAGTAAACTTGAAATTTCCAGTTTGTCCAACTCACATATTTGCTTTTCCCAAAAGTAAAACATGATTTTGTCATTCAACTTGATGTTCTTGTCTCTTCTTTGCTCTGTTCTCTGACAGAGAAAAAATGGAGTTGAGTTGCAGCAGAAAATTTTGCTCAGACACAAAACGCTAAACGTAATCTTTGCACTTTTCCTGAAATAGCAGACTGTAATAGAATGCCGCTTTAAAGGGAAAAGATTTGATTTCAAGTTGATAGAATCCACCATCTGCATTTACCAAAACACAAAATTAAATGCCATTCATTCCAAACAGTACTTTACTTCACCTACAGCTCAAATGCACTTTGTACAGTATAAGCTGACTGATGAATCATCTCTTTAAGGTGTCCAGCAGATCCAGCAGGAGAGCCGGCAGCGCTGCCACAGCTGCAGTGTTCTGCTGTAAACAACATCCACCAAGACACACACATTCACACACAGACACACAAACACACAGCAGGCAGCCACAGCATCTGTCAGCCTCTTCTGCTCTCTGACACTGTGACCCTGTTTGGATCTTTTTCAGGGCTTATCTCTAGATCTTTGTCTCTCTCTCACGAGATGATTCTGGAAGAGAGTAGGAAAATAGTTTTAGCACACCTACATAGTACTGTGTACACTTTACACATTTATAAAAGCAGAAAAGAAACATGTACTGTACTTTTCAATCCACTACAACAACCACGGAAGAGATTATAACTTTCATTGCCATTATGGAAATGTGGTAATATTGTTGAGGAAACAATCCCAGCTTAACGTCCACTTAGTTTCTATTTATGTATCTTTTGAGCACGTGAGTTTCATCAGCAGATTAAGTTTGGTCCGTTGTTTTGGAGATGGAGCTGCTGTCACGCTTTGCCTCAACTATAATTTGATGTTTTTACCAGCCATTTTTTAGTGGCATCATGTGAATAAATGTTATTAAATGACGCACAGTTCAGTTTCATCAGTTAATGCAACAAAATAAAACACCCCAGTGCATGTCATTTGAGAACAAACTAAGGTATTAAGTCATTTCATTGAGGATAATGCTTATTACTCATTTCAGCAGCTATTGGTTCATATTATGGTCATTTTTGTCCTATTTTGTCTCACATTATTAAGATTGTATATCAAATTGCTTCACCCATTTCCATTCCAAATCAAATTATCTCTGGTAGTGGTGACTTCTCACTCTCACATCAAATTTAAATGGACCGTTTTGCAGTGCACTCAGACACAGAAATCAGCGTTTCCCAGACATAATTATCTTTGGCGTCATCGTGACAGACGCCCCGGCGGTCAGAGTTTGCCACTCTCATCTCGGCCGTGACAAAGAGCTGCATGGAAAGAAACAACAGAGTCGGGGAGAGTTGTTTGGGGACAGAGGTCACGCTATCTTCTTACCCAGAGGAGCATCTCTCATCAGAACACAGACTCCGACTGTCCTGCTGCGAGAAGGACAGCAGAGAGGGAGAGTTTAACATAATGGCACCTTGCTGCACACAGGAGAGGACGACGTTCAAGGGGAATACAAATGTGCTGCTGATACATGATGCAGAATCGCAGTATGGCCCATTTTGAGAATTAGATTTTGTGAAGCACAATATATAATATCAAGTTGAACTACACCAATTTTATCAAGATAAGTAAGTAGATGGAAACTAAAAGCACCAAACTGAGGTGAAAATGGCCAAAGGATGTTTAACCAAATATTGGCATTGCTGTGTATAAACTGCAGATTTTTTTCATATTTATAGAAAACCTATAATAAATCAATGGAAGAACCAAAAAGCATGATTGTTTTTATGGGTTTTAATGATTCCCTCATTATGAATTAGCATCATAGCGTAAAGTCATGTAGGAGTCATTGGAAACTCTAGACTGTCAGATATACATGGTCTTTACAAGTATGTAAACTTTTGTTGTTGTTGAGTGTATATGTAGGTAAATATGTAAATACAGTGGATTTGCATTAGGACCTATGGTAACAGCAAGTAAAGCTAGAAAGGATTTTAAAGTTTGTGCCAAATGGCTATAGCTCTGAGTTGGGGCTGAGCAATAAACCTAATAATTTATGGATTATATCCAAATCATAGGAGCTACAGTTTTTTATAATGTACTAACATGAATGAAGCATTGTGGGGCTACAGAGATGGCCCTGCCTACAAATCAGAATCTCCAGATGTCAAGAGAACATGCATGTTTCTGTACAGATGGCAACAAAAATCACAATCATTATTCGTTTCAGTTGATTAAGAATTGAAAATTTCCCATCCCTCAGACTGCAATATCGCTGAAAATAATTCAACTGTGATTTTTTGTTGTTGTTGGCTGTAATTTAACACTTAAAAACCAACGACTGACTTTTTAATGTTTCTAGATGTCTTTTAAAGAAAAGTTGCAAAAAGTGTTTTAAAGATGCATTTGAATGCCACATGGGTAATATCATCTTAAAAGACTGCAGCTGAATTTAACTCTACCCGTCTCAGTCACTTGTGGATCAGTGTAGCTGGTAGATATGGAAGTTAACAAGAGGAATTACTGTTCTTGTGTTGCAGCGTAGAGCTGCTAAGCACTTGTTGTTATAAGTGGCTGTGAAAACAAGTATTTAAGTCTATCACAAAATAAATAATAAAAAAATAATAAAATAAATAATAATGAATACATAATTACATGTCTTGTATTTAAAGTAACTGTTGATTGAATACTAGATCTGATATTCAGATTTTTTCAAATTATTATCATTTTTGTTTTTTAATCAATTCCAGGAAAAAAAACATTTAAAATGTGTTATTTTTCTTGAGCAATGTCCTGCTCATAGCACTATCTGATTAGTTTTACATTACTGAAGGATAAAAGTTGAATGGAAAACATAAATAAATACACACTATTACTATTACATACTAAGTTATGAGTTGTTTGTGTTATTCAATTTTTTTTACTGCAAATGACTACCAGTCTTTATCGAAAAAATCACATCAGTTGACCCCTAGTTTAAAATCTTTCTCAACTAAAACTAAATCACTAAACTAAATAAAATGTACTTGTGGTAGGCCTATATTTTTTTTTTTACATTTTTAATACATAGAGTGGTATTTTTATCATATACTGTATATGATACTAGAACTATTACAGAATCACTGATGTTTATATGTAGGGAGCATTTGTAATGTTATTAATGTGCATTAATGACTTTAAATACTGTTGAATGTGTAACAGTTCAGATGTTACGTAACCATCTGTAACTGTAAGAAAAGTACAGTATTTCTGTAGTGAAGGTATTAAGTATTATAAAATACCAGGTATTATGAAACCCAAGTGCTTAAGTAGAATCCAGCTGTGATTATAAGTGTGATGAGGAAAGGCATATCTGACCATTTTCACTGTTTTTACACAGCATGTTTTCACTTTTCGCAGTACAGAAGCAAAGACTTTGAGGATGATGACTAACCGATGTGTGTTTTGTAAAATGTAGACTTTGTGCCCTTGATTCTCCCATTAATGCACACAGTGCAAGAAACGGCTTCCACAGAGCTGAGATAACTCATCACAGCACTCAGGAAGCTGCAATTTGGTTTTGTCAGAGCTTCTGTTTTATCAGTATCTCCTCCAGCAGCCGTGTTTTCATATCAACACTGTGCTGCATCTCTCTGTCAATCACCTGCACGCTCAGAAAGATGCAGGAAGAAAGACAGTCTCCAAGAAAAGAATCTGTCGCCTCTCAGTCTTTATTGTTGCACACATGTCTGCTTCTTTAACTGGGACAGCAGCTCATTTCACTGACATTTTCCTTAAAGGTCTGATTATACTGTATTTTATCTGCCGGGTGCTCGTGTCTGCTTTAGCGGTAGATATGAGTATCATGCTGTGACATCTGCTGCTTGCTCTGAATATTTTCCTCCTGAGGGGAGTCTGATGCCAGCGATGTCTTTGTGTGTCTTTAAGTGTGTGTGCTCATTAAAAGAGGATAAAACTCTGTCACGTTGGAGCAGCTCAATATTTATCTTTGATTATGTTGTGTTGTGACATCGTTCGTCTCTGCAGTTTTGGACACTCTGATGATGAGCTGTTCATGTGGAAGCTTTGAGTCAGCTGGGATTGTTGTGAAATGTATGCATACATGCTGCATGTGCACACAAGCTAAGCAGCATTTGTTGTGGTGCCAAGGACTGTTTTTGACTTATTATTCTGCCTTCAAATAAATATTTTAACATACTTGGCTTCCTTTTGGTTATCTGCAGATTTGTTGAAGCACAATATGCCTTTATACTCATTTTTGAGAGGTAAAAATGAGGAAATGCCACTTGAATTTTGTGTATTTTTCCTTTTATTACAGGTTTCAGCTGATTGAAGACCTGTCCTATGAAGATGTGAAGAAATGTTACAGGGGCTCGGTGAGTCTAAACCCATTTGTTACTGTATCTGTGATTCTAGTAAACCCAAATAGTTATATTCTTTATATGCAAAAGTGGTATTCCCTATAAAAGCAACACTTTCCCTGTCTGCAGTGCTAAATTCGGACATTGGAAACTGAATAAAGCAACAATTGAACTGATTTGGTTTTGCAAACTCCCTTTTTATACATTTTAGACACTGGTTACATTGACACCAGCACTTTTGTCTGTACACAGTGTTTTTTTTCCTTCTTGCTTTTCTTATATAACAGCATTTTTGTTCATGCAAAAATTAAAGATCATTGCAGAATTTACTGCCAAGTGTTATTATTCAATGTGATCAAGCCGCAAAATATTAAAAAGAGTAACAATTCCATCATGTTGCACAAAATTTCCACCTTCATGCAACATAATTTCTAGTAATATTGTCATACTCTAGTGGAAAGAGTATGACAAACCTATTATGAGTTTAGTGTGCAAATTATTATGCATAACTGGTTAACATGAGCCGAGCTGTTGCCCGGTGGTGATGGAGCCTCTGTGTTACTGTAAGCTACTGTTAGAGCCACAGTCCTGAGGACAGAGCCGACTCCAGCACGAGCTATTAATAGAAAGACAAAAACAGGAGCAGGGAGACGACAACAAACTGAGCAGATACGAGCTGAAGGAAAGACGAGATAGAGAGCAGGACAGAGGCTGAGATAAACTGGTGGCAGAGATATTTAGAGCTGCGAGAGAGGAGACGAGAGGTGGAGGGGATGGAGGTTTACAGGGAGGAAAATGTATGATTTTTCTGGTGAAAAAGGAGGAATTTCTAGGTCTCACAGACTGACACAAGAGAAGTGACAGAGGAAAGGCAAAGAAAGAGGAGCAGTGAGGAGTACCTAGGAGTGTTTTCTCAGCTCAGGATGATGAAGGGTAAAGTGAGTGTATGTGTGCACAGGAGGAGGAGAGGGAGGGTGTCAGCTGGGTGCTGCAAAGTGTAGAGTCACTGGAGGTGTATTTGAGACAGAGAAAGAGAACCTTGTAGTTGGGAAAGAGCTCAGTGGCTGTAAACTGAGGCGTTTGCTGCTGCGAGTCTGTGGTGTCTGTGTGTTTGTGTTTGTGCACATTAGAGGCAGGTGTGTGTGCTGCATGTAGACTAGAGGTAGTTGCACAGAGGCAGGCGACCCGTGACTGACTGGCTGCAGGGGAACAGTGTGTGTCTTGCAGCGGCTTGCTCCAGGCCTTCGATGTGCGCGAGTGTGTTTGTGTTTACGGTGCCAACGTGCTGAGCCTGGTGCAGAGCTCGCGTCCTCTGAGGGAGAGGGTGGTGGTGTCGGCACCGAGCGGAGGCGGAGTGGCCGGCGGTGGTGGTGGCGGCGGCGGAGGGGCCGGTGGTGGAGGTGGTGGTGCTCGTGCTGTGCAGGCAGGCCGGTCCGCCAAGGAGCTGCTCATGACTCTGCCCTGTCCCTCTGCACAGACTGTCAGCAAGTACAACTCGCAGTACCACAAACTGTTCCAGTGTGTGCCCAAGGATGAGATCCTCATGAAAGGTATGTCAATAGCATGCTTTATTTATTTGTTTGTTTGTTTGTTTGTTTGTTTTATTAGATATCTGTCATTCTGCCTCAATTCTCAGAATGCCTCATGCATGACCATTTATTTCTCATAAAGTATACTTCTGACTGACAACATACTGTACATTTTTAAAGCCCCTATGGTGGACAAAAATCAGCCCTTAGGTTGGTATGTTTTGGATCATGAGTGAAAGAAGTTTTCAGCACCATGGCTGAGCATTTCTACCTCGAGACTGCACTGTCTCCAAAATTACAACTTCCAGCTGTGTAGTTTAGAGTAGTTTTACAGTGTTTGAGCAGAGCTGTAGGTGAGCTGGTGTGCTTGAGCTGCAGTGGCAATGTAAATTTAGAAAGCTACAGTGTGGAGTTTCATGTAAGCCATTTGCATTCAGGAGAGGATTATTGTCATAGAAAAAACTTTACAATATATGGATTTTATTAGATATTTGTTGTCTGCCTCAGTTCACAGAATGCCTCATGCCTGACTATTTCTTTCTCATAAAGTATACTTCTGACTGGCACCATACTGTACATTATTGAAGTTCCCATTGATGTCAATCACAGGGAAAAAAATGTTTTTTACATGCTGGAACATGGATGATGAGTGAAATAAGTTTTCAGCACGATGGCTGAGTATTTCCATCTGGAGACTGCACTGCACAAACACACTGATTCAGACTTCCAGGTTTTTATGTGTAACAATTCAGTGCAGGTCCAAATCTTCACTTCTAAAAGTACAGCTGTGTCTAAAAATCACTCCCCAATTCATAACTCCTGTTCGAGACTGATGTTTTAAACACTTCCAAGCAGAGCCGGCTCATCCATTAGGCAATATAGGAAAATGTGCCTCCAGGGGTCGCCACAAAATCAGGGAAAAATTAATCTTCAATATAATTATATTAAAACTAGTTATTACCGTTAACTCTTAAAATGGAAAGCCCACAATTATTCAAATGTAAAGCAAAGCCCAATTAATATTAGTACAAATTAATGCTATTCGATTTCTTTTGTAAGCATATGTAAATTGCCAATGGAGGGGAGTGCCATAAGCTTGCGTAGGGCGATACAATGGATAGGGACAGCTCTGCTTACAAGTCATCATCACCACTGTGTTTCATTATGATCATTTTGTCATCTATAAATGCAGCAAATTGCCTTGTGGGATTGTTTTTGGAAAGTCGTGTATATGCTGTGGGCACTCTGTGTTTTTGTTTTGAGTTTAACAAAGTAAAAAGGTGGTGATTTTGGACATAGCTCGGGTGACTAACATAAGCAAGCCAGCTACGAGTACACAGCATTTAAAAAAGAAAAACGTGTTTACCAAAATGCTTTATTTACCAAATCTTTTAAAGACCCTTTTAGTGAAAGTCTGTTTTTTTACATTGCTAGCTTTTTCCATAATGTATTTTTTTACATGCTGGAAGATGTATCATATGTGAAATGAGCAGTCAACACCACTATTACAAAATTACATCTTGCAGCTGCATAGCAGCGTTTTACAGTGTTTGAGTAGAGTAGTAGGTGAGCTGATGTGCTTGAGCTGCAGCCAGCAGGGAGGACTGTCAGTCTAGAGGAATCAGAGTCACATCTAATCATTTTAAGGCATGAAAGGGTTATTTTCACTGACAAAAAAACTTCAGAATGTGTAACTTGGATGTGCAGAAATGAGGTTTTTTCTTAGGTTAAATCAACATCCGGAGACCGACTTTAACGGTTATGGAACATAGTTTTTTTTTATATTTCTGCTGCTTTGTATTTGCTGCAAATGGTTCTCTTGGCCCTGTGTCCACCTTTGAGTGATCTTGCTTCAGTTCTTCCACCTGGTTAAACTCAGAAACCTTCATATTTCAGGACACCAAGTGTCTCCTGCACAGTATCAACTCCTCTGTTTGCACAGTTCCATCTGATTTACAATAAACTTTGAAGCAATCTGTAATCCATCAAAATAAACCCCAAAACATGAAACTTAAGAGATGGATATTTATGCAAAAGTACAAATGAGGCAGGAGAAGGTTTGGAATTGTATATTTTTTTGAATCCAGCGTACAGTAGTTTAAGTATTTTGTCTGCTCTGTCCTCAGTGTACTCCTGCGCTCTGCTCAGAGATATCCTTCTACAAGGCCGACTCTACATTTCCAGAAACTGGTTGTGTTTCTATGCCAACCTCTTCGGCAAGGACATCAAGGTAGGAATGACTGACAGACAGCTTAATAAACTCAAAGTGACTGAGAAACTTGAACCGAGTGACTCCCAGTCGCAGTCTGACAAGCTGATTGGACAACTTGACAAATTATTTGACTGAGAGTCAGTCAGGATTATGGGCTGATTTGAAGTTTTCTTGCACATAGAAAACATCTCTGTCCATACGTCTGTACTGTGAAATGAATAACAGGTCGACTTACTGAACCTTTAACCTTGTGATTTTTTTTCCTCTTTGATGTCGTTCATTGTACCTTTTCGTTCATTTCCGTGAAACCAAACCTCTCCTGACATCTTGGTGACAATAAGCTACTTATTCAGACCACATTCCTCACATTCTGGCTGAAATGAGACACGTTTCATGGGTCTTTCCTGAGTGTGTTTTAATATCTACCTTCTCTGCAACCATTTACTCCAATCACGATAGTGTTCTATCTTACCTCTCATGTTCTTATCACCTTTTTTTAACTTTTGTCTCCTCATATCTCCTCATAAATGTCATCTTTTTGCCTCTTTTCCTTCTCCCCTAGGTGGCTATCCCTGTTGTTTCCGTGAGGCTTGTGAAGAAGCACAAAACTGCAGGCCTTGTTCCCAATGGCTTGGCTATCACCACAGACACCAGCCAGAAGGCAAGCACTTCCATCACAGAAGCTGTAAATTGAAATACTTCTGCTGATTAGTGTGACATGGCTGTGTTTTCCACAAGAGCTGTGATGGAAAAAGAACACAACACCCCGCTATAGATAGAAGCAGAGCGCCGTCCCAGCCTGGTAGCGAAAAGAAGTGAAGGGTGTTTCCACCATTACTGCAATGTTCAGAAGGGCCTCTTCACTTCCTGTCACACCAACCTCTCATCAGCTGTCAAAGACGATTTGTACCTTTCAGCTTTTGTCCTTTTGTCCTCCCAACCTCAGAATACTGATCGCCAATGAGCAACAGTAGCACACGTGTAATTTATCTTCAACTGCCAATTAGCACTGCACAAAAGAGACCCAACAAACGCATGTTGCCCAGAGGGTGAAAAATGTTTTAATGAATTAATCATTTGTATGCAGCATGCTTTCTGCAAGGGAGGAAAGAGACGGAGGGAAGCTGAGTCATTTGAAAGCTTAATTTGCTAAATTGAGGGAATAATATAACAATATTGAGCGCACAAATAAGTAATTTGAAGCTGTGATTCATCAAAAACCTCCCACCATTGACGCCCACCCGGCTTTCAGACTACAAGCGTGTCAGCTTTTTAGCAAAATACAGCTGGAGCTCAAATTATTTATTCTATATGTAATGAAATGAGGTCAAACATTAAAGTGATGCATGAAACACGTCACATTTACATTTTACAAGTATTGGCAGGTAAAAAGAAAAAGGAAAATTAAGATCTCTCCTCTTAAGATGTTAATTTATGAGCAGCTCTAAATTAAAAAACAGATTTTTCATGCACTTGCACGTTGGATTTCTGGAGTTTAATATTTTATAACAGACACACTTCTACAGAGGCACTTTTTAT
The DNA here is from genome assembly GCA_024666655.1 of Dascyllus trimaculatus. Lineage (NCBI taxonomy): Eukaryota > Metazoa > Chordata > Actinopteri > Pomacentridae > Dascyllus > Dascyllus trimaculatus. The sequence continues at coordinate 15,483,226 of CM045445.1, read as the reverse complement.
GCCAGTCTTAATGCATTTTAAGTCATCTTTGGCTACTCCAATGAAAGATAGAAAGAAGAAAATACTAGTATATGACAGAATATTCTGGCCAGTTGTAACATAGATACCTCGGCTTCATGCAGACTGCTGCCGAAGCACAAGATAGCTGGCTGTTCAGCATTATGGGAGTCAAAAGTTCAGTAATAGCATGTTTTTAGGAGACACTCCTGCTATACTATCAGGTCATACATACGTGTAACAACGGGCTGTACATGTGTATTGTAACGAATCATGCAGGAATCCTTCATTAATAACACAAATCATAGTTTATTAATCATAACAATTTCTTTTTTCAGAATCAGTTTTATTGTCAAGTAGGTTGTCATATACAAATAATTTGACTTGTTGTTTTGGTACATAACAGGAAACCCTTACAAATCGAACATCTCCATAGAAGGATAAAAAATATTTTTAAAAACAAAGGAGTGTTGCAAGTCGGTAGACAGTAAATATTACAAGAAAAATCCAAGGGATTTATCAAAGTCAAAAAAAAGGAATAGAAATATTTCCTGCGTACAAGAATGTGCAAATTATTCACTTGAGAATGTACAAGTTACTTAGAATGTGGTGTAAATTTCCAGATAAATGCAAAAAACGCTATGGGCACTGTGGTCAACTGGACACTGAGCTAAATACATTATGAAAAAAAACATGCTATGATCAGACAGATGACAGATTAAAGGAAAAACCTGAACCCATGACCTGTACAGTGAGGTGCTGTGATTGCTCTGTCGTGCTGTTGCAGGCATTTAACCCGCATGGTTTGGCTCAACTGGTCCCCTTAGAGGGAAGAAGCCCTGCAAAGTTGTTCTGAGGGATCACCTTTATCCTGTGATGAAACATTTCAATTCTGTTGGGATGGAAGTGATCCTCTCCAGGATGACAGTATCCCCAAAGGCCGATGAGTGGTTTGATGAAAATAATGTGAATGATATGCTATGGCGTTAACCTGTGGGAGATTTTGAACCAGCATGTTAGACAGCAAATGAGGGCATATTTTTTGGAAAAATGGTGTTTAACCCTCCAGTAGAGTTCCAGAGACTTGGAAAATCAATGCCAGTGGCAGCACATGGTGGCCCAGCACCTTCCTAAGACACTTTATGTTGCTTTGTTCCATTAATTTTTCACCCATCTGCATACAAGACTTGTTCAAAAAGTTCTCGGTCTCACCAGAAAACGTCACAGGAGAAAGATTGTTCTTGCATTATTTTTCAACACAATCTCCTTTAACTTCAGTGGTCCACTGATGTTCAGGCTTCATTATCCTTTCATGGAAGAAGGTCACATCTTGATTCTCCAGACTTCAGTCAACAACATGCATGATAGTTATAGCCCTTGTTTCTGGTTGAGGCAGAGAACGTTTTGAAGTACCTTGTAGACAAAATGGTCACGTCTTCCTTCTCCCTTTCTTTTTATGTTTATATATTCTCAGATGGTCAAAGCCCCACACAGCAGTGTAAAATAGATGCTGAAAGCCACACAAAACACAAAAAATCACGTCAGAAGTCAAACATTGTATATTGTATGTAACTGGAGCGTCTGATCCACTGGACAGCAGCTCAGCTTAAAGCAGCAACCTTTTGGAGGCTAAAGCAGGTCAGACATGCAGCGTATCATATGGACAGTATGTCTCGTACCAGACAAGGGTAAATATCCTGTGTTATATATGTGCATGATTGTGTAATATGCATTACACAACCACACGCAAATGCATTCGTCTGTACACCAGGACTAAACTGCATATGTTTGAAAACTGACTCTGTTCATGAGGTTTAAAGTTCGCAGCTCGTGTCTGTAACCACAAAGTTCAGCTCATCTGTACCTTTCACACACATTCTTCTGACTGTTTTTGAGCTGAAAAACTACTGACAGACACACAACAACACAGTGTGTCAGTGTAATAAAAACCAACTGATAAGAACTTTATAGTGATATTCATCCAGGTCAGAGCATTATTTGTTTAAGCCGTCACTGACCTGTCAGTTATAATTTCATGAAAAAATAAAAACAGAACAAAAATGTGATTAGAAAAATCCTCTTTGTGCTCCAGATTAAAGCTTTTGAATCCCTGAAGTGTTCTTCATCCAGATGAAAGTTTAACTCATCAAGTCATGTTGATGTTCTACAATATGCCTGTATAGACAGGTAACAAATGAAACCTGAACTCTTGAGCTGACAGCAGACAGAGCTGGTGGCTTCGTAATGCAGAGGGAACAGTTTAAAGTTTTTTCCTGTGTGATCACCTTACAGTGTGACTACAACAGTGTTAATGGCTCCTGAGGAGAATAAAAATCTGGAACTCCCAACCAGTTAGTTTAGAGCTGATGCAACGTCTTGGATGAGAGGTGAAACGTCTTTGAGAAACTCAAGCAAGTCCAGATGCTACGATTGAAACTATGAGGCTAACCACGACCTGGATGACTGAGAATCTTCACAGACATATCTTCCGGGATGCCGGAATACCTTCATCCACAGGGCATAAATGATTAATGAATGATTAAATCAGGATGAAGATGATGTAAATCATATGTCACGGCCTTTACAGTCACCAGATTTCAATACCTATTTTAGATCCCCATCGTCAAAACACCAAATGAGGGAATACTGTCGGAACTCCTCCAACAGAGTTCCAAAAACTTGGGCAATCAATGTTAAGGTGCACTGAAGCTGTTCTGGCATCTCATGAGGGCCCAACTCCTTATTGTGAAGCTTCATGTTGGTTTTTTTCTTTAATTTGTCACCCGTCTGTATATTGTCAATATTATCAATAGAAACTTTCAACAACTGTGTGCATGCAAAGTTGAGTGAATAACTCTTTTATGCTGTTTTTTACTTTAATACTAAACTAGAGTCTAATACGTATAATATTAACAGAGTTTTTGCATCTCTGTCTCTGTTTTTTTATTTCCTCAGTATGTATTTGTGTCTCTGCTGTCCAGAGACAGTGTCTATGACGTCCTCCGCAGGATCTGCACACACCTACAGGTCAGACACACTCAAAAACATGAATCCTGTGCATTCAGTCCTCATGTACACGTCAACTAAAGATTTATTTTCACTCTCCAGGTCAATGGGAAGAGTCTGAGCTTGAAGCAGTTCATGGAGGAGCCGGCCTTATCGCTGGTCAGTGAGAAAAACTTTCGTTGCCTATTGTTAAATCTTAAAACTGTAAAGATCAAAGTGAGCAGAACTTCAACAAGTGTGAAACAGCGAGCAGAAGCCTGACTTTTCCTCCTCACACCGACAGGATCAATAGATCATTCTGTTGCAGCTGCAGCCTTGCAGTGAATTATTCCTAGAGTCTGCAAGATGTTATCGTTCAGCTCTCTAAAGTCACCTTGTGTGTGCATTTGTGCTGCAGCTCTGCTCTGCGACAGAAACGCTTTTGTATTAAAGAATAATTAAGTTCTGTTAACATGCTCGTCCTTGATCATGCTCTAACCTCCGCTGATAATATTCAGAGAAAAAAGACTTTTTTTTTATGTTGCCGGTGTATTATCATAAAGGTTTCATAGAGCCTTGGTGTCCCCTGACTGAGGTTAAAAGGGTGAACTATATTAAATGCAATCATGTTAAGAAATAAGGGGAGAAATATTCCAAATATCATTTTCTTTGGCAAAGATTTCTTTATGGCGTAGCTCACATAGAGGCTTGCAAATAAAAATAATATAAAATAAAAATAAAAATTAAACTAAATTAAAAATACAAATAAAATACGAATAAAATTAATTAAATATAAAAAGTAAATGAAATAAAAAGCAAATAATTACATTTACACTGAAAATGACCAGAGTTGGACATGCTAAAAAAACATTACTAAATAAATCAATACACCAAAGACCATTGGATACAAATAAAATGATAATACCATTAAAATTACTTCCACAAATTGAGGAATTAGTTTCAGCTTTAAACTGTACTGGCAGCTGAAACGAGACTCCTTTATTATGGATCACTATCTGCTGCATTTGGATTTCCATCTTTCCAACACTTTCTCCTCCCTCTTCTTGTTCCACAGGACGAGTTCCCAACTCCAGACGAGTTCCCGGTGGTCGACGAATTCCCATCAGTGTTAAAGTGGAGAAGGAAACCCTCAGTGGTGTCAGTGTCCTCCTCCCTTCCTGACCTCCTGGGGAACTCCACCAGTAGCCTGAGTGCCGCCGACACACCCTTCAAATCAGAGCAGCCGCTGGAAGGTGATAAAATACAGCCACGATGCAGGTTCATTACATAGACACAAAGTCCAAGGCCACATTGAAGGTCCCACGCTGTCAGTTTATTGTGTCTTGTGACATATTTTGAGCCACAAAACCTCAAAAAATGCACCAAAGCTGTGAGAAAAAGGGAAAATAAGGAGGATGTCAGGTTTAAACGTACAGTATTCCACAGGAGTGCAGCTTAGTAAGAAAATGCTTAGCCAACAAATGATGAGATCTTTAGCATAATGAGAGTCTACATTATGTCGTCTGAGGGTTTGTGGGGGAATAAAAGATTTAAGGAGTCCTGCCAAGTGAAAAGGAGCTAATCAATGAAGAGTTTTATAAGTAATAGGTAACAGTTTGTAGTCTGACCTCAGTGAAATATGGAGTCACTGAGGATAAAGTTGATGTCTACAAAATGTCATTTACACTGCAGAACAGCAGGGTGACTGTTTGTTATACTGCACCATATAGATGTATAGTTCTGTTGCCTGGATTCATATGTTTGTGTGTCTAAGAGCCAAAGACAGCAAATGAGTAATTGCTTTTGGACGGAAACGTTTCCGTTACGCAACAACACATTAAGCTCCAAATGGAGATTAAATCATGTGGCTGCTTGTATTAAAAAGCTTTGGGCGGATGCAGATTAAGCAGAGATTATCACCAACAATGTCTGCTGTCAGAGCTGTCTGAGGACAGTTTAACGGCTATATGCTGACAGGCTTAGCATCATTTCAAGACACTAACCTACATTAATGTCGCTCTCTGTTACATGTTGGACATTTGATCAGGGTGAGTTTCTGTGTACATTAGTACCACATGTGGAGAGGAAAGCTGCAATTAAAAGATGAGCGCCTTAAAAGCACAAGCTGAGTCAGTGCCTGTTTTATGATGGCTTTACATTATGTAAAATATATATATAAATATATAAATATATAAAACACACACCTGTGCTTAAAAAAGCTGTACGGAGCTCATGGCTATATATGATTGAGACAGTTTGTAATACTGATAATGAATAAAAAAAATTTAAAAAAGAAGAAAAAATGAACACAATTTATTTATTCCTCCTTTAAAATGAACACACAAAAACAATTTCCAGTTCTTACAATTTTTACTTTTATACAGTTGTTTTTCTTTGGTTTTGGTGCACAATGCAAATAATTTAGATGAAATAATATAAAACGTATAGAAGGGAATGTCTTTATTGACAAAAGAAGCTATTCCGTTGGTCTGACGTTGGTTTAACTTGATAAATATTTTCCCTAATAATGGCAAGGTTTAATTTTTAAAAAGATCAGCACTCCAGTTTTTGCAGGTCTTTACCTCCACTTTAGTCCTTAAACTCAGTCACAAACTCCTGAAAAGTCCTCAATTTTGTGAATCAAAATTACATATTTAAAAGTTTTCTTCAACGAAAATATTCCCTTCTCGCCTTAAAATGAGTTAAATGTCTCTTCATATCTTTGCTTCCTCTAGATTATGCAAATCTTTGAAGTCTCTGTCTCTGTCTCCACCTACTCTTTCCCTGAATGCAGCTCCAGCACATCAGCTCACCAGCTCTGCTGAAACACTGTAAAACTTCTCAAAGCTACACAATGCAAGCTGAAATACTGGAGTAATTCAGCCATGCATGTTTGAGCCAGGAACCAATTCTGAGGAATAAAAATGGAATAAAAACATCCCCCTGCCAGCTGACAGGATTGGCTTGTTAGATTTTTGACATGTGAAACACTGAAAGTCTGAATTTGTGTTTCTGAGAATGTCATCAGTACACTGAAGCTGCGTGCTGGAGATGCTCAGCAATGGTTTTGACTGCTTATTTTGCTCACTATGCCTCTTGTAGCATTTAAAGAACACCATATTGACATGTGAGAAAAACTTGATTTTCACTGAAAGTGAAAGAGTTTATGGTCTGTTCTGGGTCCATCTGACTGTCAAGAGAGTCGAGGCTCTGCTGCTTCTCCTGTAGCCAGACTCTGGTGTTTTCTCTCAGGGCTTTGAAGTCCTTTAGCTGACTGTCCAGAGCGCACTGCCACTCAGCTTGACCCACGGCTTGTTTAGCATCCTGCAGGATTTTAGTCCACTGCTCCTCGGTGTCTCTCAGTTTCCGCAGAAACTCTTGTTTTTTGTGTTCGTTGAGGTCCTGAGCAAACAGACTGTGGTTTTGTCTCTTGAGCTTCTGGAGTTTGGAGTCTCCTTTAAATGCACTCTGATATCACATATACAGGGCATTTTAGGAACATTGCCTTTAAGAGGAACATCTTAGAAAGTAAAACAAAACTTTAAACACTACTAGAACTTTGCAGAACTTACTCAGAACGCTTTTCAGAACAAATTAGTCCTAGCTGGGATGTGTACATTCAGATAACATTAATGGTTTTATGTTATAGTGTGTTATTGTGTGTGTTCCAGAGCGAGCTCTGCAGACAGACAGAGGTCTTTTATCAGAGCCAGTGGCCGAGCTGGGCCAGATGGAGTACCAGCTGCTCAAGTTCTTCACCCTGCTGTGAGTATACAGAAACACCAACAACACCACCTTCACCACCTCCAACAGCTGACTCACAGCTCCACACACACTGTGAGCATTAACACGCAGACATAAATAGTGTGAGGATTCAGTCAGACCTAAACTCAGGGGGCAGGAGCTGTTAGAACATGTTTATAGAAAAAAAACCTGCAGTAAATCTTACAATAAAAATGTAAAACTTTCATTAGAACCCCTAAAAATCATGCTTAAATATCAAATTCATAGGAATCAGAATTTGATGCACTACCTCCTTCTTTAAGAATTCAACAAACCAATGATGCAGAGGGTCATGTGTGAATTGTGGGTTTTGTTCAGTTTATCAGCTACAGTTAAATCATTTTGGAGCTCTGTCAAAGCTGTCGAGATGTTCTCATTTTGCTTTACTAAACAGAGTAAATTAGTTAGGTTATCAGCACACATGGAGAGAATTTTCAGTATTTAGGAAATCTCAAATAATCTGAGCTATTAGTTTAATCGGACATTTAGATCTAATCTTTTGTTTATTAGTGTATTATTATGTGTCATACATCACTTGATGTTCTGTCCAATCTCGCCTGTAACTGACAAATACCACGGCTCTCTCTGTCAAAAATGATTAACATTATTCAATCCTTAATATACGCAAATTTTCCTTCAAATAACGACAAATATCTGCAAAAGTGATCTATTTTGCTTATTCAAATACAGTAAAAATAGAAAGTAGTGTAACTTTCAACAATAAAAAGCTGAAAAAGAATGATATTTGATGTGGACACACTTTTCATTGCTTAAGAAATCATAAACTACACTATTAGTTATTTGGACAGTTTGATGAGCGGCTATTAGTTTATATTTTTGTTAATTAGTATGTTATTATGCATCATACATCACTTGATGTTCTGTCTGGTGCTGCTTGTCAGATAATTAATCTGAGTGGGCAACGTTTTTCGCTCCACTTGCACTGTAGTAAAGCAGGATGACATGTGATCAGGGTTACTGTCCTTCACCTAAAAAACATGAAGCAGCTGTAGAAGTGTCCTTGAGAGAGAAATGAATCTCTGCTCCATAAGGTTTGTCATATTACTAATGCAACTACTGACCTCCTGCTGAGGAAAGAGAACAGATGCATTTGTCTTTGAGATTATAAGAAATGTGCATTACAGTGGAAACTCAACACACAGTCATGCTTGATAGTTCATTCCTAAGTTATTTAAGAGACATTTAATGAAAAGGTAGACCCGGTCTTTCTGATTTTACAGCACCTCTAAGGTTCAGTTCATAGATTTTTTTTTTCTAAATGAGAATTTAAATGAAAATTAGAAAACCACATTCCAAACCTTGAAATGCTTCATCATTTCTTCTCTTGTGTCTCTTTAAGACAAATTGGGTTGCTGGGTTGTTCCAGGACAGTGTAGTGCTACAATAAGTCGACAGAAAGTCAAACATTGCCTCCCAGTGTTCATAAACACACATTACAGCTCTTCTTCCTCCACATTAGCAGAAGATTCCAGTGTCTAATGTCATTACTGTCCTGATCATTTGTGATTTAACTAACGTCTCCTCCTCCTCCATCAGTATTATTCTGCTCATCCTGTCGTCCTGCTATCTGGCCTTTCGAGTCTGCAGTCTGGAGCAGCAGCTGTCTTTCCTCAGTAACCCAAATCTGCCCCTGAGAGAGAGGTAACAGCACATCAGCCTCATTGTCAGTGCATTTATGTGATGAGAAATGACACAACGCAGTAACACACTGAATATAAAGGACACACAGGGTAGATGGAAGGTGATTTAGATGTAGGCAACAAAGTAAACAAAATGATAAAGTTATTTTCTTTATGCTGTATTATTAAATGGTGTTTGTGTTTTTTTATTTAATCTGGGCAATACTGGTAAATATTGTTACATTAAACTACGTAAATGTATCAGATTTAATGTATATATGGCTTTCAGTTGAAGCTAATGTGCAGCACGAATGAGTACAATTAGACTTTTAAATTAGTAAAAGTAAACCATTCACTCCTTTCCATTATTTCTTCTATAAATGTCATGATGATAAGCTAACTAGGTCAAGCCTCGTGACATTTTTGTATCGTTTTTTGGCATGGCAAAAGACATAACAACATGTAGACACGCAAAATTAATGTTCTTGGAGTTATGTGTTGCAACTGAGGGAAGATCTTTTCCACGTTGCAGCACAAATATTGGTCCAAAAACATCAGAGTTTGCATGCCAAAATCACAAAACACCTTTCTTGTTTATGTAGTTCAACAATTTTGCATGTTACAAACTGAAGTATCCACAAAAATAAAACTCTACAGTGAAAAAGACAAAACGTTAACAGAAGCTAATGTTTAGTTTGTTGCTTCCAGTTGTTTGTAGGAGTTTTTCCTCTGAATTTATAAAAAATTTGCAGCACTAAACAGCATCATAGTGAGAGCTTCATATGAGACTTTTTACTTTCATTTATGAACCTGGAACAGCAGCAGTAACTTCATTAATTTGCAGTAAATGAAGAAGCCCCTATGAGAAGAAAAAAGAACAGGACCGTTACGTCGCCCGGCACGGCGCAGCCGGGGCCCCACCCTGGAGCCAGGCCTGGGGTTGGGGCTCGCAAGGGAGCGCCTGGTGGCCGAGCCTTGGCCCACGGGGCTCGGCCGGGCATAGCCCGAAAGGACGACGTGGGCCCGCCTTCCTGTGGTCCCACCACCCGCAGAAGGACTCGTAGGGGCCGGGTGCTTTGTGGATCGGGCAGCAGTCGACGGCGGGGGCCTCGGCGACCCGATCCCCAGACTCAGACTCTAACCGTTGGGACGTGGAACGTCACCTCACAGGGGGGGAAGGAGCCTGAGCTCGTGCGGGAGGTTGAGAGATACCGTCTAGATATAGTCGGGCTCACCTCCACGCACAGTTTGGGCTCTGGAACCCAGCTCCTCGAAAGGGGCTGGACTCTCCATTTTTCTGGAGTTGCCCATGGTGAGAGGCGGCGGGCTGGCGTGGGCTTGCTCACGTCTCCACAGCTCAGCCGCCACGTGTTGGAGTTCACCCCGGTGAACGAGAGGGTCGCGTCCCTGCGCCTTCGGGTCGGGGACAGGTCTCTGTCTGTTGTCTCGGCTTACGGGCCGAACAGCAGTGCAGAGTACCCGGCCTTCTTGGAGTCCCTGGGAAGGGTGCTGGACAGTGCTCCGACTGGGGACTCCATTGTTCTACTGGGGGACTTCAACGCTCACGTGGGCAATGACAGTGAGACCTGGAGGGGGGTGATTGGGAGGAACGGCCTCCCTGATCTGAACCCGAGCGGTGTTCTGTTATTGGACTTCTGTGCTAGTAACAGTTTGTCCATAACGAACACCATGTTCGAGCACAAGGGTGTCCACAAGTGCACGTGGCACCAGGACACCCTAGGTCGGAGGTCGATGATCGACTTTGTAGTTGTGTCATCTGATCTCCGGCCGCGTGTCTTGGACACTCGGGTGAAGAGAGGGGCTGAGCTGTCAACTGATCACCACCTGGTGGTGAGTTGGATGCGCTGGCAGGGGAGGAAGCCGGACAGACTTGGCAGGCCCAAACGTGTTGTGAGGGTCTGTTGGGAACGTCTGGTGGAGCCCTCTGTCAGTGCGGTCTTCAACTCCCACCTCCGGGAGAGCTTCTCTCAGATCCCGGGGGAAGTTGGAGACATTGAGTCCGAGTGGACCATGTTCTCCACTTCCATTGTCGAAGCTGCTGCTCGGAGCTGTGGTCGCAGGGTCTCTGGTGCCTGTCGTGGCGGCAACCCCCGAACCCGGTGGTGGACACCGGAAGTAAGGGATGCCGTCAAGCTGAAGAAGGAGTCCTATCGGGCGTTGCTAGCCCATAGGACTCCAGAGGCAGCTGACGGGTATCGGCAGGCCAGGCGTGCCGCAGCCCGGGCCGTTGTGGAGGCAAAAACTCGGGTCTGGGAGGAGTTCGGGGAGGCCATGGAGAAGGACTACCGGTCGGCCCCGAGGAAATTCTGGCAAACCGTCCGGCGCCTCAGGAGGGGGAAGCAGTGCTTCACCAACACTGTTTACAGTGGAGGTGGGGAGCTGTTGACTTCGACTGGGGATGTCGTCGGGCGGTGGAAGGAATACTTCGAGGATCTCCTCAATCCCGCCGTCATGTCTTCCACTGAGGAGGCAGAGGCTGAGTGCTCAGAGGCGGACTCGCCCATCACCCGGGCTGAAGTCACCGAGGTGGTTGACAAGCTTCTCGGTGGCAGGGCTCCGGGGGTGGATGAGATTCGCCCTGAGTACCTCAAGTCTCTGGATGTGCAGGGACTGTCATGGCTGACACGTCTCTGTAACATCGCGTGGCGGTCGGGGACAGTGCCTCTGGACTGGCAGACCGGGGTGGTGGTCCCTCTTTTCAAGAAGGGGGACCGGAGGGTGTGCTCCAACTACAGGGGGATCACACTCCTCAGCCTCCCCGGGAAAGTCTATTCCAGGGTACTGGAGAGGAGGATCCGGCCGATAGTCGAACCTCGGATCCAGGAGGAACAATGCGGTTTTCGTCCCGGTCGTGGAACACTGGACCAGCTCTACACTCTCCATCGGGTGCTCGAGGGTTCATGGGAGTTTGCCCAACCAGTCCACATGTGTTTTGTGGATTTGGAGAAGGCATTCGACCGTGTCCCTCGTGGCGTCCTGTGGGGGGTGCTCCGGGAGTATGGGGTCCGGGGCCCTTTGCTAAGGGCAGTCCGGTCCCTGTACGACCGGAGCAGGAGTCTGGTTCGTATCTCCAGCAGTAAGTCGGACCTGTTCCCGGTGCGCGTTGGACTCCGGCAGGGCTGCCCTTTGTCACCGGTTCTGTTCATAATTTTTATGGACAGAATTTCTAGGCGCAGCCAGGGGCCGGAGGGGGTCCGGTTTGGGGACCGCGGGATCTCGTCTCTGCTTTTTGCAGATGATGTGGTCCTGTTGGCTTCATCGAACCTGGACCTCCAGCGTGCACTGGGGCGGTTTGCAGCCGAGTGCGAAGCGACTGGGATGAGGATCAGCACCTCCAAATCCGAGGCCATGGTTCTCAACCGGAAAAAGGTGGCTTGCCCTCTCCGGGTCGGTGGAGAGATCCTGCCCCAGGTGGAGGAGTTTAAGTATCTCGGGGTCTTGTTCACGAGTGAGGGGAGGATGGAGCGTGAGATTGACAGGCGGATCGGTGCAGCGTCTGCAGTCATGCGGTCGCTGTACCGGTCCGTCGTGGTGAAGAAGGAGCTAAGCCAAAAGGCGAGGCTCTGTATTTACCGGTCAATCTACGTTCCTACTCTCACCTATGGTCATGAGCTTTGGGTCATGACCGAAAGAACGAGGTCCCGGATACAAGCGGCTGAAATGAGTTTCCTCCGCAGGGTGGCTGGGCGCACCCTTCGAGATCGGGTGAGGAGCTCGGTCACCAGGGAGGAGCTCGGAGTAGAGCCGCTACTTCTCCACATCGAGAGGGGTCAGTTGAGGTGGCTTGGACATCTGTTCCGGATGCCTTTGGGACGCCTCCCTGGGGAGGTGTTCCGGGCATGTCCCACGGGGAGGAGGCCTCGGGGTAGACCTAGGACACGCTGGAGGGACTATGTCTCTCGGCTGGCCTGGGAACGCCTCGGGGTCCCACCGGAAGAACTGGAGGAGGTGTCTGGGGCGAGGGAAGTCTGGCCCTCTCTGCTTAGACTGCTGCCTCCGCGACCCGGCCCCGGATAAGCGGAAGACAATGGATGGATGAAATAAAATAGTGTTTGGGTTCTATGAGGATGAGGAAACACCAGATGAGATAATGAAATACAATAAGACAAAATAATAGAGATAGATAGACAGATGAATGTATTAATAGAGAAATCAGAGAATAAAAGTAGTTCTACCAAGATTAATAAATAATTCAAATCCATTAAACCAATCAAGAGCCTGACTAAAACAGTAGATGTTGAGTCTGCTGTTAACTGACCTGTTTCCTTCCTCTCGTCCCTGCAGGTAACCACTGCTCCACGCTGCAACCCACCACACTGGCTGCTGTTTTATTCTTCTCATGCTTGGAGTTGATGCTGATCTGCACAGATCCAGGACCAGCTTAGACAAACCAACCCCACACCAGCTGCAGCACCGACCGAGGAGCGACATCAGTCCAGGCATCTTCCGGAGCTTCTCACCGGGTTCCTATTCAGTGATCACTTCCAGACTATGCAAACAGACTGTCTATTTATTTCTGAATATAAAGTAGGTCTTACTTTAGTTTATGTTTTTTCTCCCTTCTCACAGTCCCTCCTCACAGACATTTCATCTTTATGATGCTTCAGTGTGAAGAGATGCTGAAATAGATAAACCTGCTGTTTGTGGCGCTGATGATGGAGGTTGGCGTTTGAGGATGGAGAGGTCAGAGATGATTCAAATTACTTGAAGAGTCAAAGTGAAGATATTCCAGGTGGTTGTAGCAGGAAAGACTCATCCATTCATGTCAAACATATTCTCAAGTGGACTGAACAAAACTTCGCCCTCAGTAGGAAGGTTAAAACTAGCCAATGCACTTTTTAAAACATAGGTCCACATTAATTCAAATGTAACTGTTGAGATCTATTTTTTGCTTGATAATAGGTACTCAAATGTCATTTTTGAAGTTATTTATGGAAGAAAGTAAGCGCAGACGCTTGACTGAAGGAAGTTACCTGTCATTTAAATGTGATAAACTGGAGCGATAACATCAATTGTGGGTGTTAATTGCAAAATAATGTGAATGAGATGGTTGGATGTCATGCATAACTCTTGTTTATCATTGCATCACTGATCTGCTGTGTGCCCAGGCTGTCTATTGGTTTTATACATTTCAAATGAAGATGGTTTTTCATGTTATATTGATATTTTACTGATTTTTGCAGACATGTAGTCCTACAGTCCTCGTTTGAGAAATCCCTATGAATTAAATTGGCAAGAATATGTAGATAAACACACAAAAATACGTGTTTCTGGCTTTTAATTTTCACTCATTTCGGGTGCCAAGACTTTACTATCTGGCGTTCCGTACTGTCATATTGGCTCTACATTCACGAAAAGGCTGGACTCCAGCAGCACTGCAAGTTTTTGTAACCTCTACAAGTCAAGCTAAATTATAAAACTGAAGCACAGTGTTGGCAGAAGCGCTCAGTGCTTGATAAATTACGTATGCTCTGCTGGCTTTACACCGCTGGCACTGGTTTGTCTTTCCGATGGCTCAGTTTAAATTTAATAACTTGTCATGAGTTGAAAATGTGTATTTTCTTAAATGTTAACTGCTCAAACTATAAAAAATTACTGTAACTTTAGTGAAGGGATATATTGTTTAACATTATCTGATGGGGTCTGAAAAGGCTCCATAAATACAAGAGAGTTTTCTCATCCTGCATGTGACCCTTAAATTGATAATGACGGGAGCTGAAGTTATGGGATTTTCAAGTGGCAGCAATGATAGTCAGCTGTATTTCTTAAATGCACGACATGCCCTGAGGCTGAGTCATTGTCTATGAAAATATCCTCTACAGTGCTGAGAAACAGAAAAACAGACGCTCAGACAGATAATTAAACAAAGATTATGCATCTAATATTCTGGATGAGTCCCTTTTGCTTGATAAAGTTTGATTTAAAAGTCAACTGCAGTGTTGGCTCACAGTGTTTCCACCCAACAGTTTGTTCATAATAAATACTATCTTACTTTTGAATAGGGCTAAATGTCCAATTTTGAATAAGCAAATACAGTGGGAAAGAGCTTCACATGTATTTCCCATCTTATATTTGCCTTTACTGGCTTTAAGCTCAAAAGAATTTACTTAATTGAGATGATTAAGGTTTTAAAGGTTTTTATCTTTTTTTATAAGCTTGATTCAGCTCTTCATTCAAGGTACATGATGTCAACACTGAAGAAATTATCAAATCCAGAACTCAACTTTTTATGACTGTGCTACATCATCAGTGGAGACAACACAGATCTCTTGTGCATCATGTTTCACACATTTGGAGTCTTTCAAACTTTGGATCCTGACTACAATTTGGGTCTGTAGGTTGAAAAACACAAGTTTGTACTGGATCACACGAGTTGATTGGTGGCTTTGAGAAGGTTCTGCCTATGTAAAAAGCAAAAAAAAAAAAAAAAAAAATTAAAAAACAACCACAGATTAGACCAAGACAAAATAATGATGACATTTATAACAACAGGTATTCTTGTCACTGAATACTGTGCAACGACATTAAGCAGCAATCCTGTCAGTGCATTCACACAATAAGACATTTTTAAACATACAAGAGGAAATTTACAAATATAAAATGTAACATCTAGTAGAAAACAGTAGGTATGTACAAGTGTATCTATGAAAACGGTGGGATAGCTTATTCTTTTAAAGAAAGCATATTTGGTATATTAGGAATTACAAAAATAGTAGTGTAACTGATGTTGTACTTCTAATATATGTATATATATTGCATGTTACAAGTTACTTTTTGGCATGTTTTATCAATTTGAATTGGAAAACAAATTATATGATGGTACTAGTTTGCTTATTTGTTAAAAATCGTTCAGAAGTGATGGTTTTAGGGGGAACGAACCTGTGTAAATGACTCAGTGTCATTACAAGAATCTACACTGACATCTAGTGAACAAACAGCACAGAGCAACTCAATCCATCTACTTTTATGTAACAAGATCTGAAATGACCTACATCCACTCATTATATAGTCAGCATGGATGAGCCACTCTTATTTAGTTTTGTCCTTTTCTTGGTATAACTCTTAAAATGACCCCAAACATGATACTTAGATCATAGTAGAATTCTCCACTGAATTAAGGATAATTTGAATGACAGTTAAGCTATATTATATAAACTCAACTGTACAGTCACAGAACTTCCACAGTTTCACTATTTGCTGCTTTGAAAACCTTCTCTGCCACTTGAAAGACTGGACCACCTGGATGCTATCAGAATGATTGATGGGTGACACAGTTCCTGCAGAACACATCTGGTTCAGACGGTCAAACGATAACACCATGACACAGTTCAAGGATTGTGACAAGAATCCAGGACAGCTGATCAAGAACAAACTTGCTGACAATCACACCTGATCAGAAAACGTCATTTTAATGTGTTTTAATGTGGAATCTTTACATTTAACTTGAAATTCAACAATGACTGATCTCTCAAGGACCTAACAATGACATGGGAGATCTCCTTTAGTGTATATACTTACAAAAACCTGATTTAAGTTAAGATAAGTTGACATAAGATTTGATAAGTTAAGATAGCAAAACATAACATAACGTAACGGAACATAAAATAGTATAGTATAGCATAGCATAGCACAGTATAGCATAACATAGCATAGCATAGCATAGCATAACACAGCATAACATAGTATAGCATAACATCACATATATAACATAATACAGTATAGCATAGCATAACCTAACATAGCATAACATAATATAGTGTAGCATAGTATAACATAGCATAACCTAACATAGCATAACATAATATAGTATAGCATAGTATAACATAGCATAGCACAGCATAACATAACATAGTATATCATGACATACCATATATAACATAACATAGCTTAGCATAGAATAACATAACATAACATAGCATAACATAACATGAGTATAGCATAACATAGCATAGCATAGCATAATGTAACATAACAGCATAGCATAGAATAGCATTTTATTAATCCTGAAGGTAATTCTTGTGACAAGCATGGCTCAGAAAAATAATTAAATAAGTAAAATGACTGAGCTGTAAATGTTTCTGAAAAAAAAATTGCATTACTGACATCTGAATAGCTGTTTAATATTTCTAAATTTCTAAATGTATCTTGGAATACATTTTTCTGTGACTTTCAAGAATTAAACTTAAGTAAAATAAAATTATTATGAGGATAAAATAAGATGAAAAGGTTGCAAGTCTCACTGTGGGGATTTTTCAACCAGCCATGTTTATTTGACTGACAAAATAAACAGTAAATGGAAGTAACTGTGCCAAACTCCTCTTCAAAGGCAACTTAACTTGACATAATGAAAAGTAGACGAAACCCTCAAAGCTATGCCTCATTATGTTTCAGTCTCCTGCCCTCATCCGAACCCTCCACCAGCGACTGAGATGAAAGACTGTGATTAGAAACTACATTTAAAAATGTCCTCCATCCAAGCACCACGTTTCTGAAGTCCATTAGTCTAATGGAGATTATATCTGCAGAGGACGACTCGGGTTTCAGGTTTGTTGTAAGAAGACAGATTTAAAACCATTTAGAAAAGGGAAGATTGTTGAATGTCTGCGGCTGCTGCCACATCAGGGCTGTTGGCTCTTATCATCAGAACTGAATCTTAAATGGAGCCTCTTCACAGCAGACATGTTGGCTTGACACAGCAGGAAGAACACAAGAGTAACTGATGGTATTAAAATGACTCCTCCATTTATGGGAGCTACTTCAGGATCCTCATACTGTTTTCTGGCTCACTGGAACAATGAATAGCACTAAGATTATTATTGATGCCACTAATGACATTTATTTTGCATCTTTGGAACAGCTCACCTGAACAAAGGCATTCATTAAAATCTGATTTGTAGGAGTCAGTTTGTTTACCTTCATCTTAAATGTGTAGCTCCCCTGAGGTTCAATAGTGCAACTATTACTATGCACTAATGCAGTATAGTAACAGTGTAGTCAAATCCCTGTTATTTATATAGCACATCTAAAAACACCAGACACTGAGCCAGATTTGCCTTCTGATCGAAAAATAAAACTAATGTTAAAGATTTACCGAATAACTTTAAATATTGAAGTTAACAGCTCGCAAATTTACCTGACTAATTCAAATAGTAAGGTTAAGAACTTACATTATTATACAAATAAATACAAATTTAGCTTATTAAATCCAATATTAAGGTCCTTCAAAACTATATATGGAAAACCCAACAAATCCAAAGACTCCATTTGAATAAACGTAGTGATGACAGTAATACTGAGGTACTTTTTAAATGCCACTTAAATGTTACCTCAAGATCTTTTCACTCAGTTTCAAAAATATATTAACTCAGATTTATTGTACTTATCTATGATTCTCAGGTATATTTTAATTTTCTGCTACTTCATACATTTTGTTGATTCCATTTAACTATAGTTTCTCTGCAGATTTATATATTTACTGTCACCTGTAAAATTACATGAAAATACTCCTGCAACGTTGCCACTATAATCAACAGATGGTTATAAATTACAACATTTTCTTCTTTAAAAATGTATAAACTGTGAATTGCAGACATATACCATAAAAACAATGTCTTTAATCTTTATGAACCAGAGCTGACAACTCAGTTTACCATTTTAAAAAGGCCATTTTAACACTAAAACACCTACAACAGTAAAGAATAAAGAAGAAGGTAAGTTACATTTTTATAGAGCAGAAACATTTATTCAAAGGTGGCAAAGTCTGACAAACTGTGGCATATTAAAAATTTTCTGACTTAATGTAAAACACATACGAAAGGGGGTTAAAATGGCCTATTTTATTGCGTCAGTGTAACGTTGTCAATAATATTCTTTGCTGTCTAAATCAAGTCACTGCTCTAGACAGTGCTTCATGAGCTGTTATGTGAAAATTATCAGTGTTTACAGTAAGAAGAATATTAATTGATGTTTTTGGCTCCAGAAAGCATCAGATTTTATAGATTTAACTGTATTTTGAGAAAACAGTGCAATATTGTTCGAATTTGGTTGTTTTTAAAAAAATAATTTGTTACAGTTTTACGTACAAAAGATAAGATTGGCTCACAAAATATGATTAATTGCTGTATATTAAAGACAACAGTTATTTAAATTAGGTGAAGACAGATCCATCTTCAATAACTACCACATTAAAGCACGAAAGTACTGTTTACATATTGATCAGTAATACCAGCAAAAAATCTAATAGTCTGCCCCACTATAATGTTTTTTTCTAATAATATTTAACACTTTTACTTTGAATTTTAAAAGCAGCCACTGTTATTGTTTCTTTAACTTGAGTAAATAATCCTTCTACCATTGATAAATGCCACAGAAACCTGTTTATTGTAATTGTTAGCTCATGCAACACTCGTCTCAATTAGACCACAAGCCTTCTGGAGATCTTAGGAAGCACTAGGCGCTGTAACGCTTTGTGTGGAGACAGTTTTAGCTGCAGAGTGATGGGGGCAGGTCGGAGCAGATGGCCAGACAAGCAGCAGCTTCGTCCAGCCCTCCGGGGAGCCGTATCATCTGTCCAGGAATGCTCTTCAGGCGACCTCCGACCTCCGAGGCGTGAAGGAGAATGCCTACTGTAACTCGACGGTAATGGTCTGCACATTACACACGGCAGAATCATCATCGCTGGAGGTTTTCCAAGAGCACAATCCGAGTGCATTACAGTAAATCCTTTTATGAGACGAATATTTCTTCCTCTCCAAAGGGGGTTTTGGGGAACAAAAATCCAGAGAAAATATAATTACACAAGGAATAGATCTTATTGAAATACTCTGCACTGAAGCAATAAAGACAGTTTTGCCTGATGTTACGTAAATGTGTTATGTAAATCAATTTGAGTACAATATTGCTGTCAAACTCCACAACTGGAGCTTGACAGCAATATTGACAGTGTGTAAATAACGTTTTTACACACGTTTTTATGTAAAATGGTGTAAAAATGCTTGTCTTCTATGGACTATGAGATCAAAAATCGGTGCTATCCCTGCCAAAAAAACACAGAGCAGAGGTGTATTAGTCACATTTCCATTGAGAAGCACGCCACCAGCATGGTATTACATCATCCCAGACTTCAGTTTATCATAACATAGCGGGCTACCTCAACATTTTAATGGTGAAACGTTGATTAAACAGTTCATTTATCTCCTGCCAGGCGACCTCAAAGGACCAGAATGCAACGCAGCCACATGGTAAACTGTGTTTTGATTAACAGAGGTTGGCTGCAACCACAGACACGCCTCACAATCACAAACAGTCGGATGGATATTTATAATGGCCAACGTTGACCCAGAACAGCAAGTTCACAACCATCCTCCAGAGAGTATGTATATAATGTATTATTAAAGATATCACAACATTTCAGCACAAAATAAATTCTGGACATCAGATTTATGATATTTGCGTCTAGAAGAATGTGACCTTAAAGGAACGGAACAAAATCTCTCCAGTTGGGAATTTTAGTTACGTGATGCTTTTCATTGTTTAACACGTGAACTGCTGCCTGAACAACAGCCACAAAGATCTACTGAATGAATCTTCTTGGTTGGATTAACTATCATCTGAGTGCAAACTAAAAAGGGATTAAATTCAGTGTGCCTTTTCATTTTCCTCTTTGCTCTCATCTTTTCTTCTATCTTCTTGTCTGTCTTTTTTCTCTCTGTGTCAGCATCTGTACCTCATCAGCTCTTTGGATTCCTTCCTTTTCCTTGTAGCAAAAGCTAATTCAACCCAGTGAGTCCATTGCTGAAGGATCTGTGGTTCCTCTGAATGCAATCTATGTGCAGTTTCCACTGACTTTGGTTACAAGTAACCCTGTCTAACCCTGTCCACTGAGTGGCACAGTGTGTGTTTACTAAATGCACACGTGTGGTGAAACTAAGAAAAATTTGTGTTCATATTCATACTTTTTTAGTTTGAGCCAAGTAAAGACAGAATGACTTGTTGCTCTAATTTGTTAAAGTTCAGACAGTTTGTGGGAAATGTGCTGATTTTCTTTCTTGCAGGGATTTAGATGACAAGATTAATACCAGTCTCATGTTTAGAAGGTAAATCTAAAGCCACCAACAGCAGTTGTTTAGCTTAGCTTAGCTTAGCTTAGCTTAACTTAGCTTAGCTTAGTAAGGATGCTGGAAATGGAGAAGCAGTTAGTCTGTCTCTGTCTGAAAGTAACAAAATCCATATGGCTCCAAAAGTTACTATTTAACATTACTATTTTTCTTGCGTGTGTAATACATTAAAAGCACGAAAGGTAAAAATACAAAGCTGTGGTTTTTAGGCTCATTTGATAGAGCGAGTTGACAGTTCAAACCAAGCTCCTACTGTGAAATACACAAGCTTCAGTAGCTGCTAAAAAGCTGCAACAGCTTTCAGCAATTATGCTGCAATTTCTGCAGGAATTGCATCCTCTAGTTGGTGACTTACCCAGTATATATTCTAACTCAAATAATCGAATAACTGGGGAAACATATTAAGCGAAGGATCTCAGAATCCTAGGAAATTCTGAGGGTCGTACATTTCATTTGCTGCACTGGCATGTACTTTAAGGCACCAATTTGTTTGTTTTCTGCATACACTTAAAATAGAAATGTCTTTATTTGTGCAGTGGACAACACAAAATTCAGGCACCAGGTGATAAGACATCTATATGGATCTACTTATGTGCTCAGAATTCATATTTTGAGAGTAACACATTTTTCACACATAACACATTTTTCATCTATGAATAATGTAATAGCTTTTTTCAAAATAAAGTTCTGCTCTTTTCACGTTTTTATTCAGGGCAGACAAATAAGATAATTCAGACTTCATTGATCCCTCACAGGGGGAAATTTGCATGTTACAGCAACTGGATTTAAATGAGGCTTGGAAGAAGCGCAATAAGGCTAAAAATAAAGATAGAATAAAAACTATGGCCATATTTCACATGTACAGGCATGATGGATTATGTACTCACTGGTGAGTGCAATTACATTATTCTTACATTTATACAGAGTAACAATGCTATATTTCTATTACTGCACTCACAAAGTTATGGAGAGAAAAGACCAGTGTTGACATGATGTTATTACAGGAATGTATTCTCTTCATCCACTTTGAAATCTGCACCTACAGTATGCTCCATCTCTCACCCAGTGTCAGTGGCTTCAGCCCACCACGACCCTCTACAGGATGAGATGGGTAAAGCTAGTGGATGGATGGTTTAGAGGTTGTAACCTTTGGACAGAGCCAAGTGAAGTTAGCTGTCAGGGTAAAAGGTTTAAAACTCTCTTGTGACTCGACTACTACATTTCTTTTCCTGACGCTAAAAACAAAACTTATGGGACTTATGGGATTAATTATATTAGTGATTAATCAACTTGCATGATTCTTCTGAAATTCAACTTCCCTGGTTTGGAAGACATGCTGATAAAAGTCAAGCATTATTTACACCATAATAACTGTTCACAGAGTTTCCAGATGTGTTTTTAATCACCCTGCTGTTTCACATTAGATTTTAAGATTTATAAATTACTTTCCACACTGAGGCTAGACTTTCCAGTTTCTTATTCTCTGCTGTGTCTTTGTCGGTTGAGATTTGTAATTTCCAAATGGTTTTCTGTTCGTACAATAACCGACCTACATATCAGCGACCATCTGATCCAGGAAAGGGAGATGGACGAGGCCGGCTGGCACTTCTGCATTTCACTAGTACAGTTTGCTAACAATGATGAGTCTTATCTCCAGGGATTTGTGCTGCAGCTTCAGTGGAGCATCTAATTCTTTCATTTCTGATGCTGAGTTGTGATAAGGACTTGACCTACTTAGACCTCCGGAACGAGACATGTTACCACACAGAGCACACCTGGAAACTGTACCATCCAGGATGTTGCTGCGCCACTTCAGGCCTCCCTTTAGGATGTTTAAATCAAACCTTATTCCCACGCACGCTGCTGTTTATGAAGCTAAAATGGTTCCAAGTTGTTGCAGTTGGCTGCAGATGTGTTGTGACAGGACGTGATGTAATGTACAAGGAGCAACACTCCAGAAACAGATTTTACTTGAAGAGGTCAGAGATAATTCGGAGCTCACATTATGGAGCTGCATGTGTGCATTTGTGTTTGCAGGCCTGAGGACGTCGATCTGACGAGTAAATACGAACCACCTGGAGATCCTGCAGGGAAAACTTGGCTGCAGCCTCTGACATCAATTACACGCAATGCTGATGAAGAACAGTGGTGGTGAGTGAGTTCACTAATGGAGCTCTGCGTTTATTTATGTATATAAATGAAACTATAGGGCGGCTCATGAGTTAAAACCAAATACATAGTTATATAGTATCACGTATGAAGTGTGTTTTCAATGCAAGTGCTGCTACAGACTGTTTTACACTGCAAAAACTCAACATCTCATCAAGTTTATTTTTTCTTATTTTTAGTCAAAATGTCTCAACCCACTTGATTTAAGATAAATTCACTTTAAAATAACATTTCAGCAAGATGAAAGGAACTTGTTTTAAGGCAAATTTTCACTTGGTCTATTGGCAGATTTTGTTTCACTTATTTAGGTAAAAGAGCTTTGAAAATAAGTTTTTGTTCTTGTTTTGGGAGGGGCATTTTTTTTTCCAGTGTAGAGCTTCTATTTAAGTCTCAAGCCTTAAATTGTCTTACATAGGTAAACACATTAACAAGATGGAGCAAGAAAAAGGACATTTCAAAAAGGTTTTCTCAGAGTTTGTTAATGCGTTCCCTAAAATATGTGTTTTTTGTTTAATATTCGCAATAATATGTAGGTTAATTTGTTTCTGCTCACTTCTAAAGTGCCTACATATTACCATTGTTCCCCATACTATTGGTTGCAAGTTGTAGAAACAAGAGCTACCCTGCAAATCAAGCACTATATCTTTAAGTGTAGCCATTTTTGTAGTTTTAATAACTTGAACTAATCACTAATTCATCAGAATTCACATCAGTCTGACTGATGAATCTTATTATTCACTAACTCATTATTTTGTGGTTTTTAACCACTATAATCTCATTTTTTTAACACTGTTTGCAAAGTTTCACAAATCAGTCAATCAAACTTTATTTATACAGCACTTTTCAGACAAATTAAATGCAAGTCCAAGTGATTCCCACTAGATTTAGAGATGAATGAACATCAAAACAACAACATGACAACAATAAAACATGGGTCGTTAAGTTAATAAAAGATAATACAAACAAGAAAAATACTCAAAGTAAAATGATTAAATATGACTTAAAATAAATGAAATAGTAAAACTTTATTAAAACCATAAAATTATAAAACACCACATGGAATCCAAACTGCATAGATGGGTTTTGAGGTTGCATTTAAAAGTATAAATATTTTCAGCTCCTAATGTCCTCTGGAAGGCTGTTTGCATCAGAGCATATTCACTGAAAGCACCAAATGTTTTTGTTCTGCTTTGTGGAGTAAGGTCTTTATAAAACACAGCAACAGCTGAGCCAAAGTGCTGCGCTTAAAAAAAACCCAACTTGAACAAAATGACTAAAAGACAAATAAATAAAAGTGCACATAAAACAAAAAGTTATTAACACAATAAAAGATGAAGTCAGGGAGTCAGCCTCTACTGGATTTGAATGCCAACAAGAAGACGTGGGTCGTCAGTCTGACCAGTTCTTATATGAAAATGTAAACTATTATGGTCACTCATTGTAAAACAACTAATTACGATTTATAAAAAATACAGATTTTTAATATGGATCTTATGGATAGTTTTGGCCTGTTATTAACACTCAACATGTATTTTTTTTCTGTGATTTTCCTAGATAATATGTGTAATTTTTAACAAAACTGAAAATCTGCAAAATAACTGTTGAAGAAAATATTTACCATTTTAAAATTGGTAATATACATAATTTTTCTTTTAAATAATGGCAAATATATGTAACATAAAGATATTTTTTGATTTAAATACAGTAAAGTTAAACTGATATTTAAAACTATGGTGACATTATTTCCAATTTTGGCCTGTATTTTTACAGTTAACATGTAAATGAAGACATTTTCTATTTGATTTTTATTAGATATTATGAGTAATTTATTACACACAGTTAAAAAACATTAAAACATTCATTTTTTTTAGAGTGTGAGCAGAATTTTTACACACTTATAAAGATGGAAGGCTAATATGTTAGACAAGGGTTTGAGGATTAGAATAAATATATGTAATCCTGTCTTACCAGCTTTTATTTTACGCTTTCAAGTTTATAACAACGACAAAACACAATAAAAATGGATTTTCACCATATGGGGCATTTAATATCTTCTAAATAGTTCAGCAAGGGCTGCACTGAGTCTTTAGTTTTCACTTTAAAGGGAAGATAGATTTGTATATCATTTGCAAAACAATGAAAATGTATCTTATGAACTGCTAAAAGAGAAGAACAAGGAGATCTGAGAGGCCTTCTGTTTGGTAGTTTGGTGTAAATCCATGTAGTCCTTTTAAATTGATTAAAGACTAACCAGAAAAAGGACTTTAAAGCTAAATAAAGATGCAACATGTGCTCTCTTTTTGGTCTTAGTCAGCATCCATGGAGCAGAATGTTGCATTATTGCTGCTAATTCATTGTGGAAACATATAGAGGAAACATGGAGACTCAAACCTGCGTCCAGCAGGTGAAGAATGACCTATTTTCTAATGAGGACACAGATTATCAACAAACCCATTGTGGACTTACAGCAGAGTAGAACCACAAACACTAAGAAGCTTTGTTTTTTAACACAGAAAGCTGCGCATGATTTGCCAAAAGAGCGTGGTACCGGATTTTGCAGGATTTAAAACTGATCCATCTCAGTTTAGGACATAACAAGCTCCTATTGCTTCAGATTATGACACAAACCCTCGGTGTGCTGCTGCAGGTTGACGGATGACAACACAGAAAGCTGAGCTCTGTTTCCCTGTAAGGCAGCTCAGTTGGTAAATTGTCCATTTAGAAGCAAATCTGTCTAAATGAATGTGCCTTTGCTTGGGCACTTTGTCTCACTAATGCAGTGCGCTGCCAGGGTGGGGAATGCCCCGGCTTTGTGGCATTTTATGAGGACAATAGTAAACCCTGAAGGCTCGTCTGACTGGTTCATCCGGGTGAAATATGCCCGTGGGATGCAGACGAGTGCAGGATGCCAGTGGAAGAAACTGAGCGGCGGGTGGAAACAGTTCAAACAGTGAGAATTTAAGAGGAGAGCAGGGTAGCCAGCCAGGTCAGGAGGTGACAGACTTTTATTCAGCCACACAGTCACTGATGAGGACTCTTAGTTAGACTGTATGAGATGGATTCAACAGTCTAAGTTTAAAAAACACTCACATTAAAATCCCTTCAGATTTTTGACTCTTCAACAGCAGCCTGCTTTCAGAAAACCTAGAAATTAATCTTATGAGATGAATGATTAGCCAAATGATTATTTAGTCAGTGATTGGACATTAAATCAATAACTATTAAAATAAACAAATAAACTAAACAATATACTTTAAAAAAGACCGCTTCAGACACATAACTTCACATAAGCTGTGTAAAAGCAAACTGAATGTCGCTGGGTTTTGGACTGTTGTTGGTGTGGGGTAAATAGCAAAAAAGTCTACATTTTCTGATTTCAGCTTCTTAAATGGGAAGATTTTCTTGTCCCTCTCCTCCTCTTTGACAGTTAACTGAATATCTTTGGGTTGATCGCCATTGGAAATGACTGATATTTGCAGCCTGAGTACAAAACAAGTTATTTCAATATAATTCAGCACCTTCTGACATTTATTGCCTTCCAAATTATGATTGTCTTTCATTTTCACTCTCTTTTGCTTTGTATAAATGCCGTTAAATAATACAAGACAGCACAATGCTCCTTTATTCCCTCTTGATTTTTGTGCAATATTTTTATTTATTCTATCTGTACTTTGCTGCATGTTGAAACCTTAAATCCAGCTCTGACTCATGCACGAAAACTCCCTCATAAATATGTTGTTGAAGGCCGCAGCCGGACTTTGAACAGTAAAGCTGTAAATAAAGAATAGTTTGTCCTTCCTGTGTCCTTCCTTAATTTAAAGTACAATGCTGGAGGACAGTTTGTGCTTTTACCCTCCCAGCCCATACCGGAAATAATATTGTTGGATATTTTTGATGCTTTTCTAAAAATGAAAGCTGGTGCCTTTTATAAACACAGTTGAATTATTTAAAACTTGTTAAGTGACAGAGTCAGTTTCAGTTGTTTGACTCTTGCAGTTACAATACAATGAAGTTTACACTTTTGGCTTTATTTGGCTGCAGTCCATCAGGACCTCTGATCCTGCCAGTAAAAATGATGTTATTTTTTCTCATAAAACAACTTGGATATCAAATTCCAACCAATTTTGAGTTCATAGCACGAAAAACAAAAAAATCTTTGTTCTCCAATTTTCACTTGAATGTTTTGTTAGATAGTTAAGTGTTAATGTTTTTTTAAAGACATATTTAGACAAATTTATGTCAGAATTTTCTTCCTTTTATATTTTAGGGCCAGTTTTTGGAAACCCAACTGTACAGACAAGCATTTGCGTAATAGTTCCACCACATCACTCCTGTCCTTCAGCAGCTCCACTGGCTCCCAGTAAAATTCCATATTGACTTCAAAATCCTCCTGGCAACATTCAAGGCCATTCACACCCTCGCCCCTCCTTATCTCTCTGACCACCTCCATGTCCATACTCCCTTTCGCTCTCTCAGATCCTCCTCCTCTATCACCTTGTCTGTCCCCTCTGCCCGTCTCACCACCATGGGGAGCAGAGCATTCAGCTCATCTGCTCCCCGGCTCTGGAACTCTTTCAAACCTGAACTCAGAATCATTCCCCCTTTTTAAATTCACACTCAGAGCACACCTGTTTAGGAGTGCTTATCCCACCATAAAATTTAATAATGCTCAAAACATTTAAACATGTCACTGTGCCAGTGGTTCTGGCTATCCTGCAGCCTAAAAGTGAAGGTTTAATTTAGAAACTGTGAGATTTGCTTTTGTCTTTTGTACTGCAAATGTTAACATATAGGTTAAAGTCAAATCTGTAATCCACCAGGTGTATATACACTGTGATTTCTTCAGTGAGGTAATTGTGCCTTCAAAAAAACATACATTTAACTTTTAAGATAAAATATGTTAACAAATTTACCTGAATAAGATTCGAACTCAATAAAAACAAGGACAGCTGGGACCTCAGATAAAACCCACAAAGAATTTTCACCATTTTGTCAACAAAAATGTGACATTTATTAAATCAACAGACGATGAGGTTGATGCTTTTCGTGAGAACATACATTCCACCACTCGACGTTGCCCTTTTTCCCATAAACAGTCACAGCACTCAGTGCATTTACCCTCATACAGCGAAATTATTTTCACGGCCTCAAAGCTGAAAGTAGACTCGGACATGACGCCTGTTCAAACGGAGAAACAAAACAAATATGTGACATAAAGCGGGAGCCAGAGTTATTTATGCACATTCTTATTGTCAATTCAGTTCATTTAAAATGACCCTGAGCAATAATCTGTGTAAACATTTCTACATTCGCTCCTAACTAATAATATGGAGAAAAAAGAAAGTCGTGTGCCGCCTCTTCCACGTGTTATTCTCCATCCTCGCTGAACATATACAAGAGAGGAAGTTCAGTTTATAGGCATGCTGGTGTTCTTGTTTACATACTGTATGTTGCAGTGCATATACATGGGATAAACATGACACCAACTGTTCTCTGGTTCTTTAAAGATCTGCAACACTGCTTTATTTTTTTAAACTCTATTCTGGAGTATGATAGACTGTAATAGAAATATACTTCATATATAGTTATATACTGTATTCAAGGAGTGCATTCAGATTCTCCAGCAGTAGATATGTGGGAGTGACAGCTGTTCTGCATATACTGAGGGACGACCGACGTGCTAAGGGAAGGACAGGGAGCAGCAGAGGTCATTCTGAGCTAAACTCTGGATCAGTCTGCACCACTCGGCCCTCTTCTGGGTGATGTAGGCCGGGGTGATGATTTGCACAGGAAGGCGTGGTGAGCCCTCCACCCTGGCCTTCTCACACAAGGCCTCGGCGATGCAGATGACATACATGCCACAGTCATAGCTGTTCTGCTGCGCTGGGCAGGGCTCCTCCATGAACAGTGCTTTCCTCCCGGCGCCCAAGAATGGCTCCAGCTTGCTGGCGATGCGTCGTGCGTGCAGGGAGTTGCTGCCATTTTGAGAGTCATAGTGGGCGAAGTGGTTGGAGGTGTGGTGGTACAGCAGCAGGCTCCAGTGGGATCCTCCAGCCGTCTGGTTGGAGTTGTCGTTAACGGCTAGAAAGACCCAGCGACGGGAGGCGAGATCCAGCGGCTCCAGGAACAGAGCTAACTCATCAGGGCAGGAAGCACATTTGATGAACTGGGTGACCTCGGGGCTGATGAAGATGATGGCCTCCCCCAGGACTCTGAAGCGCTCAGCAGCAAAGTACTCGAAGGCGAAACCAATGACTTGGTCATTGAGCCAGTAAGGTCCTTCCAGTAAGGACACATCGGAGCGCCGTAGCAGGCTATCCTGGTAGCTCAGCACTACAGGGTCCATCCTCCAGCACAATCAGAGAATGTCAGGCTGAAACATACACAAAAACGTTTTAGTGCTGAATGTTTAGCCTGCCTATTGATTAGTCAATGATCACAAATTTAATCAATAATTATTTTTGTAATAAATGTATTTTTTTCATTTATTTTGTCATTATCAAACAAAAAAACATAACATTTTGTCCATCTTGTTATTTGTGTGATATTTGACTGTAAACTAAATCTCTTTAGATTTCAGGCTGTTTGTAACAAATAGAACTACGACAATCAATCAAGGAGCTGTAAACTAGAAATTTTCTCAGCAACCACTTTATTATCGGTAATTGGTTTGTGTATTTTATTTTCCATCTTCTTAATGCCAACTATTTGCTGGTTTCTTCACTCCTCTATCACAGTAAACTGAATATCGTTGGGTCGTGGACAGAACAAAACATCTTGGGCTTTGGGAAAAACTGATCAGTATTTTAGAAACTAAAAAGCTAATCGATTAATTGAAAAATAATCCACAGATTAACCAACAACGACAATCAGTGTCTACTACTTCCTGATGCTTTGTAGAACAAACAGTTAATCGACTGTCAAGGAAAGTTATCTGCAGAATAATACATAATAGAAATAACTGTTGATCAACAGGAATCATCAGACATAACAAGAAATTTGAAGACCTCATATATGGTTCTTGGAAAATACAGGTGGCATTATTCACTATTTTCATATCAGTTTATCCATCAAGGCTCAGTTTCATGATGTGGATTAAGCTTTGTCCTAGACTATAAACTCTTTTTCAGTGTAGAACTTCATTTAATTTTTCTTTTAGTCTACAATTAAGTTATTCCATATCTGAGAAACTGGCTGCATAAATTTAAGCTGAACAAAAATATGTTTGCAACATGCAAATGGTCTTGTTATCTGACATTAAAATTGAATTTCTGGTTAGATTAGCCAGCTGTGCACCAAAAGTTTTTGAGTTGTTCAACTGGTGACAACATTTCAACAATTAAATTCATCCACACCCTCATCAGGTGGGGCATTAACAGACAATGAACAGATACTGTGACCAGTACACAGACACTCCTTTGACCAGTGACTATAAAAGGACACTCTAAAATGCAGCTTTATTCAAATGACATGATGCCACAGATAACAAGAGAAAGGCGTGAACTGACTGTTTGCATGCTGGATGCTGCTAGTCAGTTAGGCCTGCAGTCACGCACTTCAGTGTCAACAACTCCACCATTTATAGTCTAAGCAATCTTGTCAGGCACTTCTGAATGTCCAACAACCTGATCCTGTCCCCCAAAATGTCCATTAACTTGGCCATGCCCTTTATGAAGAGTGGGACAACCATCCACAAGCAGCATCTACAACCTCATTAACTTTATGCATTGCAGATGTGTGACTTATTCCTAACTTTAGAGTTCTGGTCTATGAACTCACAATTGCATACTACTGCAAAATAAAACATACTTTTGATGTTTCATAGGGACCATTTAGTGGTACAGATGCCATATGTAAGTATTGATCCCCCAATAATAAAAAATTGATATAATTTGAAAAAAATTATGGATGCTGTGTTCATATTTTTGTTCAGTAAAGTTGGACAATCAATCTACTGCTTTCTCTTTGATGAAAGTAACTGTCATTTGAGCAGTAGCTTGTTTGGAAATGGTCTTAGTTTGTTTTTAAACACAGAACTTTTGTGCAGCTTGTTGCAGTTGCAAAATGACACTTGTGACAGATCATAAAACTCATCCTGAACATGTGATGCAAACGCAACTATTCATCTTTGTTGGATGGACTAAACTGCACATGGATATGTTAAAGTTTCACCATGTAAAGATTATCTAACAAACTTACAGAAGCTGCCAAACTCTGCATAAGCTAACACAGACTGATCAGTTTTGGGTCCACGCTGATATGATTTGTTGATGTGGGTCGTTAACTACTGAAACGCGTTACTTTGAGCTGTCCTACAGTACTAACAATGTTAATTTCAGACATTTACAGTGGCGTTTGCTCGGCCATTAATCCACTGCGGAGTATCACATTACTGCAATGCGATGAGTTCATCGTTTTTTGCCAGCAGAAAGCTCACTACTGAAACCATCTTTTCGTTAGCATGAGCTAGCTAACCGCCACTTTCACCAGCACACGGGGCTAAAACAACTCAGCTAAACAGCAAGAGTAGCTTGTCGAACACAAACCACGGACTGCTAAATTCCAATACATGCGTTTGACTTAATGTCCATACCTGTAAGAGACACATTCAAATAAAAAGTAGCACGAAAACTGCAATGTTGTCCCTCATTGCAATGACTAACGTAAAGCGCATTCTGGAACCCCGTAAACATTTCGCGACAGTTGGGTGGAGACTCAATCACTTCTGATTGGCTGGTTGCATCCGGGTACCTGCGCTGTCGCTAAACTGAAAGGCTAACGGTTTATTTCATAACGAACAAGTACTGAAACGTTGCCAGTGCTTATATTTTGTAGTTAAATAGGAGCAAAGAAAGCACGTATGTAGAAACCAGCTCAAGTATGAAATGTCTTTCAACTTAAAATTGACGAAAAGCTCGATTTAAGGCTAATTCAAGACAGCGCGGTGTTAAGTGTAAGGTCGCTGTCGTGCTATTTGGTGCCCACTTCCGAGTATTTCGCTCCGACCTCCCCTCTGGATTCTCTCTCCGCCCCCCGAGCGGCGTGAACGCGCACCGTAGTGGCCGCACTGATTAGCAAAAGCAAAGAGGAGTTTTCAGCGAGCGAGCTGCGAAGGGCTGCCTTTTAATTACATCCAAACTGCGAGCACGCTGGGATTGAAAACAGGAGAAAAAATGTATTCTGCGCGCATTTGAATCTCGAAGGACTTTGTTCAGGAGTCGAGCGTCCGGAGAAAGAAGAACAACAAATTAATTCAGTGGGAATGCAGGGAATTAAATAGAGACTAAGTCATTTCTTTTGCTTGGCTACAAGTGTGCGCGGCTTTGCAGGAGAAGCCCGACGAGAGACGAAGGAAACTTGACTGAAACGTTGACTTCAGCTCCCGTCTGGAGGTAAGAGGGATGTTGGGGAGTTGTGCTGTCGCTGCTCCCGCTGAGGCACCGACAGGCTCCGGGGCTGAAAGCAGGATCCATGAATCACTTAGGTGTTTTGTAAGAAACTTGTTCCTCTGATATGCTTCACATTTGCAACATTGTTTTCAGTTGCTTTTAAGGTGTGTGTCTGTGTGCGTGTGTGTGTGTGTGTGGGCTCAGTCGGTGCTTTTGTTAGTCACTGAGGTGTGTATTTGTGTGATGTGTGAGCTTGTGAAAAGTTGTGGCTGCTGCTGCTGCCTCTTATGTCAGTTCAGAGTGCAACTGTAAAAAGCTTGTTGTACATCTAAAGGTGCCAAAAATACCATTATAAACTGATAAATTATCACCATGGCAGCCACTTGATACATACAAGTGACTTCATGCACTTATTTAGATGTGATAAGACACTTAAATTTGCATTACTGTTATGCAAATGTGGTGGATTTGGACAAAAAGCATGCAAAAAAGCAGAATGATGCAGCATAAATGAAGGGAAACCTGCACAACTAACAGAGTTTTCATCAATCAGGTGTTTTATATTCAGTCTCATTAAGAAATGAGAAGATGTGTCCTGTTTTGAGTGTGTGTCTGCTGCAGGGTGGGGTAAATGTTTACATGTATTATTTAGTGGAGGTCAGACGGTGCAGCTCATAATGCAGCGAGGGGCAATACGGTGTGCAAAGCAGCTGTAATTGCACAGGGAGGTCTAATGGGGTGAGGAAGCTGCTGAATCATGGGTCTGTTAGTGGACACAGAGTCAGACACTCCTGGCTCTGTTGCAGTGTGGGTGCACCTGAATGGATTTTATTTTTATCTTGAGCCATTTCAGTGTTCATTCAGAGGCTGTGGCCTACATTATGCATGAGGGAAGGTTATAGTTAGGTAGGAACTTTTTCTGTAGAGAGATGATGTAAAAATAAAGGGGAAAGAGATGCAACACAGTGAGGGCAGTTCATTCAAACCACCAGGGTGCTCCTGACCATAATTTATTTATGTGACTTTTATGTAACACCGACATTAGATTTTGGATCAGGATTATTGCGATTATCACGGCGAAACATGCTCAGTTTGTGCTGCATTTATTGTGCAACATTTTAAAATGTCGCATCCTTACATAACTGCACAAAAAAACGAAGGAAAATGGTTTTAATTTGTGTAGCCGTAAGGTCTCATCCCGCCTTCAGATCAGCACAGGTGATGAGAGTAAAGTGGGCCTGTCCTGCAGGAATGTGAGTTCTGAGAAGACACAGCTGCTGCAGCATGAGAGGAGGCGTCCTGGGCCGAGACTCTGGCAACTGGTCCCTGTTGACATTTGACACCTCACAGAGTCTCTGTCTGCTATTTCTAAAGGACTGGCCTCAGTTTTTGTATCACATCGGGCTGCTTTGAGCGATATCGCAGACGCCACCTGAACAATCGAAGCTCAGATTTGAGAGTTTGCAGCAGCTAATCCTGCCCGGTTTGCTGCAGACAGTCTGGTTCTCTACTTCGCGAACTTTTAAGGCATTTAGGTAAAATTGACAATGTTCTGAAATCACAAAAGCAATGCAAAGTCTCAAGCTGTTTTTTTCTGACAGCTACATAATCTGAGTTCCAGTCAGCGGAAACAATTAATGACTTCAGGTTTTGTCACCTCTTACATCATGTCCTGCCACCCAGTTAGACCTGATGTGTGGCCTCACGTTTGTTCCAAGAATCAGCTTGAGTTCAAACAAGCCCCAAATGTCTTTGAAGTTAAAACTGTTGCCACTGATTGAACAAAGTTTTCACCTTTAATCACTGTTAATTGTTTCAGTTCTCGTGTCCTTGTGCATCTTGAAAAGTGAAAGCAGCTACTTTTTATATTAGCAGGAGGATATCTTTATTTATCTTTTTTGAATAATGGATTAGTTGTTTGGTTTATAAAATATTAGAAAATGGTGAAAAAAAGTTTCCCAAAGCCCAAGATGATGTCCTCAAACATCTTGCTTTGTTCACAACCCAAAGATGCTCCGTTTACTGTCACAGACTAGCAAAGAAACCAGAAAATATTCATATTTAATAAGGTAGAATAAGAGGATGTCGACGTGTTTTCTTCTTTAAATGTTACTCAGACCGATTCATTGTTTATCAAAATAGTTGCTGATTATCTAAATAGTTGTCAGATGATTGATTTTAGTTGTTGGACCTCTAATTTTTATTGTTCAGGTACTGGAATGTGTTTGAAGTTGTAGAAAATTACTTCCATAAGCCAATTCTAGTAACTACAGCAATAGTAGAATGTCTGCTTTAATTTGCATTTGACGGCTTTTTTGTAGTTCAGCATGATGAGATTTTCAGTTCTTTCGAGTGACGATAAACTATCGTGAACACTTCATTTAATAATATATTTTAAACAGAACTAGAAGATGAAGGAAGGTAGTTACTCAAGGATTCAAATGATTACAGCAAAAACAAGTTATCAGTACAGTGAAATTCTTAATTCTCTGTGTCTGTGCCTTGTGCAGCGATTCATCTGTTTACTGAACATATCCATTCACACTGAGATATGACTATGTAAGAACAGTGCAAAAAGTTTCTGTACAACAATAATGTTTAAGAAAAGCACGTGCAATGTTTATGGTGTAAAAAAAGTTATGATCTGCTCTTATGAACTGAGGCAGGCAATGCTGAATGGATTAATTACAGCACAGAAGAAACAGTGCAAAAAAGTGATGTTTTTTCTATAAATGAGAAGAAAACATACATAAAGTACTTACTAACTGTAACTGTGATGTTCAACCCTTAAAGCTTTAAAAACCTCTGTGATGTGACGACTTCTTTACTCATCCATGGGTGCTCCAGTGAGCCTCAAACGTAATCACAAAATTTGGAATAGCGCCTTCTTCAGGTGTTACCTGTTGACCTGAATCTCAGCTTCTGTTTTTGGGGAAGAACATGACTAAAGTGCTGCTCCGCTCACATGACGTTGGGATGTCCTGAAAAGTGCTGCATGATGGTTCATGTACGCTGTAAGTGATTGGCATGCACATGAAGTCATTAAAGAGGAACCTGCTTGTGTTGCAGCGAACAAAGCTCCCCTTTCTTTAGTAGGCCATTATACGAAGCGGGCTTTGGCCTCACAGGCTCAGCTTCCCCACGTTTTGCATTTCCCCTCATTAACTCACTGCCGCTAACAGTAGCCGGAGTGAGGTGGAGAGAAGAAAGTGCATTGTGTTGTTCGTTGCAATTTTGTTTATGTGAAATGAGCCTAACTTGTTCCTTTTAATTAATCCCTTACAGTGGGAAACACAGTGTACAAACAACACGGATTTGGTTGGAAGCTCACTTTGAATCCCTTTAAATTAAAGTCTGTCCTTGTTGTTTTTCTTCTGCACACAAACATAAGTGTTTAAAAGCTTTTTGTTTCTCTTGTGGATACTCACTTGCAGCCTGATTTGTTATTTGGAGGCTTGGAAGGAAACGTAGAAACTGCTTACCAGTGCAGGAGGAGTGTGTTTGGTTTTTAGCTTCAAGCACAAATACCTTCTAGGGATCAACCGATAAAGGCAAGTAACTGATATTTGGAACTGATATACATTAAATGTAATGTTTTAGCAGCATTTGACAGCAGATAAACTGTCATTCATATCAAGGCTACTTTATCAGTAAGGGTGACCATAACTGAATATGTAAAATATGAAAAAGGAATGATTAAATTCGGACGCTCTTTCTTTATGTGGGATCTACTGAGATTGATCAGTTTGTACCCTGCAGTTATGTCTGCTGTTCTTCTCCATTTTCTTAATATTTCATTGTTCTATCACTTTTTTGCCCACTGAGGTCCACATCTTTATTAGCTTTATTAATTATCTTTTTGCAGACTCAGTTCCAGGTTAATCCGTGGCTGCTTCCTAACTTAGCCACTAGCTGTTAGCGTAGCCTTAGCCACTGTGAGAGTAGGTAATTTTCTGGTTTGTGGCAACGGCTTGTGTTTCTTATTCAGTCTCTGCTTGAGAGACATTTCTGAGACCGCAGAGTTTCTACAGACAGAGAGAGGAGGCTGAATCAGACCTGAAGTATTTAACTTAAATTGGATTTAATCTATCAATAATCCATCAATATAAATACAGATCATGTGAAAAATGCCAAATATCAGCTATGATAATTAGCCTGGCCGATGATCGATCTATCCCTAATACCTGCAGTGTAACAGTTCTGATTTTAACATGATATTTTAGTTAAGATGCAGTAGTATCATCAGCAAAGGTTGCGCATTATGGCATCCAGGTTAAATGTCACATGTCAGCGGCCACGTTCCTGCAGGATTTTGGCGGCAGCTCACTGGAAACTAAAGTTGTGATTTTGCTGAATTTTTGTGTGTGTTGTGACACAGCTGTGACAATAGCTACCGGCCTCCTGCAGCCTCATGGTACAGACAGAACAGGGCCCACGGTTAATCCCCAGGCATGTGCTGTTGTGTAATGGTACACAATACGGTCCACATGCACTTCTGCCCTGAAACCACCTTAACTGCCAGGCAAAAAGTGTGATGATCTATACAGCAGCATTCATCAGGAAATAATGAAACGATCAATTTGATTCAACAAGCTCTAAATGTAAAAATAAACCCTGCAGGAAATGATGTGATGTATTGATTTTCATTTCTGGTGCCAGTTCAAGAGGACAGGAAGAAAGAAAGTTTAGAGTTTCATCTCTGTGCTGCGCTGCCGCTCTTATCTGTGAGAAACTCTGACAGTTTACAGTAGTCTGTTCACTGTCAGGATGAGGCAACAGGGGAGGAAGAGTGGAGATAGCTGTGGCTAACTGACAACAAACAGGCCATGATAAGGTGGATTCTCAACGCAACTCAAGACATGTTCTCTAATAGCCGACATTCTTCTCTCCTGTCTAATCTGAACTGTAGTTATCAAGGCAGTAAATGAGCAGATGATATAGGCAGCTCGGAGATTACGCTAAAGTCAAGCTATTAGCTGTGGAATTATGGTTTCCAAGTCAAGCCTCATGTTTTGGTCTTATTAGAAATCATGATAGAAAGTAGAATTTATTCACAACTAGGTAGGTAATCTGGCTAATGGACATTGCAATGCTTTGAATTGTAACATCAGATTATTAAATTTACATCATAACATAACAAAAGTTCTTATGCTGCAAAATGACCTTCGTTTATCAGACTTTGCCGTTATGGTTAGTTTTAACATTTTTAAACTTCTAATTTATACCTCATTTAACTGTTAAATGAAGTATTTAGATCATCAAATAATTGGTTAGAGTAGTTTTAACAAATCTTACGAAAATCCTACGAAATGTGGATATTTTCTGTCTTTTTCCACCTCTGTGACAGTAAACTGAATATCTTTGGTTTGTGGACAAAATGAGACGTCTGAGGACGTCACCTTGGTAAACTCTGGTCGACATTTTTCACCATTTCCTTAGATTTCATGGACCAAACAACTATCTAATTAACAGAGAAAATAATCTACTAACTAATATACAATGTGGATTATTGTTAGTTGCAGCTAGTTACAGTTAACAAGAGACTGGGGAGTTTGTTTTTTTATATTTTGACTGTCTATCTAGCAAGCAGGGCAACTGCCAGTAAGAAAAGCTGTACTTCTGCTGTCAGAAATGCAATAACTCTGGCAATCTCAATTTGTAGAACTTTATATACCTTCCAAGGAATTTACCATGAAAGAATGACACCTGCACCCTCCACTGAATCTCCACTGAGTCTTGTCGTGCCACAGAGCTCCGTTTAACTTGCCCGCCCTGTCCTTTGGCACCAACCTGATTCATCCTGATTAACCACTGGTGCATTTCATAGCACGCATTCACTGCCCTGCCCGATTACTGTCAGACACCCTGGAGTCGATTAGAGGCTCCTCATCATCCCCACAAAGCCCTGCACTCAAGGAGCCCCACTTGACGTTGAAGTCGTCTCAGCTTAGCAAATATTTTTGCTCTACATGTCACGCTGACTGAGCCGAGCTGCACAACAGGTGAGCTATGAAAGTAGCCTGAAATGCCAGCTGTCCCAGTTCTGGAGATGCAGAGTCGGAGCCAGAACGAGCTTAGCGAGGGTTCACATGGAGGCTTGGATTGTTCTGACCTTCTCAGCTCAGACAATCAAGTATTGTTCACAGACTGGACTAAGTAGTTTGTTCTTGATGCTGATTTTCTGTTGATTCATGGTCTGTTTTTGTGGAGTAAATGTATGAGAGTTAAAAACTAAAACAAAGTTCTATAGAGAATTGAGTGAAATCTACATCATTCTATTATTTGATTGCCAGAAAATTCCTGTGTCATATTTACTATATATTCTTCTAAAATATGTAAATTTGTTCTGCAATTGTTTGCTGAATTCTGGTCTTTAGAGTGTTATGTGGATTAGGGCTGCCGCTAATGATTATTTTGGCCGTGGATTAGTCTGTCGATTGTTTGCTTGGTTAACCAGTTAGACATTTGGTTTATAAAATGTCGGAAAATAGTGAAAAATGTCAATCAGGGTTTTCAGAAGTCTAAGATGGCATCTTCCAATGTCTCGTTTTGTCCACAACCGGAACATAATCAGAGGAAATGGAGGATTTAAGCAGTTTTTTATCAGGGGGTCAGGGTTATGCAAACCAATTAATTGATTATCAAAATAGTTTGCAATTACTTTAATACTTGACTATTAGTCGATTATTCTAAAAAGATCTCTCCCAAATCTCAAGGATGGTATCTTTGATAGATGTTCAGTTTGCTGACTTTGAGGAGTAGAAAACAGAAAATTCAGATTTAGGAAGCTGGAGTCGGAGAATCTAGACTTCTTTTTTCTTCTTAAAAACTACTCATACTTATTAATTAGCTTTGAAAATGCTCATTGTTCTTATCATAAGTAATTATTGCAAAGCAAGAAATCTGAACATGTTACCTTGCAGCATGTGGCACTGATGCACATTTGCACAACAATTTTTGAACAATCAGTTTAAAAGCAAAATACAAGGAATTCTGAATGCTGACGATAATTGTGTTACGTTGAGATACTTCAGCAGAGTTACAGTGGAGTTTCAACATTTTGTGCAAACTTAACAAAAGGGTAAATATCAGTTTTTGGTGTTGAGGCAGAAGAAACTCTCCAAACTCATTTTGCACTGGTGTTTGGTGATCATAGAGAAAGAAACTTATGGAGAAACCTCAGAGATGTTCAGGCTTGTCTTCTCAGTGGACCAATCCAAATATAAGGCATCTTGCATTTTAGGTCAGAGGTGCTGTAGTTTTCCTTTCTTGTCTACAAACTCTCCTGGTCATGTTTTCCTGTTATCACTCCCTGTATGCACAAAACAAACCTGACGGAATAAACAAGACCATGCATGTTTCTGAGGCTGTCAGAGTGCATTCTGGGAAATGAAGGAATTCTTATAGTAGCAAAGACGAACAAAAGTCTTGTTTCCACACAGAATAGTTTTTACAGTGCATTAAAATGTAACTTTAATAATAAGTAACAGCCAAAGGGCATCTCAGGGTGGGATTTTCCTTTAAGCTAGAAAATTCTGTATGTTCCTTGTTCAACCACAGTTTACAAAATGTTGCTCCACTTCATCTTTGAAGAAGCTGAGAGGGTGCAGTAAACCACGAGGCCAAGACATTATATGCAGCCTCTTCATCAACATCTTCCGTCATCCCCTTGAAGCCAGCAGCCAAACTTGCGTTATCATCATCTGCAGCTCTTCTGTCTCTCCGTCGACTGCGGCTCTGGCTGCACCAGCAGGCTCAGATTTCAAACAGCCTGTGGTCAGCTGAAGGCAGAAAGACAGCCGTCATCCCCCATCCTCCGAACAGACAGTGAGAGCCTCTGTAACACTGCCCTGTAATTAGAGGTCATGTTTTTTCCTAATACGCTAAACAGATGTGCTTAGAATTGTGCTCAACATTTAGACCCACAGTTGGACTTGATGACCTGTCATTACTATCAGCTGGAGACGGCGAACACTGTTTCTGGTGAATCACTGGTTTGGATTAACTCTGATTGTTTCTTTGTGTTGCTTTTGTTCTCTTGCAGCTTTAACTGATTTAATAGGCAGAAAAAAGTCACAAACTGTGTTTAAATGGAACCAGAAACTAGGGTTAAAGTAACATGTTAAAAAATAAAATGAGATGTACCAGATAAAAGTGACCCATTTAAAAGTGAAAAATCTAAATGTGTTTGAATTTAAACATTAACATTTGTTTCTATGGACATTTCAGTGTGTTTTTTCTTTCAGTGCCTTAAACCCTTTGGACTTCAAAACCCACTGATAGGTTTAAAAGGCATGTTATTTTTTAAAAATTGTCAAAATCACACTATTTATCAGACCCAAAAAGAAACTGTAAAAAAAGGAAGATTTTTAAGGAAGGATGGTCTACTTACAGACAGTCTTTGAATGAATCATGTGTGACGTGCTGTTCTGTTGGAAAACAGCCAACTCTAAACTAAAAATCCCTTTATTTTGTACTTCTTGTTTAAACATTTGCCAAAAATAAATCATTTGCACTAAGCAGTTAATGAGCACAACCAGGAAACCATGAGTGACTGAGCTGCAACCAACAGTCATGAGACAAAAATTCAAGGACTTTCTGGCAGAACTGGGCTGAACTACAGGCAGTGTTCACATGGAGCAGATAGGAGCGAAGAAAACATTTAAAAAGTCAAAGCGGTAAAATATCTCTCAATTTTCTTCAGTATTGGTAACACCTATGGGCACTTGGAAAACTGTTGTCCATGCTGATTCCAGCTTTTTTCAATTTTTGTAAAATAAGTAATCCAAAAAATTCTACTTTTGTTTTCGTTTTTTTATGATTTCTGGCATTTAACTCTGTCATACGACATGAAGGACATTTTAGAGTTCTCTCTACTTATAGTGATGGTTGTTCTGTTTCCATAGAGGTGCATGACTCTATATTGCAGGAAAAAATGACTCCACAGTGAGAAAAAATATGTGATGTGACAAGAGCAAAGAAAAAGTGCCCAGAAACCGTGCAGGATTCAGAAGGTTAAATGTGTGTACATTAGTGGGATCACATGAAAATATCAGCATAGACTGAGTTTGTGTGTTGGGTTTAAGTTAAGCATATAATTCCTGTACCTACATAAGCGTACATGGACTTGCATGTCCATGAGTGTAGTTTTACATCTCCAAAATCTGATATATCACACTGTAGCATTTCCCTTTGATCACCAGTGCCTACTCATGTATGCAGTGATTCACGGTGATGCCTTTGAAACAGTGCTTGATGTAGGTGTTGAATGCCCTGCAGGAAAAATCTTCCGTCTGTATCATTATGCAATGCTTCACAAAAGAAACCTTTGGCAGCTGATTTGAGTTGATTGACCATGAACATGACGCATTCATTGGTGTATAACCTCAGGTTGGAAATGAACCCTTTTTAAAATCTTTTAATGTCTTTTGTCTATATGCTTGACTTGGTTTCAGGTATCCAGAATTGGAAACAGTGTTGATCTCTTGGTGTTCAGCACTATGAGGTTTCGGGCATCTTGGCACTGAGCTGTGTGAGCAGCTACAGTCATTATTGCTCATCTCCACTCAGCTGTGAAAGACGAGATGAGTCCTTTTGGCATCTGCAGCCTCTCGTACTCTGTTTGTGTTTGCAGACAGGATCTGATCCCTGTTGCCCTGCTGCCATGTGCTGGTGCTGTTCCTGTTTATGTTTAGGTGTTACATTTTCAAAGCCTCCCTGCTGTTTGGCATGTTGGCGTTCACATGTTGAACATTTCTGGAAGAAACGTGCCGGTGTCCTGGCTGCTCCTCGGCGCTGTCTTCCCCCGAGGCCAGGCGAGGCTCAATGGGTCCGTTTGGTCCAACAGACTCTCTTTCTGAGGGGGAAATGGAGTGTACATAATCCAGGTCAATGATACCTCCTGGTCCTGCACTGTCTTCCTCCTCTGTCTCTGCTGCTTGATAACACCTTGTATCCGCTGCCTCAAGTACTTTTTGACCAGCTTTGTTAATTGTTACCTAACTTTTTAAACCAAGATTTTTGAGGCTGATGCTAATATTTTTGATGATGTATTCATTTTCTTTTGATAAAATATCCTTTATTTAATTTTTACAAGTGCAACCAACAAATGGACTCAGAAGGACATTTTACAATTGGAAAAATAAACACATCACATCTCCGTGGTGGACTAATGACACTGCTTCTAAACAGATATAATGCAGTGAGTTAATGCAGATTGTCAGGTTGTTATGAAGCATCTCCTGTTTTTGATGATTTACAGGATTTAAATGGAGCAGAAAGAAATCTGAGTATTCGTATCCCTGTGTACATGATAAATTACCCCCTGGATTCTAGATTTTTGGATGGATACCAATTTTAGGGAGTAACAAATTCTGATATTGGTGTTTTTTATGTATATATTGCAAAGTGAAAATGATGGGGTCGTTGTTTATTAACTTTCTAGCAATGCATTTCACAAACTAGTTTGTGCTTAACCTTGAAGACATAGCTTGGCTGGCCAGCTCTGCCTACTCAGCTGTGATACATACTCTGCTACATGCGCTGCAAGAAACAGGATTTAGAGCTGCTCTGCTGGATAAACAATGCGAAGACACCTGAGAATCTTTTTCTCTATTATGCTCTGTCGAAGAAAGTTTTTTAATTGGCGTATATCGGACAACATGCACACCGATACTAATGTGTCCCTGGCCAATATATTAGTCGGGCGCTAATGAGTTTCTTGTTTATTGATTACTGCATGCAGTCTGTGCTGGCTCCTGTGATGTTTACAACACAAACTCAATTCAATTCAATTCAGTTTTATTTATATAGCGCATATTTACAACACAGGTCGTCACAAAGCGCTTAACATTGTAAGAAAGAACAGGAAACAGAAAAACAGGAAACAGAAAAAGGAAAAGAAAGAAAAAACTGGCAGTTTAATCTAACATTTCCCAAGCAGTAGCCCAACTTTTAGTTAACATTACTGTGGCTATTGAAAATGAGGCTACTTTAGCATATAGTAGGCTTGTTAGGACAATTGAATATCAGCATTGTGTATTGGATTTGGCTTATCCAATTAATTGCCAGCAATAGGAGAGAAAAGTGAGAGAAAATAATTAACATGTCCTTAAGTCTGACTGTGTGTTAGACTGCCAAGGGACTGGTAGATGAAGATGTTGGGATACTGTCATCAAGATGAAGTTTGGGGACCCAGAGTGGATAAAACCATTCAATATGAGGAGGGTATTCTTGTACTGGCTGGTTCATGAAACCAGAGAAAACAACATGAGCACCATTTCTGTTACCGATGAGAGTAGTCATAGTGCTGTAAAACTGGGCAGTTGTGGGAAATGTTGCTTGTTTTGGGATCTAGTTCTAGATCTAGTTTGGGATTCACAGAAGCACACATGTGCAGGTAGTCAGCAGCAGTCAGAAATCAGAATAAGATGTAATCATGCAACTATCCCAGTTTCCTTCGGAGTGCTCCAGCTAACACACTTTGGTTTCTCAAAAAAGGCATATACTGGTTTCTAAAATCAAAATATGTCTTTTACATTAGCAAACACAAAGACACCTCAGAAACTCCTTCATAATCCGTGTAAACGCAGTCATTCACAGATGGTCTCCAGTTTTTAGTGCCTATTACTTTGTCAGACACCCATTATAAGTCTTTTTTTCCTTTCATGTTCATGTCAGACTCACATGTGCACCGTTGCCTTTTACATACATGTGTCATGCAGTTGTTTCAGTTGGCATTTAAGTGTGATCCTTTTTATAGCTGCAGCTCTGGGTGCTGATACGTTTGTATGGCAGTTCAAATTCACTGAGGTTCGCTCAGGCCTCCCTACTGCCTGAATGCTTCTACTCCTCACACTGCTGTAAAAACCACCCATACTGATTTAATTAATTTTGTGTTACATTCTAGAAGGTTAACATTTCTGGGTTTGATTTCCAGGCAACCTAAAAACCTTAAAACAACAGCTGTTGTTGATGTGCCTTTCATTTGCTGGCCTATTTTATTGCGGGGTGGTGTACTTTTCCTACTCCATTGGCCAAATGTGGACCGTGCAGCGTCATATTGATATTTCCACAGCTAGAATGGAGTCTGAGAGGAAAAACATTTTCCACTGTGTCGAACAATAAAACATAAACGTGGGGTCAGACCAAGAGCAGAGGCTTTAAACG
This sequence comes from Dascyllus trimaculatus, assembly GCA_024666655.1. Lineage (NCBI taxonomy): Eukaryota > Metazoa > Chordata > Actinopteri > Pomacentridae > Dascyllus > Dascyllus trimaculatus. Next base: position 15,438,958 of record CM045445.1, on the reverse strand, counting down.
CAAAACTTTAGCCCAATGCTCAGTGATCAGTATATAGTGGACCAAGTTCTTCACCTACAGCAGCTTAATTTGACCACAGTACTGGCAATTACAGAATAATGAGTAGTCAGAAAGTTCTTCAGTCTAACAGAAATTGACTTGTTGAGGAAAAATAAGTGTGTGGGAAAATGTGAAAGGGTTTCCTTTTAATGCTCCTCAGAATTCTCTGGAAAGTTACTGCCTTTAATTGTGTGGTAGTTTTGTTATAGATACCAGGACATTTCACTGAAGCTGTTTCCTTGACGAATCCCTCCTGATAACGGTGAACCAGTGGAGCATTACTCACACTTATTTACTTTTATGGCTTTGACTAAGTCTGAACTGCTCTCTGGTCTACTCTGATACCATCAGGCAGCACATATCTGAATTCAGATTCCTTTCTTTGTTCATAAAACAAGAAAAACACAAGGATTTATAAATACAATACTGTTATATCTCTGAGATTTAGCCCGCTTTTTGCATGTGTACACTGCCTTTAAAAGTATTAACCCTCATTGAAAGTTTCCTGTTTTTATTGTTTTCAAAGACTGGTCGGTTTAAGTTGTTTTTTTTCCAGCAAGAATATACAATAAAAACAATTTCATGTCAAACTGAGAACAGATTTTTACAAAAAAAAGGCCAGTTAATGAAAAATATATATACTATAAAATAAATAACTGCATTTGCTTTCACCTTCTTTAATACAGGGTTTAGTACTCTTTCTTGTTTAGTTCTTGAGGATGGCCTGCTCTAGACAGATTTACACATGCCATATTCCTTCTATCTCTTAATTATTGAATTTAACTGTACTCCAAGTTATATTTAGTGACTTTCTTGTACCCATCTCTTGATTTATGCTTTTCAATAATACTTTCTGTGGTCACTGTATAAGTTAGAATACAGACTGGTTAAATAGGAAGCAGCAGAGTTACCAAAGACAGAGGTGTTGAACTGAGACTCTGAGACAAGCAACAGGTTTTGAAGCAGGTGTTTCAGGATCAGCTGACATGACCGTCTCATCTGCTGCATCTGAATCTTGGAAACAGGAAAAAGTTGAAGCTCAAGCTGGTAAACCCAGACAACTGAAAGTGTTGTCATCTCAGGAATTTGATTTGCAGGATCTAGCAGAGAACATTAGTGGTAAAAACAAGGTGTTCTGCTGCCTTTAGAGGTCTGTGGTTGTCTAAAATCTCACATGACTGGTTGTGTTGCATCTTTTAATGTGTTTTTTCTTGCACTGCACGGTATGAAAACAGGCTTTGTCACTCTTCCCGTCCACTGCTAGTGTGAAGTGAATGTAAACAAGGCTGAAATAGAATACATAACCCATTTGGAAGTGGCGCCACAGTCAGCTGCGGCTTCATTGTTGCCCTCAAAGTTGGTTGAATGCAAAACATTTGAATGCCACTTTTTTTTTTCCAAAACTCATTTGTCGTGGTTTGTTTATCTGACTGAGAGTTTGGAAATCATGCTACTGGTGTTTTTTTCATTGAGGAGATGGAAAAACAAACCTTTAAAAGCACATTAAAAGGACATTTTTGCAGGAGGTGAAGTAGAAATGTATAAACAATGGCATGATGGTGTTATGTTGAAGCCCCCCATGTGCTACACTTCCGGTCTCACCCAAAGCTGCTGTCATTGTCCTGGGAGTGGACACAGGAAGACAACAGAGGAGTGGTGTTGTTTACTCTGTTTCTCTTTCATAGAAGCCCCCAGTAGCATTTTTTAATAGCCAGACTCCACAGCAGCCTGGAACAGAGCTCAGTTTAATGGTGTCAGGGACTCTGTTTGATTATAGTCATGACTAACTTATATATATTCAGCACACTGACTCATGACAGAATCATCCAGCAAAGTAAAGCTGAAACTTACCTCAGTAATTGTCACCACTGAGGTTTACTAGAAATGTAAAAGACCAGTTTAACCTGTGTGGAGGGCAAACCATGTTCCTGTTTCTTCAGCCTCTCTCCTTTTATGAGGGTCCATTAAAATAAATCCACCAGTCATTTACAAGCTTTTGACTTAACCTTGCTCTTTGGAACTGTTGGTTTTTGTTTGAACCTGAAGTCACTTTGAGGCTTTGGCTGAAACTTGTTGGATTAACAACATCTGCTGTAATATTATTTTTTTTTGTGAAGGTTTGTGAATGCAGAGTCAGTAAATATAGGATAAAAAAGAAGGACATGAGTTATCGGTGCAGAATTTGCAGAAACCGTAAATATCAGAGCAGCACAGAGTAGCATGCAAAGTTTTTATTCTCTTTTTACAGTGTTGTCCTTGGGACTGCTGCTGCACTCTGGATTAATTTCCTTCCTCTGGTTTCTCCCTGCACTCTCTCCAGGCGCTCCACTTCAGTCAACAACAATAATAGGACCTGCACAGCACAGCGAGGCTCTTAATTTAGTAAACACACATGGCACTTCCTCCAGTGTCATATTTTCGTGTCAGTCGTGTCACCTGTTGGTGCTCGGCCGAAGGAATGTGGAGGGAGTTAGTGTCGGCCCAGTGCTTCATTCAGAATGACCAGCCACAGTTATCCTCTGCTGTGAGCACAGACAGGCCTAAGAGGCCTTCAGTCATTTTTAATTACGGTGTGGACAGTGATTCCAGCATGGACTTGTTCCAGCCTGTCTCAGGCCTCACTGACTCGGGTGTCTTTGTAACACACTGCTCAGAACCTAAAATACCAACAACCTGTTGTAGTTTATCATTGATTGATTGTTGATTTGCTAGTCACCAACTATTTTCCGAGGTTCTTTTCTCTTGTGCATTAGTGATTTCCTAGAAAGCATTATCATGAGTAGACTCTTAAAACATGGTTAAATTGGTTAATCAGTCAGGTATTACATGTGCATTGTTTTGAAAGGATTAAATTTGCATTTTAAGAGAGCAAAAAGCAAAGTTTTAAAATCAGTTATATTGATGAAGTGTGGGCTTTATCTTCCACTGGATAATGTGGAAATAAAAGGAAAAATACAGATTTGATGTGCACATAAATAAAAATGCTCCACAGCCCATGCAGATTGAATGACTTGATTTCAATTTGGGTAAACCTGACAATAAAAGCCCATTTCACTCTTTTCAAACTAACTTTTGGTTTCACAACTGTTTGAGTTGCTGTGCTACTGTAGCTGAGTGGAGACTAGAGGCTTCTCTGTGTACAGCCACTTAGCTAGCATCTACTGCAGCCTGCATGTGAGGGAGTATTGTAGGTAAATTGTAGTGTCTATTAATAGCCAGATGCTCAGCTACTGGAGTATTTTGGTTGCAGTTTTATTTAAACTTTACTTCGAAGGAGAGGTGCTGAATTCAGGGGAAGAATAACCTTAGTTTAAATGTTATTTTGATACAAAGATCAGCTGAAATGTAGCACAACATACAAGTGAAGCAGTGTTCTGCTTTTGTAATTACTGTGAGAAGAAATTGTGATCTCATTATTGATCAAAATAATTGTGTTTATCTCTTTGGGTATTATCGTGCAGCCCTGCTTGAATGTTGTAATTTGGTTTAGTCTTTAAGCCCTGAAGAAGTCACACATGTGCTGATATGTGCTGCTGCCTCTCTGCAAGTTTTTGTGTTTGTTGGCTGCCTACAGTTACAGAGAAATGTGTGTTTGGATTAAACTACAGGTATTCAGTGAAATTTATTCAGTCTAACCCGCAAGGTGATAAGAATGGTGCATCTGCTGTGTCTTTCCTTGATATTCCTGCTAGTGAACTCTCTATTTTTGTTTAAGGGGTGGAGTAAAGCATTGAACAATATAAATATTGAGTACCTGCACAGTGTCACCATGCTGAAGCTAGGTTGGCTGTTGGCATTGCTCTCTTTCATTTCTCCCTCTCACTTTCCCACAGCTCAGATTTCAGGAAATCGACATCCTCTTCTCTCTCTGTCTCTCTCTGTCTTACTCTTTCTGTATCTCCTTCATTTTCTCAGTTCAGACTCTGCCTCCTATTTTCTCTCACTTCTTGCTCCTTTTCTCGCTGGCTCTCTGAATATTTGGTCTGAGCTCATGTTCCACACCCTGACTACCACTTCCTGGTCATTAGTAGACAGACAGTGAGACCTGAGAGCCGTGTGAGTGAATTAACATACTTTAGTTAGTAAAATGTTTCACTGCCGGCCCGGAAACCATATTGCTGTCAATGCATGAGAAAAAAATGCCAACTCTTCCTTCTGGGCCTTAACTGTCAAATTAATTCAACAGAAGCACTGCTCACCTCAAGTAAATCCATGCTCATTCCTCTCCAGTGGTTCGTCAGAGTGATATTAAAGGCTTTTAAAATATTTTCAGGCAATACAGCCATCATTGCTTTAGCTTGTCTTGCTTATGGTTAATTTTTGCTTTATTATTGCTTCCAAGTACCTCAGATTCTGTAACAAGTATTTGATTTCTGTGGAAGCAATACTTGTTACAGAATCTGCCTTTCCTGTGAACAGAAGTTGTGCTTATTATACCCAAAGGGATTTCTGCCCTTCAGATAGTTTAATTTGAGAATTATTTTTAAACAGGCTTTCCCGTAGAACAGAATAGAATAGAATAGAATAGAGAGATCTTTATTGTCATTGTTAAACAACGACAAAAGGCAGCTTAGCAGCTCATTGGAACAGCGGCATATAAGAAAAGAGCACAAAGTCGTTACAAAAAATAAATAAAAATAAAATTTCAATGTGTAAGAACAAGAATAAGATAAAACTGCACTGCCATCCCTACCTGTACATTTAGATGATCTATTTTGCTTTGTATCCACATCTATATATTCATTTATTTGTGTTCATACCACTCTGTCTATACTGTTCATTCTGTTTATACTGTAGCATGCTATAGATAAAGCACTTTACTTCTGCTTTTTGTTATCCTAATGCTCTATGCAATGAAAATAATGTTGAATCTAAATCCAATCCAATCAAAAGGTGAAAATTTTCTATGTTTTATAAGAGAAAAAAGCTAAACTGCATGTCATAAGTCACAAAGTGATGTCTACCTTTTAGATAGTTTAGCTTGAGGAATTTTTTAAAAGCTTGCTGAGGTGAAAGTTTGCCACGTTTTGCAAGAAAATAGCAAAAACTGCATATAGTATGTCACAAAGGAGGGATTCAGTACTGAACTGTAGTTCATCAACTTTCACATAATATCCGTTTCCCTCGGAAAACAGAGAAAAATAGACTTGGAGGGTGTTTAAAAGTACGTTGGCTTTTACCGGTCCTTAAGAATATGCTCAGGTATGCTGTAATTTGGATAACTAGGATTGACTCTGAGATAGTTCTGCTTTTGTTGTCAATTATTAGGGAAAAATAATACATGGAATGTAGTTAAGTAAAACATTTTTTTCAGTCTACAGCAATTTCTAAAACTTAAAGAAAAAGATGTCATTGTCACATCTTGTCAAAGCCATCTGACGAAAGTACTGCTGTCCTCAAATATGCTTAAAGGCTTATTTTGTCATATTTTCTGTGTTAGCGAATCTACTGTTGACTTCATTCCCATAAAAAGCACAGGCTCTGGAGCAGTGACCTCAGTCTACACATTGGAGCTTCAAGGAATCACTTGCATGTATTAACTGCAATTTTAAGAAAGCCCCAAAAACCAAAATGTTACAGATGCTGACGACAGAGTTTGCATCCTGGATTCCTTGTTTTCCATTTACCCCAATTAGTGCCAAACATGGCCGTTGACCAGCGAGTTAAATACGGGGGGAAGTTACAGTAGACTGCTGTGCCATATCCTCATGTTACAGTCAATTTACCGCATAGTCTGCAAAAACCTAACCTCTGTCAACCATTCACTCCTGGCCAGCCTCACTGGTGTGGCCCAAAGATGGTTTATACACTTCTCCAAAGGAAATTATGTAAAACAACACATTATTAGATATAAAGCTACAGTTTCATGTAAGCTGAGTCTACAGTCAGAGATACAGAAAAAAGCTCCACAATCATGTCGGAGCTTTATTTTCCTGCTATGTGTCCAGGTTATGTTGACTCTGGGGCTTATTATTTTTTTATTCATCCACAGTGACACCCACAGATTTCAACCAGCCACTGAACACAAACTAAAGATATAGATACACAAATATAAAACAGGTCTGGCCACAGCAGAAAAGTGCTACTGAGAGTTTTCTGGCTAGCGAACTACTGTTGATGAGCCACAGTAGCCCCCCAAGCTTCTCTCAAGTTTCTCTGTGTTGTAATTTTTACTCCCTGTTGGCATTTTTTCAGGATTGTACATATTTTGTTCAATAAAAAGTTATTTTCTGAACTAGCTAGTTTTCTGTCTGCTGCCTTCATAGACTGTATATAAGAAAGCAGGCCAGTATATTTACATAGCTGGTTGTTTAAGGTGATTTACAGGCAATGGCCAAAGAAACATATATAAAAAAGCTAAAATGCCAAAAATATTGAATAGAATAATCAAAACTGATTGACTAAAACAGCAGAAAAGACAAAAGACGAGAAAATTAAAACATACTTCATAAAATAAAACTGATTAATTACAAGCAGCACTGTGACGTCACACATTGGCTTGTGGTCTACGATCTGACGCTTTGAGCTTAGAATTTGGCATTTATTAACTTGGTTTCTTGAAACCAGATGTGGTAATTGAGGGTGGGATATGAGGACATTATTTGAGGACATTATGAACGCTAATGTGGTAGCAAACTGTCAATCACACTGTAGCCACGCCCTAAAGCATACGCTGCTTAGTCGCCTGTTCTACTCTAAATGGGATCACACTTTACAAAACAAACATCATGCTGTACTGAAGGATACTTGAAACTAGAGGTTGAGACCATAAACTCAGTAGGGAAATGTTTTCAAAGGTGGTAAATCAAGTAAGAAGTATGATAATTTTTTCATAGGCTTCCATATAATAGGACTTCTTTTTGCAACCAGAGGAGTCGCCCCCTGCTGGCTGTTATAAAGAACAGATTTAAGTTACTTCAGCTTCACTTGTCAGACTAGGAGGCTATGGTCATGTTTTAGATACAGTTTGTGGATGGATTCTCAGTTTCTGTCAATTGGCAGGCTAACAAACCTACTCATAAATATGTTTCCAATTAAAATAATGAATTTTGTATCAAATGTTTAACCTGAGGAGCTGCAACTACAAATTGTTGGACTTTTTTATTGATAAGACTCAAATGACCAAAAATGTTAATTAATTTTATGTTAATCAACCAGTGAAGCATTTATTACTAGTCGACTCTGCAGCTTTCTGTTTCCCTGCTGTTTTGTTGCCACAGTTGCCTCTGCAGAGATCGACCAGCTCAAACAGTTGTAGCTCTTTGCCTGACAAGGTCACGACGTCCCTCAGTGAGCTAAGCTGTGGCCTCGAGGCTGAAGGTGAACTATTTCTGTTGGACACCGTCAAGGCAGAGTCTGGCTACACATCAATACATTTGGGTGCAAGGAATGGTGACCTGTAATTATGAGTTTGTTGAACATGTTGTTGCTTGTATGGTGCGTTCACTGACACATCAATCAGCTGACCCCTCCGTTCCTTTCAGCTGCAGCTACAGCTTCTGCAGATGTAGTAATGCGTCCTCATGTTATAGTGGAGGCATCGAAAAATAATGAGCAATACAACGTGCATTTAAAAAAGTTTTTATGAGGCACCTTTTACAACTTCTCTGAAATAAATGCAATGAGGAAATGGCTAAATCAATATTTCCTTTCTGAAATTGCATTTAAGCAAACAACTATTAAGGAACAGGAAAAACCGGCCTTTTACTTTCTAACATCTTCTCTCTGCATTGCTTTCATTATCCTTTAACCTTGTAGAACAAACAGTTGTAGTTGCTCTTACTGAGATTTTTTTAATTGCTTGTATAAAACTTCAGTTTTTGTTGTGGTATATTAATGCAAAATCTTTATCAGGGTGCCCTAACTGAAATCCCTGCATAACAAAAATACAAATCAATGACCACACCACTAAGTAGTCGGACTAGTTTTATTGATATTTAGTTTTTTTTAAAGACTGTTAAAGGAAACTTAGATTTTTCTTAATCTTACTATTTTTTGTTGAATAGCTTTTTCCTTGCTGCCATGATACAATAGGTAACTTAAAGCATTTATTTAGTGATAAATAGTTGGAAAATCCAAATTAGCCTTTTTAGTGTGTGTGGTTTGAGTACAAAACTTTTAAATGAATTAAGAATGAGCTGCTAGATTGATTTGTCAAAACTTCACAGGCAACATACAATTTACCAGCTCATACATTTTCGTAGCAGTCAATAGTCTATAAAGTATTTAGTGCTATAGAATTTTTTAGGATTATTAGCTCCTATCTTATGAAGTTTTTATTGGGCACCATATGTAGAAGCTACATGTATGAAGTAGTTTGGATTCACGCTGTTACTAAGTTGTTACTAATCCCCTGCGCTGTTTTTCTAGTAATAATCTTAATAAAGTTAATTAAAACAAGCACATCATGCTCTAACAGTGCTGACAGAAGTCTACAGTTTTAGCCACAACATATAAACTACTACTCCAGTAATATAAATAAAAATCTCACTAGTCATTCGACCTTTATTCAAACTTCAAATACACTGAGGTATGGAGTTCCCATTTACAGTATAGCTGAGCAATAAAATACAAGTTGCAGGCACACAGAGAGGAAACTTGGATAAGTATGACAATAAAAAATACTTGTTGGCAAAATAATACAACAAAAACAGCTGCAATGTAAAACAGGTAATTTGACAGCAGCCATGAGAGAAATCACATTCTTGAAATGCCCAAAATGTGAACAGTTCATGCCAGAAATCACAGCCAGATCTTTCATTGTTCATGTAGTCAATCAGGCCCTCAAACTACACATCATGCGACAGCGATTCAGGTGAAATTTGTCAGTAACAACAAATTCTGAGCGTGTAAATCAGGGATAATTTGTACACAGCCTGTTGGGCTTTAAACACACTTAAACGACAGTTTGTTTAAATTCCCTCCTGGAAAAGCTGCAGGCATCATCTCAGTGTCTTCTTCAGTGTTATTTTTCTTTTCCAGTAGCTCATGGCCATCCTCTTTTCTTTACAGTTGCTTTTATGACTGCTTCTACTGTTTGTGTTTTATGTGCAATTTCCTCTGCCTGTAACCGTGAGGGGGTTGGGCCTGTGTTTTGAAGGTTGTCTTGCCCTATTAAAAGCAGGGAAATTAGTTTCTGTGTGGTATGTGTGCTGCATAACACAGTCTGGCTGGCTGGGCGTTATCTGTGTCTTATCTGTGCTGTAAGGCAACGCCATACCTGTAATTAGCAGCTTCTGTCACAAGCGTGATACAAGTAGACACCAATAAAACAGGAGCAGTCTCATGTAAGCTTGTCTCGCTGTTACAGAGTATTAAAATATGCTTTCCACATAAAAAAAGGTATTCGAAGAACTGCAGACTCACTTGGCAATAAAAGCTAAAGCTGTAAATTTCAACTGTAATGATTATTGTCATGATTGAGCTGCAGATTATTTTCACGCTTCATCTTTTACTGTATAAAACATCAGGAAACACCTTTAGCATCCAAGGAAGACTTCCAGTTTATATCATTGCATTAAATTATTGTCAGGGTCTGGTTTTAGAATAATAAAATAAGTCTAAAGCATGATCTTGGACATTTACAGAAAGGGTAGTGGCTGTAAATTGTTTTACATCTAAATTAAGATGTGTTCAGGAAGAAGATGATGGTTTACAAAAAAGGATGTGAATGCAGCGTCAAATCAAGACACAGATCCAATCCATGCCTTTTAGCAGCAGTTGTTGGCAAACTCATTTCTATAACTGACAGAAACAAAGTGTACAACAATAAGAAACTGTCGGTGTAATCCTGTGACATGCAGCTAATAAACATGGCAGCTAAATTTGGCACCGAACTGAGCTGTCAGATTCACAAATGAACCCTCTTAAAAACTTGTAGACGAGATGCAAGAGGTCACATTTTGCTGCCAACTCACACGCCTTAGTGCAACACGTACAAATTCCCCGTCGCTAAAGCTGTAATAAAGAGGAACCACGACATTATGAGGCCTGAATACGCAAGCTTAACACTGATGACAGCGACATGCACACACAACAGCTTCTTAGAAAGATGACTTCACATCGTAGAAAGCTGACCAAACTTGATCTTTGAGCAACAATGGCAGCTATTGAAGAGTGTGACTCATGGTTGGACCTCTCCTTGGTTTCCTGTCAGAGGGAACCTCCAGCTGTGCATCTGCCAGACAATGTTCCGATTACAGAAAGAGTGGAATTTTCCTCGAATATCAATATCTGACAGAGATATGCACATTTGGGAGCATTCAGGGAGCCTCAGATCTTTAATAAATCATACTTTTTGACATATAAAACAGCAAACTTGCAGTTGCTGTTGGTTAAACTACATGACTCCACCCAAATAATTTGAGTAAACAGTTAATGACAGGCTGTGCTACCTGGTAATTGCATTTTGCTTAATTGGATCATCAGCATTTTAGAAGTTAAGGCAATAAAACAAGTCATTGTTTAGGTGTTCTACTTGTGCTACAGTTTGTATTAAGCCACTGATCTCAGTGCAAATAAATTCCAACACTGTTCCCAACTTTGGTGAACTCCGATAACCTCTGACCCAAGTTTAACTTTAACAAAAGCTCAAAGCAAGAACACGATGTTTTGTTTTCTCAGAATGTGTGTGCATTCCAGCTTTACTACTTTCACATATATTTCTTAAGATCAGATCTGCCATGATAAGCTTTAAATTCGGAAAAATCTCTTCAAACTAATTTCAGGTCTGATTATTTGACCGTGATTCTTCGTCCCTAACCATTAAGGTGACGCAACCAGATGTGTTTCTGGTTCGGAGAGGCCACTGCAGGCGTCTTCCAGCTGTGCTCCATCTGCTTTTTCATTTCCTTCAGGGCACAAACCTCAGGCTTATCTTCATCGGACCTCTTTAAGGTGGTGTGCAGACACTGAGGCAGGGCGCTCAGGTGAACTGACATCATGCCTCAAACATTTTCCTGTCTTCGTTGCTGAGGCTCTTTCTGTCTCCTTGCTGTCCCTCCTTTGCTACTTTGAATGGACTGTTGATGCCCAGTGTAAGTGATGGCGTCATTGCAGGGTGTCAAAGTGTAACACTGGATGCGTGTGTGGAAACAGAATAGCTTAAGTAGAAAAAAGTGCAGCAAGTGTGAATTCACCCTTTGAAAGTTGTTAGTTACACAGTTGACCTTTAACAAGCAGACTTTTCTGTTTTTTGCCATCCAGAGCAAAGAGTTGTCCTGAATGAATCGATAAAGAAGGAAATGTATAAGTAGCTCTGCTTATAACGTACAGGGTGAAGTAAAATGGGGAACTAAAAGCACCTGTTGCATCTCTCTCCTGTCAGTTCATACAGCTACACCACTACCACTGTTGCATTTATAGCTCCTTGCAGGGCTGTCTCTGAAAGTCTTTACAGTGTACTTCAAGTAAAATACAATAAGACTTGTGATATTTTTCCCCAATAATAAGTTAAGCTAAAAGCTCTCCATGGCTGCTGCTTCTTTTGCCATCCCAGAGTTTTTTTCTATAGCTTGGGAGAGAAAATTTTGAGTCTCAATTTAGCCCCCATCTTAGTTTCGATTTTGTCTGATGCATTTCCATATTTTTCTCGTCAAGTTCACTAGAAGAAATAGGTGAGACAGAAGAAGGACAGTTGGCAACAGGATGGTATCTCCTTTAAGTCTCAAGTATGACTCCTGTTGCTAAATTGCCCTCCTCATATCTCACCTATGTCTCCAAAATTTTAGCAGAAAAGTTTGAAAAACATGTCAGATAAAATTAAACTAAACAAAAACAATAATCCCAAGGTATAGAACATCAAGCTTTGAGCAGTAAGGTTTTTCTCTGGGATTCCTTCTTTATGAAACCGATTCACAAGCTTTAGAACAAATAAGAACCAAAAATATTGTCCCTTCAAACATTCTGTGTTGTTAGGTTACAGGACTTGTTGATATTAGAGTTGGTAAAGCTAAGTGCCTTTGGATGCTCAACTAATGCCAGTCTGAAAAAGATTGTAGTTTGCGTACAATTATCTTGCAGAACAGTAGCAGACTGACATTTTAAAAGAGTTAATTTGTTGTTATTGTCTTTAAAATGCCTATTTATATTTTAGTTTTGTGTTAGTGGAACATGTCTGTCAGTTTTTTAAAGCTTTCACTATTGATCATCGGCATGTGTGACAATAAATGAGGAAAATTTTGCCTCCTTTTGTCCAGTCAGTCCACCTTTTACATTACATCATCCCATCCTCTAATCAGAGCAGGATTTTCTGCCTGGATCCATTCTATGGTTAATGCAGTTTTCTGCGGATCTGTCAGAGGTGAGATGACAGTGGAGATACTGTGAGATGTGTTGTGATCGGTGAGGTTTTCAGATGTCCATTAGTTGATTGTGCCTGTGTGATGATAAACAGAGCAACAGCCAGCATGGCTCTGTGCTGTCCAGAACTGCCACAACCCTAAATCCCCCCTCCCTATCCTTTAAGCAGTGAGCTGACCATCTGTTCGAGACGCCGGGGCACAACTCGGTGCTCAAAACACACAAACACGTGGTTCAGTCGCACAGACAGCGAAACACACATGCATGCATTGCAGTCAGTGATCTGTACACATGTGCATGAATTCAGTGATATGCAGTTAGATTGAATGCTCTGCTTGAGGTCAAATAGGGTCATGTGTGTTTTTCTTTGTCTCCTATGGGTGTGTGTGTGTGTCTATATTTGCCCTGTGTGTATGTGTGCGTATGGCACAGGGTTGTATCAAAGTTGCTGAGGTGACACATGGCTGGTTGGATATGGGGCAGCAGGAAATGACCAGACATGGGTGCAGCATCAAATCATTTCCCTGCTGGAGTCCTTTGTAGTCATCTTTGTGCAGCAGCTATATGTGTCCCTGTTCCATTTCCTGTTTTCAATATATTTCTGCTGTTTTTAAGCTGCTCAGGCAAAATGATAGTCAGTAAAGCACTTCTTCCTCATGTTTTGTGATACTGAAGATACATTTGAATTACAGTGCTGCCTGTAAAGGCAAAACAATTGTAACAGCTCCGAGTTCATATGCAGGATCATATAAATGCACATAAACAAGTAAGTCACAACAAAAATGAATTGTTTTAATAGTAAAATACTTAAAAATAAAGCTCACCTCATCCATATCTGTGATGCTTAATGAGTTGTACTACATTACACATTAGTCTTCTATTCAAATTCTAAATACAGAACTTAACAGGTTGCCCATGTTCTGTTAACAAAAATAGATGTAGATTAAGCAGAAAAGACAGGTGACATCTAATTTAAACACTACTGCCTGAGAAACCAACTTTTTAATGGTGTATTTGGGCCTTTTTATTAGTTAATTTTATTGTTTATACCTGATCAAAGGGGAAAATATCACAAACGGTTACTATTATCTTGATTAGAGCTGCAAAGATAAGTTGCTATATCAATAAATTGATCAACAAAAATGTATCAACAACCATTTGAATTAACATTAAGTCATTTTTAAGCAAAAACACCAAGTTGTAGTACCTCAGATGTAAGTATTTCATCTTTTTCTTTATACTTGATAGTAAACTGAAAAGCCCTGGGCTGTGGACTTATTTTTTTTTCAAACAAAATGCTTTATAAGATAATAAATAGATATACAAAAATGAATTAATTGTGAAAATAATAATTATTTCCAGCCTTGATATACATTTCAGTATATAGTATTTTTTAGTTAGTATCAGTTATCACCCCAAAAAATTCTTCTGACATACATTGTTAAGTATAGATGCAATTACGCTGCATGAACTCAGTCTTTGAGGAGGTAGAGATTTCAGTTCTTCACAAGTCTGACCTCTTTAGCGACAAGACTGACATTCAGTGGCGACATGTTGCATTATAAGGAAACTTAAAGTGTGCACAGTGCACTTGTTTCTCTGCCTGCATGGAAAAGCTACAACTGATAGCAACAAGTTGAAGCTCATTCCTCTGTGCTTTGAAAGTCAGTATCGGAAGCGAAAGATGAAAGATGAAGGAAAGCAGGTACAACATAATGACAAATTACAACACATCACAAAGTAACTCCTGGAATGTTCTGAACATTTCAGTGTGATGATGCACCAGACTGTGAAACTGCCTGGGTTAGACGAAACAATGAATACTGTGACTGCTTCAGTGCATACTTCATCTTTTTACATATAAGCCTTTATATAAAATACATGTATAAAAACATGGAGGTGCCTTTTGTATTTCAACTGCATCAGTGTGTAAAGCAGCAAATGGAGCACAAAGCAGCATGCAGCTTCATTCACTGCCTGCACAATAATCTACAGTCCAATAATTCACGTGCTGTGGCTTTTTATGTGCATCATGGATCCGAATCCACACCATCATCTCCTGCTTTGATCATCTTTGTTTTAAGAGATGATGATGGACAACAGGAGAATTCTGTATGCATGAATGTTAAAATACCTCTGACACTGACCATTCAAAAATAACTTCAGCTATCAGATTTGTGTTACTGATCTGTCCAAACTTGACGATAGCATTGTCATTCCACCTTAATTCACCGAATGCCCCACGCCTGACCAGCTTTAATTTGACAGGTTTTTTTAAAAAGTGGTGAATATTGATCAAGTTGACCATGTGGAAAATCTGGACTCACATTACTTTTGGGTAAAACTTCCTTAAGAAGTTGGGGTACATTTCTGCACCATTTTCTTTGTGCCAATCTGTGGAGCAATGTTTAAAGTGCTATAAGTTGAGAAATAATGTAGCTAGAGTCCTGAAATTTTGCAGGCCCATGTATATGTACTGTGATATATAAAGTGTGCCTCTGACCGGTACCATACTCTTTTTAAAGCTCCTATTGGTGCCAATCACAGGAAAAAAAAATCTGTTTTTTTGTGTGAAAAATTAAGGTTTTATGGTTGGTGACATTTTTTGACCAGATTTACACCAACATATAGTTGTTTTGTATTGTTCTATCAAAGTAGGGTTGTACCATTAAAGACCATTGTAAATATGAATGAGCCTGCAAAATCTCAGTGCTCTAGTTAAGTTATTTCTCAAGTTATAGCACTACAAACATTGATCTATAGATTGGCATGAAGAAAATGATACAAAAATCAACATGACCCCACCTTCTTTAGGAATATTTAACTCAAAAACTAATGTTACTTATGACTCTAAGTTTTACACTTTTTACTTAATAACGTACGTATGCAGAGAAAAATAATCTGACAAATATGAGATGGTGAGGCGTGATCTTCTTTGTCTATTTATTTTTTTTACAATAGTAGTATAGTTTTTGTCAACAGTTCGGTCATTTAGTCCACCTCTGTCTTCCTCTCTGTGGCCTCGACTCTCCCCATCATGTCCCTCTGCTGTGTATTAAAGAGCGAACTTGTGAATGGCGTGATTGTGTATTGAGCACAGAGGATGGCAGCTGCTGGACTCGGCATTGGCCAGAGCTTATGTGTGTGCTGGGGAGCATGTATGTGTGTTAATGGTAATCCTGTCGATCCAGATGACTTATCCCTCATCCTTTATGAGGATGCATGTCGGGCTCCAGCAAAATAATTTGGCCCGCACAGTCGATTACATAACAGCACATGAGGTCTGTGTGCCATAATCTGACAAGTTTCGTAATCTGGTAGATTGGCAGTGAGCTGGGCTGAAATGGCTGCTCTTAGATCAGTTTAATATGTGGTACAAGTTCTGTTCTGTTCATTGGTGGCAGTTTTGATGATAAAATACTCACTTAAGTCAGTTTTCAAACATAAATATATTGAGTTCTGTGATAATAAATAATTGTTTTTGTTGTTGTTTTTGGACACAACAAGCTATTTGTGAACATTAATTTGGGTTTCTGTTAATTCTTTATTGCTTTCTGCCATTTTATAAACAACATCATCAATTCTAGGAAGCAGATGAATTGATAATGAAAGTAATTGCACCACTCATAGGTATAAAGTTTATTTACTGCTTGGATTAAAAAAAAAAAAAAAGGTTAGAGTTTAATTTTGGAGCTGAAACACTAAAATAATTAGTTAGGCAATGAATAGAAAATTAACTGCAACTGTTTTTAGGATAAAATTCTATTTTAAGTAAGTTTTCAAGCAAAACAACTTTGAGTTGTGTGACAGTAAATCAATTTTTTTTTGTGGGGGGGTGTTTTTGAAAATTGTATTCATTCAATGGGAACACCATTTTGAAATTGTAATCATTCATCATAACTTTCTGACATTATATAGACCGCATTAATTGGAAAAAGAAGGTCAATTGATGATGAAAATAATTGCACCACTGACAAGGAATACAGTGTATTTCCTGCTTGGATTCATAAAGATGTCTTTAAAGTTCTTTATATTTTGGTTTGTGTGCTTTCTCTTGTACATTATCTGCAGTATTGTAAGTCTGCAGTGTATTGATCTTTCTTTTTTCGTCATTTTCCTTTGTAGTGGTAATGTCTTGACCTGGTGGCCTCTCCAGCCCAGTAAAGGACGTGCCAGTGCCGGGCCGCTGCTAATGGGAACTCCTGCTCCGCCATGAGCTCTCGAGATGGCGTTGGCGGTGTCGGTGGAATGGGCACGCTGGGCCGGCGGCAGCGCTTCGAGAACTCAGAGTTCACCGTGCGCATCTACCCGGGCGCCCTGGCTGAAGGCACCATCTACTGCCCCATCAGTGCCCGCAAGACCACCACGGCTGCAGAAACCATTGAACGTGTCATTGAACGGCTGCAGCTGGACCGCACCAAGTGTTATGTTCTGGCCGAGGTGAAGGAGTTTGGTGGGGAGGAATGGATCCTGAACCCCTGCGACTGTCCCGTGCAGAGGATGATGCTGTGGCCTCGAGTGGCGCTGGAGCACCGCCCGCTCTCCGGTGGTGAGGATTACCGCTTCCTCCTCAGACAGAAGAACCTGGATGGCTCAATCCACTACGGCGGCAGCCTCCAGATGTGGCTGCAGGTGACGGAGGAGCGCCGGCGAATGGTGGAGCGTGGACTGCTGCCACAGCCTGAATCTCAGGGCGACCACGCCGATCTGTGCTGCCTGCCGGAGCTCAACGAGCGCTCGCTGCTGGACAACCTGCGCTCACGCTTCCGCCAGGAGAAGATCTACACTTACGTGGGAAGCATCCTCATCGTCATTAACCCTTTCAAGTTCCTGCCCATCTACAACCCCAAGTATGTGAAGATGTATGATAATCATACGCTGGGAGATTTGGAGCCACATATTTACGCTGTGGCAGATGTTGCTTACCACGCCATGCTGCAGAGACAGAGTAACCAGTGCATAGTTATATCTGGGGAGAGCGGCTCTGGGAAGACACAAAGCACAAACTTCCTCATTCATCATCTGACCGCCCTCAGTCAGAAGGGTTTCGCCAGCGGAGTAGAGCAGATAATCTTGGGGGCCGGGCCAGTATTAGAGGTAAGAAAAACCACTATTGCTCTGGTATGAAGTAAAAAAAAAAAACAAATTGTTGCTTGTGAATGTGAAGTACTGAACTCGAGACCAGAATCAGATACAAGTTACAAAAGTGACAACTTTAGACTTGACTCCTAGAAGACTTTGACTTGGGACTTGGGGGCAAAAACACAAGTTCTTATTCTGTAAGTCTTGAAACAAAGAAAATCAACAATACCACGTTGGGAAGGTCTTTTGGAACTTGCATGTTAAGACTTGTTTTTTGATTTGGAGTTATCTTTCAGGACTTGAACTGGATTAATGAAGTCTGGGGCACATGTTTCATATGTTATTTCATCAAGACAAGCCTAATTTTGAAATTCTAGTTGCTGTAGCTTACTAAGAGGTCCTATTGTATAAAAAACATCTGCTGTGCACCTCATCAGTCCAGATTCTGTCTGTTTTCTTGAGTCTTGAGTTTCAAACTGACTTACGCACAAGCGTAAACTTGAGGTTTGACTTGAATTTGCTCCAAGAAACTTGCTTTTAGTGCCATCTGGTTCACAATATTTTTTCAGTGAAACAGCTGTAGTTGTCCAGGTCACACTGACATATGTGGGCTGATGTTCAGAGCGGATTTGTTCATTCTGCATTCATAGTTTCTACAGTTTGCTTGGACACATGTATTAATTCCTGCTACGACACTGTACATGACTTTGTGACTTTCTGTGTGGCTTCTAACATTAGTTACACAACACCGCTTAGCCACAACTGTCTCTGGTTGGCCTCGAGTTGTATCAGAGGTTTATCGCACTTTTAGTCCAGCTGTGTGGGGATTATACCGTGCACAGAGGAGCTCTATCTGCAAGCAGCCAGTAGCCTATCAGTGGCACAGTTGTAGATTTCTGTGATTTTTTTTTTCTTTTTCCTGCACAGTGGAAAGATTGTCTCAAGGTAGACGTTGTAGAGGCCCAGTGGAAGATTGTGAGGGAAGCTGGTTGTTTTTATATCACTCGACATTCCTCTCATATTCCGTTTTTTTTCTTCAGAGACCTGTCACTTTAATACACACCAGTCAATAGTGTTTGACAAGCTGACAACCGCACATTGTTTTGTCATTTGTCAACATCAAGTGAATTCCTGAAACTTGCGCAACACCCTTCATGCACAATGCTGCATACAGTCAGGAAGGCAAACACAGGTTGCATATTGTCAAGAGTGTTGCTGCATTTTTATAAGGGCTTGTATCACCCGCTGTCACTTCACCTGACCACAGAAATCCATACAAGTCCTCTGGTATTTCTTCATCTGGGTAATAACAAGCCAAGAGGGGAAGAACTCAAGACTGTACAAATGTGTTAAATCAACCTAAGAATTTGAAATATCTGTGTTTATGACCACTCTATAGGCACTAGTGGTTTTAAATGTCTCTCTCCACATGCTAATTTATTTCCCTAAGTTCCCTAAATGTAAGAAAATATGAAAAGTTTTGTCAGAATCAGTGTCAAGTTGAAAATGGCACCAAGTTCAAAGGTAACAACAAGTAGCTTCACACTGCGCTTTATTGTCCGCGGTTTAGCAAACATGGTTCTCAGGAATGCCATTCATCTGGGTGTCTCCGGGGTTAATGTGCAGGCACATTGAGTTAATCCTCAACACGGCAACACGAGTGAGTAGTTTTGAGTGCAGGGGAGCAGCCTTTAATTGTTTGCACAGTAAGATTGCATATCTGCCCGCTGGTGATTGATGCCAAGAGTGGAGCTGGTGGTGCTACTGCAGAGAGATAGAAAAGAGGAGGTGGAGGAGGAACAGCAGCCAAAATTACCTCATAGGAATCATTCATCTTCATTTCTGCAAAGCTTTTCATTCAGGAAAGTTGACAAGTAGCACAGGAGGGATGATAATTACCAGTTTAATATGTCTGGTGAATATTTTTGTGTCCTTCTTTACTGGTGTGTTCTAAAGAAGTTTAGAATCCTTGTTACAGTAATGATCTCTGTTGGAGTTAATGTTCTACCAACTTAATGTCAAGAGCCTTGAACGTAAACTTGACCTGTAACCTGACATGGGCCATTGGTCTCAAGATCTTTAGAGTTCTAAGGTCTTTGTGAGCACTACTTTATCCACTCCCCATCTCCGTTTGTGTCCATAAAACCACGACACACCTGAATTTCTAAGAGAATGTGCGTTGCATAGTGGGTAGTTTAGGTAACTACAGACTCTATAGTGCTAGTGTATGAGCCTAAATATATTTTAGTTGTTGTTTAAACAATTAAATTAAATCATTTACATTATTTAACTATTAAGAGGTTTAAAAGCAGTATTTGGTGTTTGTACAGGAGGATGAATATAAAGTTCATTTTTTCCTTCATATTTCTTGCACTTAAAGTGTATGGATGATTTAAAAATGTTTATAAATTTGTAATATGTGGTAATAGGTGGCTGTGATCATTGCTTCCTTGTAACGTAGTGCACCTTTAGTTTCCTTTTGAAAAGGAGAGTGGCAAGTTAGTTGGCAGTCAGGTAAACAGAGAGTGGAACCACACAGTGTTATGGCAGTTTATTGTGGTTATCTTTTATTTTGAAAAATCTTGAAGTGTGGAATCATTTTCTACAGTGTATTTTTGTTATGTGTGAGTTAAGGTAAACAGTTCAGCTTTATCGATTGGTCCTGTGGTTTTTTTTTGATGTGGATTACATAGAGAGAAATTGCAGAGCGTCAAGCTGACGGCTTCATTAACAAAAACCTACAGTTAGTAAATGTTGTTTTCTTTGTGTTGTGCAACTTGAACCTATATGTGATCTTAAAGATTTTAAAGTTGTAAGACAGGCATCTTGCCACATGTCCTTTGTTCACTCTTAACTTTACAACAACAATTTTGTTCACAGTTGTGAATATCTAATATATAAAATAAGATTACATTTCAGAAAATCAATTTTAAATCATCATGTTGGAAGATCCAGGATCATATCTTGTGAGGGCACACAAAACTGATTGCACTCTTTGAATAATCTCAATTTAGCGTCACAATTAAAGACGGTAAATGCAACAAGCAAGTAAAGTCAAACAAAAACCTTTGTTTAAATTGAGTCTAAGGTGATTAGAGTTTTATGAAATAAGAGTTGATAGTTATGTGTAGGAATAAACAAAATAGGGTTTATTCTAATAACATTGGGCTTAATAGTTCAGCACAGTGTTGGGATTCGAAGTGCAGATTTGTTGAAATACATTTCCAGATTTAAGGACTGTTTTTCACTAAATGTCATAAGATAAGGCAGATGATTTTATGAAATGTGTAGTAAACCTTAATAACGCATGACACTCAGTGAAAAACGATTTGAGTAGAAGTCAGTGTTTACACTCTGGTACCACGAGGTGAGTAAAGAATATTTCATGTTTGCTATAGAGTGCCTTCTTTAGGTAGAGTAAGTTTATTTTACTTCAAGAGAGATAAAATATATTCACTTTTCTTCTCACTTCAGTAGTTCTCGAGTCAGGTTTATATCAAAGAGCAGGACAGTGTTGAGGCATCACCCTCATGTGTAGAATACTGTAGCAAAGCAAACAGACATTTTCTACTGACTGTCAGTTGAAGGGCAAACACACCCCGAGGCCTCAAGTGCACAGAGAGACAGTTTTTTTAAACTCACGATAGAGGATATCACTTACAAAGAGGGTTCGGTCTGGAAACCAGCCAACAGCTGCAGTTATGTGTTAAGATCCTGACAAGCCCCATCGCTCAAGTGTTTCAATTAATAAAACTCAGAAGGAGATGAAAACGTACTGCGTAAAGGCATGTTGAGCTTGTTAGATAAACAGAGTGAGTTCCAGCATTTTGGTTGACTGTAGTTATTATTCAAAATGAAGAAAATTAGAGACTTGAAAGGCTTAAATTTTGGGTTTTGAAGGGGAACGGACTAATTTTACTGAGCCTGCCTTCAGCAGCTTTGGACTTCAGTTGACCCTGAGGATGAATACAAGTATACATGAAATATGACAAATACTTCACCTAGTGTTGGTTTAGTGCTTATCTGCTGTCTGTCATTCCTGACGTTGTTTGCCTTCTTGTGCCAGATATGACTGAATTGACTCGCACAATGGAATTTACTGTGTGAAGTTGGCTTTATCCTCTTTTGACTCCATGATGGTACTATTTATGGTATGTAGGAAGTTAAGACTCATTGTCACTAAATCAGTGCCATAGACACAGATCAGCCATAACATTAAAACCACTTGCTTTGTGTTGCTTAGGTCCCACTTGTGGGATTCTTGTTGGACTTTGGTTGTTCTGATGCTTAAACATATTGGAATCTGGAGATTTGTAGACCACGTCAATGCCTTGGTGTCTTAGTTGTGTTCCTTGAGCCATTCCTGAGCAGTTTCTGTGATGTGGCCTATGCTTTGTCCTGCTTAGGTAGGTCTCTGCTGTCTGACAGTGCTGTTGCCAGACAGGGATGTGCTTGGTCTGGAATAGGGATACAAATCTGAAATAATTCTTAACCAAAAGTCTGCAGAGTTATTACTCAATAATCAGTCAGTTGTTACAACAAATGTTCCATGGGACATTTTTGACATTATGCCACATTTATCTCAAAGTCAGCTTAGCTACATTAGCCACTTGACTATAGGACATTGTATTAATAAACTCTGGATGGAACGCTTTCTTGAGGAAGGCATCTTCTCTTGATGGAAGGCATTAACCACCACAGAAGACTTTGTCATTGTGGCCAGTTACTGGAATTTCCTGTAGTTTGAGCAACCTCCTCCTCAAGTCGAAGTTTGCATCCAATTAAATATTAAGAAGCTCCACTGGTGACATTACAGTTGATATATAATACATTTTCTGACATACAGGTTTTTCATTATCTGTTTTATTAGATAAATTATTATTTTCAATTATTATTTTCAATTATTTGATCTGTAGTATCTGTAGTCTGGAACAATGTTTAGGTATGTAGTATGTGTCAAAGTAACATTCACATGGACGCTAAGACCCAATGTCTGCCAGTAGAACATTGCATTGTAACCAGATGATCAATGTTATTCCTTCCACCTGTCAGTAGTTCTAACATTGTGGGTGATTAGCATATAATTTAAACTAGGCTCATTCACACTTTACACCATCACTTTGTCATAATGCAGTACCAGTCGTTATTATATTTTAAAGCATGCAGATGTATAAACATATGTGCAGTTCAGAAAGACAGACACTGGTTGCTTAGCAATAGGTAACAGACAGCTATGAGGGAAAGCTCTGAATGCAGCATTGCTGTTCAAGCCCATTTGCTGTGTGCTTCTCTGCTTGATGTCCATTTGTTCGAGAGTGCTCATTAGTAATGATGTGCTTGTGCAGAAAACATTGAGGTCACCAAGAACTACATAATGGTTTACTTTCCTTTCTTTTTGCTGCTCTTTGAGTCTCTACAAGACCCTACAACATTTAGATTAAAGATTGATAGATAAAAATATATGTCCTGGATGGTTGGAAGATGGATCCTTGGTGTAATTTATTTATTTACTTGAGGTTTTCTTGTACTGGCTAGTTACCATTGAATGTTTAACTGCCAACCAGACTTTAAATCCAGATGTCATATTGTCAGGTCTTTAGGTTTTCAGGTGTTTACCTGACATTTAAGAATGATTGAAAGCATGTGAATGTCCTGAGTTGGTATGAAAATGTGAGATATGCTGCAGAACAGGGCGTCCCTGTGGCCTACTACATAATCACAACATCCTTGGCTCTATTCCAATCCAGGATCTTTGTCATGTCATTTCCTTTACTCATTCCACATGTTTTCTGACTATCTATGCATTGTCTCTTATTAACCCTCAGAAACTCAATTTTTACGACAATATAAAGTCCTGCACCTCTATGGAAACAGCACAACTGTGACTCGTAGTAGAGAAAACTCAAAAATGTCTTCTCTGCAGTGTTACCAAGCTATAATGCTATAAATATAGGACAAAATACAGTTAAATTTCTTTAATTTTTTTTACTTTACAAAAATGATAAGTACAACATTTTCCAAGTATCCACAGAGGAAGTCAGTACTGGGAATTCACATAGTATAGATATTTTACTACTTACTACTTTAACTTGTTTCTATATTTGTCTGCTCTTTTGTTTGTGTAAACACAGCCTGTAGTTCAGCCAAGTTGAGCTGAAAGATCATAGAATTTTTGTCACGTGACTTTTGGTTGTAGCTGAGTCAGTTATTACTTCTTGGTTGTGCTGAAGAGAGCAGATTTTTTAGTTTTTTAGAGGATCTGGATGGAGCAAATTGTTTTTTGATACATTTTTAAACAATACATGTAGAATAAAGTGATTCTGATGTAATATCACAGTTTTAAGCTTAGATTTGTTTTTTCTCAACGGAGCAGTTCAAGGACTGTCAGAAAAGTTGAAAACCCAGCAATCCAGTTTACAGATAAGCGGTCTAATTTTGTAAAAGATAACATGCACGTCAAAGCAACAAGTGGGTTTTTGGATTCAGATGGTAAAAGTAAAGACAAAATTGCCCCAGGATAAAAAAAGACACTACAGCAGATAATCAGCAAATGAATGTAATATCCAAGTATTTGACTCTTTCATGACACTGATTATCACTGTCTCAGGAAGTAACTCGTCTTGGCCTGATGGAAACAAGGCTTCTCACAGGAAGCACAGTCAGTCATTTGTTTTAACATGTGAGCGAAGTGACAGCTTAATATGAGTTCAGCTGTCTTCTGTTCTCCCTCTGGGTCAAGAGTTAAAGTATGAAGTTACTTCAAGCTGCTCACTTTGACAGAACATCATCAGGATCTGCTTTCTAAGACCAGAGAGGTGTCACAGGGCATTAGTGCAGGAGCTTGGCTAATGGTGCATACGTTAGCTGAGTGTTTCATTTCGAACCGCCCTAGCTGAGAGGTTCTGTTGCTGTTTTGCTGGACCTCGTCTGCCCAGCGAGCGTCGGAGCTCCTGTTGTGCTCCTCCATGTTCCCGGCCAACAGAAATACCCCCGATGTGAGTCATCCCAGGTCAGAAGTTTCACCGCATCTCCTCTGCTGCTACCTCAACACACACAGAAACACACTTGCACATTTAATACAATCTCCCCAGAGCACCCACTAATGCTGAGCAGATTAGTGTGTATTACAGGTTCTCCCCCAACTGGGCGGGGTCAGGCGAGATTTACTGTGCTCTGAAAGTGTTGTTTTCCTCGGGCCGAGATGGAAAAAAAGAAAAGATGAGATGAGAGAGATGGGGAATGATTGAGCACCGTTCATGTGCGGTGTCCCTAAGTTGGGTGTAAAGTTACAGCGCTGTATGTTTTATTGAGGTTAAAGTGGGGTAAAGAGTGTAATACTGGCTTTTATGAATGCCTGCAGAGTGGGCTCAGCCAACTGGCTGCATTTCTGGTTGAAAGGTGCAAGTCTAAGATGCCATGTCATCTGCGCTCACTGGTTGTTAAATACAGACTCAGAAGGGAGTCAAAGTGGGAGATTTACTTCAAATAAATGTAGTTTATTAGAACTACGGCCAACTTGGATAACAACAGGGTGATGAAACCAACTGTGTTAGCCGTGAAATTAGTGCACTGACATGTGATATGTACACTGTGGGGATGTTGACTGTGCAAAAGCAAAAAAAGAAGATGCATGTTGGATGTCAGCTGATGGAAGAGAAACAGAGTGAGCAAACAGACAGATTTTATAGCCTTGAAGGAACAAGTGAAGTAGATCAGCTGATGACCCACCAACGTCAGACACTTATTATTTGAGAGATGACTCAGCATAAGGAATAATAGTTATTGAATAAAAGTACAGCAGCATGAGTAAACAGTAGAAAAAGTTTCAGGAAGAGCTTTATTAAGTTTTGAGCCGCTTCTCTTCTCTATGTGGTTTGCAGATTACACAATATGTTCAGAGTTGTTTGTTCAGGATTGATCGAAGGATGGCTGTTGTGTCACTAATGGTGATGTTTAGGGTGCTTTTAATTTAACCGCTATCTGTTTTCTGTTTTTACAATCTGTGTAGTATTTTCCATTGTTTGTTAAATGAACTTGGATGTAGAAAACCAGAGTTCTGACCTCATATCTGGGTTAACCTTTGTTCTTCTGTGACCTCTGTAAGTCAATTAAATCTCTTAATCAGGTCTTTCAGGAAAAATAAAGCCTGTTCTTTGGGTTAATATTTTATATTTGAACACAAATCAGAGTCCTCTGGAGCAACTGAAATGCTCAGTATTTAAACAAGTAAAACAAATATACAGCACGGCAATGCTGGTTTTAATGTCATTGTCACTGTACATCCATTTACTTCTAAAACACTCTTGTGTAATGTCCAATTTTTTAGATACGATCTCTGTTGTCTAAAAACTTCTCTTGGTTAGCTGTGTTGTTTAACCCTAGACTAATGGGGGAAAAGGCTGGATTTGTAGTTAGTTGTGTTATTATGAATGTTAGTGGGATTTTTCATGTGGTTGAAGAGATTTCATGATTAATTAAAATAGTGAGTTGGATTAAACCTGTCTTTTTGTCCTTTTTCTCAGTGATGTAGAAATCAGCAATCAGAAATTTAAACCACTAACAGGTGGAGTAAATAACAGATTATCTTGGTGGGATGTGTGAGACAGGAATTGAACAGTTAGTTGTTTAAGTTAATGTGTTGGAATCAGGAAAAATAAGCAGTGTGAGGATGTGAGAGACTTTGAAAAGGACTACATTGTGACAGTTAGACGACTGGTTTAGAGCAGATGGACAGATGTGGTGTTGTGTTCAGTACAAACCAATAGTGGTCCAAGGAAGGACAACAGGTGAAGTGGAGTCATGGACATGTGCACCTAAAGATAAGGGATGTACATGGAGAATAAAGGCTGATGGGTTGTGTGGTCTAAATCCAAAGAAGCGCTACTATAGCAGCAAAAAGCTTAAAAAAAACCCTTTATGCAGGCTGGTATAGACAAGGCGTGAGTACATCACAGCTTGCTGAGTAGCTGCAGACCAGTCAATGTGACTACTACTGAAAACACCTGCAATGAGCATGTTGGTATCAGAACTGGACCATGAAGAAATAAAAAAGGTGGCCTGGTCTGAACAATGAAATTTTCTGTGGAGGGCCGATTGTGTGTGTTGTTTATCTGGGGAGGAGATGGCAGCAGGAGGCACATATGGAAGGAGTCAAGCCAGGAGAGGCAGTGTGATGATCTGGACAGTGCTCCACTAGTAAACCTTGGTTCCTGCTTTCATATGGATGCTACTTGGATGACACATACCTAAACGTTGTTGCAGACCACGTACACGCCTTCATGCCAACAGTATTCCCTGATGACAGTGGCCTCTTTCAGCAGGGTAATGCTTCCTTGCCACACTGCAAACAGAGTTCAGAAACATGACAGGGAGTTTCAGGTGCTGATTTGGCCTCCAAAGTATCTGTGGGATGTTTTGGAAAACCAAATCCAATCCCTGGAGGCCCCACCTTGTAACTTCCAGGACTAATAGGATCTGCTGCTAACGTCTCAGTACTTGATCTTGTAGAAACAGAGCTTCTTGTTTTGACTGCTGAAGTGGGACCTACACAGTATCAGGCAGGTGGATTTAATGTAGTGACTGATAATGTGGTATTTGCATTGAGATTTGATTGCAGAAACGCTTCCTTCTGTCTGTTTGGACAAATAGGTTTCTGCTTCCGCTGATCAGTAACTCTGTCATCTTTGACTGCATTCAAGTGTATAAAATAATAAAGGTAGATAGATTACCTGAAGTGCTTGATGAGATATTCTCCTTATCTCATCCAGATCATCATGTCCTTCCTCTGCTCTCAATAATGCTCATAATCATCATTAGTCAGACTCATAAAAACATACCTCTGGAAATGAGTCAGTCTCTCAGTTATTTGTTCACCTTCTCACGGTGGAAGTAGCCACTGAAACAAACATTAGTGTGCATAAGTAGCTTTTTTTTTAGATAAAAAGGTTTGATATTGTAGAAAAGTGTGTATTTTTATACTTTATTTCTATGATATTTGGAATGATGTGGTCAGAAATGAGATGTTACAGAAACAAAAGTTAAATAATTGTGTCTGTTTTGTCAGTGTTGTACAGATTTAAATTAATCTAGATAGGTATGTTTTTACATTTTTTTTTAGCAAAAGCAAAAATGCCCGTATTTGAAAACATAGTGATAGTGGTTCTGATAGGTATGTTGATTACAAGAACAGCTTTCTGCTCATAAAAAGTGCATATATTAAATGTAGATTATTCTTCAGTGCAAACAAACACATTACCAATAAAATAATATGTGGTTTATAAATAAACAAATGTCGACACAGACAGAAACAATGAATCATCGCAGTATCACACATTTCAAGCTGTTTTCACACATTTACCTAAGAAATGTTAATCTTGTATGGTGTAGTCAGTGGGATGACAGTGCAGCAGAAAATTAGATTTTAATTATTTTAATGAGAAAATATTAAACTATATATGTATTTTAAGACAACTGCTTATGATTAATTTATTGTTGGATGAGTCGATTAATCTATAAAACATGGGAAAACTGTCAAAAATGTCTCTTAACAGTTTCCTACAGCCCAGTGTGATGTGGTTCATTATCTGTTTTTCATATTTTACTATGTATTGCTTTAAAGGAGAGGCAGTAAATTTCCACCTTTTGAGAACCTGAAACCATCAAAAATTTGGCTTTTTTGTTTGAAAAATGAATTAATTAGTGGTCAAGTGTTGATCAAAATTGGTGCTGTTTGATTTTCTCATGTTCAACTTATTGATTAATTGGCTAATTGTGCAAAAACATTGTATTGCAGAGACAAAACAAGATGTAAATATTTCTAGTGACACTGAAATGTTTACAAAATTAGTCAGACTTGCCCAATTTAATTTTATTTCAGAATCCATATAAATTCCCACCACTTATATCCATATTCTTTAGTTACGCTTTTGCTCTCTGGTAATAAAATGTCTTTCTGGTAATGCTAGTTTTATCCAGTAAAATCTTAGCATACGAGGTAACAAGCACAAGCAGAAACTGCAGACATTGTAGTGACACTGTACAAACTGCTCAGAAGAAAGAATGCCAGCAGCTCCAGCTGCTACTTTTAACTTTGTGTTTATCTCACCAACCTGGTGCCAAGTTCGTATTTTCCTTGAAACTGTATACACGTTGAGGACTGGCACTAGAGGAGCACATACTGTTCCTGCTTTGTCAACTCGTCCGAACAAAAAAGAAACAGCTTCAATCTGTGGCAGACTGAGGTGGGAGGTTAGCAAGAGGTTTGGTGAAGCCGCTTTAGTCTCAGATGGGTCACAGCGATTCAACTGACTTCTTAGCAAAGTTTAGTCAAATAGAAGCAAGTGAAGGTCAGCATGACTGTAATTAAACTTTCACCAATTGTGCCGTTGCATCTCTGGCTTTCTGCAGGTAGAAATCTTGCATATCATATTCAGAACACTTGAATTTCATACATTTTTGGACTTTACATTTTGTAAAGAAAACCGAACTAAAATTCCACTTACTTCACAGCTACAGTAGGTTGGAGGATTTCTCCATCTAATCATGGATGATCTTAATTTGAAACAGACATAAAAATAATAATTCATTTTTCCAGTCATAAATCGTAAAAAAAAAAAAAATTAAAAAAGTCAAAAAATAGTGACTTGAGCTGCCATGTAGCTCGCTGAGTTAAGGCGTTACCATATGGACACAGGTCGCTAGCAGCGGTTGTGAGTTCGAGTCCGGCTCACGACCCTTTGCTGCATGTGTCTCTCCTCTTTACCTCCTTTCACCCCCCCACCACCCCCCCACCCCCACCACCACCACCACCACCACCGCTCACACACAAAAAACAAAACAAAACAAAACAAAACAAAAAAAATAGTGACTCCAGCTTTGCACTTCCCATTGAAGATCTAATCTTTATGTTTAGGAAGTTGTAATGAAATTTGTTTTAAAGTTTTTTTTAATGTTTTACATACAGAACAATGAATCAATGAACAGAAAAAATAATCTGCAGCCTAATTAATAATGAAAACAATTGCTCAGCACTGCATCTGTGCAGATATATTTTATCAGCACATTTTTTTCAGTCACAAATTATGAAGTAATGCCAAAATGTTTGTGATTCCAGCTTCTTGCATAAGATTTCCTTATGTTCTTTTCATTAAATATGTAATTTAACTTTTTTAAACAGTTTTTTGGTGTTTTACCCACAAAACAATGAATTGATTATTAAAAAAAAAAAATCTGCTGCCCAATCCATAATGAAAACAACTCCTCAGCTCTACATGTGTCCAGATATAATTTATCAGCAGATTGTTATTGGTAATAAAGCAGCATTTGTTAGAGGATGTGTAGCCTTCATTTGCTGTGTCGTCTGTCTCTCATTGCACGTTTTGAATCATCCAGTCACTCGTCAGTAACAGCTGTCAGCAGCAGCAATCCGACAATGTGCCTGTTTGTGTCCCTTCACAGCCTCTTTATTTATGCTGCGGTTTGCCAGAGTTTGCAGGTGCTTCGTCAGCATCACAGTCAGTCCACAGTCAGCACCTGCTGTCAGGCCTCAGCAGCTGTCCGGCTGCCTCGACTCCACCTGCAGCAGCGTGTCAGAAAAGCCTTTATTCTGTATGACGTAGAGGAAACTGTGCCAAATAAAGTTTCTCTATTTAGAGTCTTTTCAGTAAATTACTTGCAAGTGCATCTGTGTTGAGAATGCCTCCAAATATAGCTTACATTTTTGTATTCATTTTGTGGCTTTTAGTGAAAGTCTCACTGTTGTTATTAAGTTTTGTAGAGATGCAAACAGTTGATCAGTTGCTCTATAGTGTCATTTAGAGTTTAAACTTTTACAGGTTCCAGCTTCTGACTACCGGTTATTGTGGCCAGTATTTGGCATTTTGACAATTATTGAAATTGAAATATTAAGAAAAACAGAGAAGAACATAGACATAACTGCAGGAGACAAACTGATCAATGTCAGTCGATCCCACATAAACAGAGGAGAACATCCTAGATTAATCACTCCTATTTCTGTTTTACAGAGTTAATGATAGTCACCCTTATGAATGAAGCAGCCTAGTCGTGAATGACAGCTTCCTGTTAAAACATTACACTTAATATGTATTAGTTATCAGCTTTTCTTGATCCTCAATAATCTCCGTCAGTATCAGCCCTGAAACACCCATATTGGCTGATCCCTACTTCTGACATGAAGTATTTGCTCATTTGTGACAGTAAACTGTCTACTTTAGAGGTTTTGGACTGCTGTTTGGACAAATGTTGCACATTTGTCATCATTTTTACCATTTAATGTATCCAATGATTAATCACATCTCTGTTTTCTGTCTCCTGGTTCACATAGACATCAAACAAATCGAGACAGACGGTGTATATCCTCCCTTCGGTCGCTGCTCTGGTTACATGTTGTTTCTCCACCTCCTTAAAAACTGTCTGGTTTTGTGAAGTAATAGATATTCAAGACTTGTTTTAAAAGCCCTTTGTGATGCTCAGTCATGTTCTCCTCCCTCTCTTTAGAAGTGGCAGCAACAGAAACAGTTCACAAAGTCTTCCTCTGGTAATATTTTACAGGAACCATCTTTCATTTTCTTTTATTAAGTGTAATCGTACAGCACATTCGCACTCAGAGACACAATAAAAATCTTACAGAGCAGCCTGTGGATTAGATATACAAGGTGTTTGATTATTACTATAAAATCCATTCCTTTGAAAAGTAATTGCAAAAGCAGGTTCTGAGACACCAAATCTGAATCTACTTCCCTCTGAATGCACAGCCCCTTTTTCCATTTTCATGATTTTGAAGTATCAGTGAAGTCTGTTACGTAAAAGCTGAAATCACACCCTCCACTCCTCACTGCAGTTACATAAGTCCCCACAGGTGACCTCTCTCTGGTTCTCCTGTGGTGTGTGTGTGTGTGTGTGGTTTGTGGTCATCTTGTGCTTCCCACATTGTCCAGATGTGGTGTAATAAAACTTCACCCATCTGGAACGGAGCAGAAAACATGAGGGTTGTCACCCCCATGGAAAAAGATCACCCCAGTCTCCGAGCCACATGCTGCACTGTATGTTTTCCGGTAGTTTATCTTGGATTAGAAGTTGAAGAAAGCTGGATTTCAGTTTTTCGATCATCTCCTGTGACTTGTACATGAATGGACATGAAGTAAAGATAAGCTTTTACTTCTGTTGCCGCGATAAGTTATCATAGCAGGAAATGCAGAGTAATTACAGAGTGTCATTATCTTCTCTGTTCCTCTATTCATGTCTTCCTCCATAACTATAGTAGCAGCTTGTATCTCCTCTGGCCCATCCCAGTCAACAGATATGCGTTAGTGCTATTCTAAGAACATATTGTTGTGCTCTGGGAAAGTTGCCTGTGGTTAAGTGAATGACTCATTAACTGTCCCAAACAACGGCTCTGAAGAGTGCTTATGATATGTTTAGTAAGTGTGGAGATAAGGTTTGCCTCCGTCCTAAAGCCTTCAAACAGCTGCCGCCTTACAGATACGTCTGCTTCTGCTCAATAAACACTGAGCTCAGGTTTAAATCCGCAACTTAGTCTCCACTGAATCAGGTTTCTGTACAACTAAACTGATTTCTCAGTTACATTTTTAAGGAGAACTTAATCTAGTTTTGGAATAAATGTAATTTGTGAGCTTTAATAGGGTGGGAAAGGCGCCTAGTTCGATCCAGAGACCAGACTTTCACCCAGAAGATCAGAATTTCATTAGAACATCAGTCTCAGAATCAAGTTATATCTCGCTGCTTACTTTCAATTTTCCGTTGCTTTCTGGTTAGATTCAGGCACAAAAACTGAAACATTACACTCTGTTGGACACTTTCTCGTGTTCGAAGCTTGGTTAAGGTCAGAAATACCATGGTTTGAGTTAAAATACAACCCCTTTACTACATTTCTGGAGCATCTTTTCTATTTTCTGGAATACCAGGGTGACACGTCCCACCCCATCTAAGGAATGACTGGTTCGCTATAAAGGTAAAAGTAAAGCAATGAAATAAATGGCAACGACACGTTGATAGAAACATTTTTGTGATGCGTTAAAATGAAAGTAATCTGGAAGATAAGTTTTTCCCCAAAACAAAATTAAGAATGCAATTTAGTTGTATAGAAACTCAGTCTTTGGCTTTTATATACAGGTTGTGGCTCAGAAACATCTCTGCAGTATGGTAGTTATGTTTACAAAATCCTTCACCGATTGCAAGTTCCTGGCAGTAATGCACCAGCAAATGGCAGACAGAAGAAGCTGTTGTAAACAAGGACTGAATATTCATAAAACTGACTAAATAACATTTTTATATGGATGGAATTGCGTCCAACTCACCTTTAGGTTTCAGCTATGATGAGTGCTGTGTGGTCATCTGCTCATATTGTAACTTAAAGCCATATTAAAGTGCATTGAGGGCAAACAGTGGGGCAGTCCAGATTTTTGCAGTAGATAACTAAATGCCTAATTCCACCCAATGTATGATGTTGCTCTTCCCTGTTCGTCTTGTTTTTATGACTCTGTAAAGACTAATAATAGTGCATTTTTGTGCCACACTTGACCAGTTTAACACATCTGTGCATAGTATATTACAGAAGCGCTGAATGTTATTCTAGGACAGCCATGCTCCTGATGTTTGTGTCTCTTAGATCTAACTAATTGGATTGACCTCCTTTCTGGTCTGACCACATGGCTTAGCTTTAGCATAGTGATTGTGCTAAGTCACTCCCCTCACCTGGCCGCATTGTCTTGCCTTTAGCATAGCTCTGTGTTAGACTCGGGCTGCCCGGCTAATGCCTGACATGGCCTACATATGGGCGTGTTACTGATAAGACCACCTGTTCCAACTTTGCTCCAACATGGCTGGCAGTGTGGACGGAGCTTTACTAATATGACCTGGGTGTTGGCTAATGACTGAGAGGTCACGGTACACATGCTGGAGGCCACAACACACAGCCAAAGAGATTCATCTGCCAGCTGAAGTTAGAGATTAACTGAAGCTTATATACCTCACTGTTATTGCCAAACGCTACAAGCTATTACACCAGCAACAGCTGGTACGATGAGTTCCTGTGTAAGTGTAGTTTAAAGCTGTTTGTTGTACTTCTGGATACTGTGGGAATGGTAGGAAATGTGTATGTTAAGACAGAAGGATAAAAGCACTTGTTAAACCACAAATAAGAGTGAAAGAGAACTGAAGAAGAGAATGAAGAGAACACTGAAAAGAACTAAAGACTATCACTGTTTTATGTTAGCCCTGTGCCTCCAAAACTGAAGATTAAGTTTAAATATTTTGACTTAATTCTCTCAGCTGAAGTAGTTTCTGCATGTTTTACTCACTGTGAGTTCATTTTTCACTGCAATATGAAGTCCTGCACTTGTATGGAAACGGCACAACCATGACTAGAATTAGAGAGAACACAAACATGTCTTTTCTGCTTTATAATGAAGTTATATTGCCATAAATCATAAAAAAAACAGACTGCATTTTTTAATTATTTATTTTACACAAAATGAAAAAACCTGGAGTCAACATCTACAACTTTTAAGTACTCACAGGTCTTACTATTACTGGGAAAAATGGTGGCTCTACCTGCACCTTTGTGTAAACACTGCCTGCAGTTCAGCCAAGAGTGTGATTTTTTGTCACATCACTGTTGGATGCAACAAAGTCAGTCATGGCTTTCTGTTTGCACAGAAGAGTGCATTATTTCACTTTTTTACAGTATCTTTGAATTGCAAACCATTTATTTTTTGTTCTGAATTTTTAAATGAGACATGTAAAATAAAGTGATTTCAATGAAATGTCACAATTTTAGGCTTAGATTTGGACGTCACATGTCACAGATCAGTAGTTCAAGGACAGTAAATAGGTAGACAGTTCTTTCTGTTTTTACAATTTCTTTCTTATATTTTGTAATTTTGATGACTTTTTTTTATCTTTGTGATGAACCTACAGAGAGTTTGACCTGCTGTACTCTACAGCACCGCACCTCATGGCTGGCAATTAATGATTAGCAGGGGAACACAGTGGAGCATGTGGCAGCTAAAGAGTCAAATGTTTTCATCAGGAGATGGTAGAGACCAAAAGCAGAGCTAAAAGAGAACGAGTTGCTTGAAACACTAAATGAATGATGATGCCTTTCAGTAAATGCTGGATGTGTCAATAACAACTATAACTTGTTTACCCACAGGTTGACATATCAGCTTAAAAGGAGATGATATGTTATGGTTATATTCACATGTTGTTTCCAGGATTCCCCAAAACCTCCCAAAATTAGCTTATTGTAGATTTATTTTAAACCCTTTAGAGAACAACTTGAACAAGCACGAGTGTATTTGAATCTGTGGTAAGATTATATGGAGGATAACAGATCAGGAATGCTGCAGGACCTGATTCTTTAATATGTCAAGTCTACTCATGATTTTTGACTTGATAACCTGCTGTAACCTTCCAGTTCTGTATGATACACTCCAGATACCTTTCACGTTATCAACAGGGTCACACGTTTCCATCCAAATGTTCACGAGTTTCACTTTTGTCTCTCAATTCCCATGACACCAAACTTGAGCAGAACCTGTTCTGCTGTGATAATCGATCCATCTCATTTTTCACACGTCGTAATCGTCCTGTATGAAGGTTTCTCGCTGTGTTAACTTGAGAAACTGGAAAAGCGGAAGCCCAGCCCAGCACCGACTGATCTGTAATAACAATTAGCAGCAGCTTTGCACTGTTAGTGTAAAGAGACTGCTGAGATTATAAATACTTAAGGAGAGGTTTATATTTCTGCGGCTGAGTAATCTTCTCTGTTCTGCACTGTAATGTATTCAGCCATTTTTCTCACTGAGTTCATGTGAGGAGCTGGGAATTCAGTTGTTTTCATCTTTAGCAGCCACTTTGGCCCTTTAATTTCTGTATTTTATCATTGTTTTAGTGTTGAACACTGAGTTTCTTTATTCTGAAGGACACTGTGATTATGTAAAAAACGCATAACTTATGGCCTATTTTACATTTTTTTTTACAAGTTTTACAGATACATATATGGGAGCATGACTGCAACTAACAGTTATTTTCATCTTGATTCATTTATCAATTGTTTAGTCCATAACATGTCAGAAAATAGAGAACAACCACTGTTGCTTAAGGTCAAATAGGACAATGGGACATGCAACAAAACTAACCTACTGAAATCCCTGAAACAGGGCTTGGTGTCACAGTGTTGACATGTCTAATGAATGAATAGTGATCACAAACTGTCAATAGAGTTTAAGAGCGATGCATCAGATTGATATAATGGTCTTAAATAAGTGATGAAGCACTTTAAACACAGTGCATCAGTGTTTGTATTGAAGCTCATCCACTGGGTGAAAGTTGAACAAAGGCGACCTCTGACCTGCAGGTCTGCTGGAGATGGCAGCGAAACAGGAAACACATGCTAGAATTTGTCTGTCATTCAGGCTTTAATAGAAATGAATAAGAGATGGAGTGGATGTTTGTGGGCTGGAGATTAACTTGAGAGTACATTAAGGCACAGCAAAGCAGCAAATACAAGTAAGAACAGTGAAGCTACAGAATATCTGGCATTTGCACTTGAAAAATATTACAATTAATTCATGTTTAATAGCTTTTTGATAATCTTTACAGCCCTATGTTAGCTTCATTCTCTGACAGAATAATAAACAACTGTCTCATGAATTTCAACACTAGACAACACTATAGATATTTCACTTCAGAGTTCTTTTCTAGTCATCGTGTCCTTGTTTTCCCTGCGTCTGAATGCTGTAAAATTGGGACCTGACTCCATGTTTTCCAGAACATCGTGCCCCCGCCTCTCACTCCCCCTCACTATTACATTCCTCTTCACTGTATGGCGGCCAGATTTGGGAAGCTTCTTTCTGCGCCTCATGCATTTCCTCTCTTTCTGCTGATGTCTGGACTGTGAGTGTCTCCAGGTTTTTTCTACCCGAGTGTTGAGAGGAAATTTTTCAGTGGCTGTATTTAGGTTACAGCGCAGACAGCAGCCTTGCATGTCGGAAATGATGGAAATAAATATGGTGTTTTGTGTATGGTTTCTTAGGCGTTGACACTCGCATACTGACATTAAACACTCCTCCTTGGCAGCATCTGTAAATGCTGATGTACCTGCACAAACACAGTGTAAAGAGTTGGATTAATGTCTCTCTGCTACCTTAGAAATCTGTCACCACCCCATAAATCCACCCTGTGATCCCTCATGGCAAACCTCCACCCTCACCAAGAGACAACATCACATCTGAGTGCAGAGGACAAAGCCTCAGAGGTTTTATATGGGAAATGCCTTCGCTTTGTAACCTACAATTGTGCTGTTACCTCCTTCAGCCCATCCTTTCTTACAGTCAGATCTTAATGCCACATGATATTTTCTGTCTGTTTCACTTTTCCTGTTGTGAAAGCAGGAGAGAGAACTTGACTCATGTTTCGTCGCACACTTGGCAGAGACAGAGCTGCACAATTAATCGAATATTAAACACGATTTTGGCTTCCCACAATGAACATGACAAACTGTGATATTTACGTTTAAAATGCGCTTGGCTCATAGAAAAATCGAGTAAATAAAGTCACTTGGTTTCAACTTGGGTAAATCTGACATTAGAGCTTCTTCTTTTACTCTTTTCAAAGTGATTTTTGGTCACACACCTGTCTGAGTTGCTGAACCACAAAAACTGACTGGGGAGACTAGAGACTTCTCTGTGCACAGCCACCTAGAACTAGAACTGTCTATCAATAAGCACATTTTTAGCAAGTGAGGCATTTTAGGTACGATTTATTGCTATTTTGTTCAAGATGAAATCAAGAAGTTTATTTTTAGTCTTATTTTGGTATTAATTTACATGATAGCCATTAAAAAATGTCCTAACCTGTAAATAATTCACACAAATACAATGAATTTCTGTTTTACAGTTGGTTTCACAGGTGACCTTCTGTATTTTAAAGGAGGTTACTATTGTATACATGATATTTTTTGATATTTAATTGTACTATGTTAATGTGTGAATTAGGTATATAATACAGGCAACCATATACTATATTTGAGGTACATACAGATGTAGATTTGGCAAAAGGTGTTTGTACTTTAAATCTCCAAGGTCAGTAACTCTTCAAATTGTCTGCATAGTCCGATCAATGAATACAACTTTACTTACTAGCACAACTTTGTTTGTTCTTATTTCTCAAACAGTTAATCATTGTAGATTTATTTGATGAGTTCCTGATCCAAATGTGAAATGCTAACAGTGTCTTCTATAATACATCAGTCACTGGGAATGTTGTACAACACAATTGCTCCTTTTATTTTTTGTTTTCATTTTTGTATTGCACTCTTACTTCAGTGCAGGATTCACTGCTTCTTTTCCACTAAAACTCATATTACAAAGCCTCTCTGAAAGTAAGAGCAGGAGATTTTTCCTCTGAAGCTCCAGCAGGTTATCAAAGCAACTCTCCTGGCACTGAGAAATTGCATATTGACACAGGCTTCTGGAGTGAGTGGGATTAGTGTTTGCTCTAAAAGATAGGCCTGTTTTGCTAATGGCTGAACACATTTACTTAGCGCTTGTCAAACACATCTTATACAGGCGGGCAAATTGACTCAGGTCACTCAACCCTCTGTCATCATCAAAGCGCAGCGCTGAGTGCAAGTGGGCCCACAAATGTGCTTCGATACGCACAATAAGGTGTTATTTTTCTGGTTT
The DNA here is from genome assembly GCA_024666655.1 of Dascyllus trimaculatus. NCBI lineage: Eukaryota > Metazoa > Chordata > Actinopteri > Pomacentridae > Dascyllus > Dascyllus trimaculatus. The sequence continues at coordinate 15,400,811 of CM045445.1, read as the reverse complement.
TAACAAGTGTTGCGATTCAGTCTAAGTGTAAAGCATTAGTACTGAAGTGTTTCTGTTCTGTGAGTGTTTAATTAAACCATATTTATAGAGGGTAATGTAATGATCTCAATAGGTAAAGATTGGATGTTGGTATTTAAACTAGGTAAAAGACAGCAATATATGGAGTAATATATAGAAATAAAGAGAAAGTAACACTTCCTGTTTGAGATTTAAATTCTTAGTAAGAGAGCAATAACATTACATGTCTAAAAAGACAGTTATTCCAAGTCTGTACCTTTACTGTTGATATGCAGGTACATTGTGTAGTTTTGCTTTGATAATGTTGTAAGAGAAGATTTTTTTATTGATTTTGTTGCCTCTTTGATGTGAGTAAATAGTGCATCACTGATGTGTTCCTGCTAGAAAATGCGTGTTTTGCCAAATAGCAGTTGGAAGAACCCTGAGATTTTGCACTTCCAGAGATATAAAACAAAGAAAAATCCTCAGATTGGTAATCTGGAACAAGAAAAATGCAGTGTTTGACATTTTGCATGATAAAATACTCAATAAAATGTTCTTTCTTAAATAATAAATAATATGTTAAACTGATTATCATCATCTTTTTTGATTGTTTCTGTCATAGTGGCTGATTGTAGAACACTGTGATCTTTTGCAGGCTGCAGTTAGTGGTGTTAGTGTGTTGAAGTCACACTGTAACTGTGTGTGTACAACTGGAATCTCAGTGTATGCTTGCTTTGTCTTTCTTTAGATTGATGTGTAGCAGTGAAACCGACCAGTGGTGTTGGACTGGAGTTGAAATATTTCGTCTTTAAAAACACCTCACATACAGAACCATCTAGAACACTGTGTACATCTGAGTCCTGTTTCCTTGGTTTGCATTTCATCTATAAATCAAACATGATGACCACTAAAAAGCATTAGCCTGAGTCACTCATCGACTCTGTGAAGTCATACTTGCCATCCTTGAACACAACGTTAATCCCCACCCAGACATTAAAATCAACATTTTGAGTGAAGAGGGCTTCTGCTGTGGAAGCTATTACATCATGAGAGAGCTGAGGCTTGTAAATGTTGGTGCAAGCCAATAAAACCCATTTTAATACCAGGTAGACACTCGTGTTATTGCAAACTGACAAGAAACTTCTCTCTTCCTTTCCCCTCCCTTGTTATTCACTCTTGACTGTGTGAAATCATTAACTAGATTATTGTATTTTATGAGACAGTCGGCCTTTGTTTTCTTTGTGTGTCTTTTGAAACATGTGCTATAGCTCGACAAATACTGGCTTTAACAGTTTGATATTAATGTTATGTTAAACATTTGAAAATGGTCAGTCAGCTACTATTTATTTAAGCACATAATCATTTTTTGTGTAGTACATCTTACAATTTGGCATATTTGTAAGATGTACTACGCAGCTGTTTTGTTTTGTTTTTTGCAGGGTCAAAATGAACTCAATTTGCTCCTTTTTTTTACTTCACCTGACATCCTGTGTTTACAGTAGGTGCAGAGTTATGTGTACGTGTTATGTATATATAATAAGCTAACATTTGCCGTTACATTGGGCTGGTTTATTTCAGATCTCACATTTTATATTTATTTAGCTGCTTTTATGACCATTAGAGAAACAGTCTTTGATCATAGAGGTCATCCATGATGCAGCAGATTCTACAATCAAACATACAAATATTGTTCTAATAATATTAGCATTCTGGTCATTCTGGTACTCTAGCTGCCGGTTTAGCTGCATTGATTGAGTTCCTCACATCGGCAGCACATTTGAACATATTGACGAAAAGGCCTTTTGGTGGAGCCCCACCCAAGTCTGCAGTGCTGCAATGTGTTGGCAGCAGTTCAAGCTGAGAGTGGCTCTGTCTGGATGAGTGTGTGTGTGTGTGTGTGTCTGTGTCTGTGTGCGTGCATGAGGATCGATATGATGCTGGTCTGCCGGTCCAGCTGACCCTGTTTGTTTCACAGCTCAGGTTTGCTTCTGGTTTGTTGTTTGTGTTGATCCCAGCTGCAGGAGTTCATGTATAGAAACTGCAGCTGACTATTGACAGCTGATTGTGCTGTGATGGTGAACACACTGAATACATCCATCAGAGAAATGTTTATCGTCTTACATTAATTCTGTTGGCTCTGTTTAATGAGTGTGTGTTGTGTTATCATATTGAACTTACCATTAAACATAAGACAAGATAAGTCTTTATTAACCGTACAGTGGGGAAATTTGCAAACATATTGTTGATATTGTACATATTGTTCCATATGTGGAAGTTCAGATATTGCACAAACTCCTCTGGATGTGAAAAATAACAACATTGCATGTGTCTGTATAGCGGAAAAAAAAGAAGATGTTGCACTGATTATTTCATGAGTAGAAAAACTGATAGACAGTTACAAACTGCAGTTAACAATTCTTTTCATTGCTGATTACTGTGGAGATTACTGTCTGGAGTAGTTGATTAAGTGTGCTGTCTAATAAAGGTCAGAAAAAAATAAAATTGCTTTTATAGTTTCTCTCAGCCCAAAGTGACGTCTTCAGGTGTCTTGTTTTGTCTGACCAATAGTCCACACACCAAAGATACTCTGTTTACTGTTCCGTGAGACAAAAACAAGAAGCAAATCCTCACATTTGAGACAGTGGACCCAGCCAATGTTTGGTGTTTTTGCTGTAAAAAGGCACCAGAAAATCACTTGATGAAAATAGTTAATACATTTTCCGACATGTCCAGACATTACAGCTCTCATAATTAATGTATTAATCGTATAATAATCATAATTAAGACCTGGGCCACAATTAATGAATAATATGGCAGCATTTATTTTTTCCTTCGACTTATGATTCATAGAACCAGTATAAAGGCCAGGACAAAGATGTTTAAATGTCTGTGACACATTCAGATGTCAAATGTTTTGTCTAATCAACAGTAAAAGTCCCAAATCTATTTCAGTATTGGAAGAAACCTGCAAGAATACACACTTGAGAAGCTTGAACTTGTGATTGGGGGATTTTTGCTTAAAAATATAAAATAATGATGCAAAATAATTGGTTGCCAGTTATTTTCTGTTAAATCAAGTAAACATTTCAGCTGTATTTAGTAGTTCTTTTCCAGGTTTGTCTCCACTGGGGCTCTTTATTCATTAATGTGGTGGATTCCACTGGTCAGTCTGATATTTAACTGAACAATCAGGTTTTGTTTGTCGATATGTAGCTGGAGTGACTCCAGGACTGAACTGTGGGCCGAGTGGAAGGAATGACGGCAAACATCAGCTCCTCCTACTGTTTTAGTCAAACCCAAATCTGCAGAAATGCTAATGAAGACTGATGGTGAAAACACTGTGCAGAGACACGTTCAAATCTGAACCATCATTTTGCAGCTTTTAACACTTTGGTTCCTCATATATATAATAAAACAAACAAATTGTGAGAAATAAACTTTGTTGTTTTGGTCTTCCTAAATCTGCATTCATGTTGTTTTGAGGTGAAGAAAAAGTATTACACAGAAAAATTGCGACCACCAAAGTCGATTCATGTTGCAATCCAGGGTGGCCATCAATCCAAGTCTTTTTGTGGTATTTAGACTAGTGAAGACTTGTATTTGTGTGTATATTTTGCATATGAAGTTCTCTCACTTTCCCCTATTTGACGGCTCCCCTCTTTTCTTCTTTGTGTTATCACTGACTCATGTGGGAATCCCCCCTTTTCACTGGTTCTCCTGCCTGCATAATCACATCCACAGATGAAAGTGAAGAGATGAAACATGACGCTCAGCTACAGATGCTGGTTCCTGCATTTTCTTGGACAAAACATGCATAGATAATGAAAGTACAGACAAAGGTATACACAGCTTTGGAAATCATTATGAGACGACCTGTTGTTTCCTTTACAAAGTCAACACAAGTGGTCAACATTGATTATTTTGTTTGACATCTAAATATTTGCAGCATCTTCTAAAAGACACGAAAAAGCAAAAACAGCTTGCGTCCATTTTTGAAGTTATGAAAGCTTCTACAAATAGTTTTCAACCAACAAACTACATAGGGGGGATTAGCTGTTACTCTGCAATCAAAGGTGTTTTTATTTACCAGTCTTAACCATTTAAAATTGTAAACTGAAGAATGATGAAAATTAAAAAATAAAAAAACCTGTTAAGCCATTTTCATGAAGTTACAGAAACTTGAATTTAGTTTTAAACCAACTAATGCATAAAATTTAGTTTAAATGGCACTGTATATTAAGTTGATGCAGTTACATACATTATTTTGTCAATGCAATGCATCAAAAATAATGTTTGCAACTTAAAGTAAATTCGATTTTTCTTTTGTCTCGCAACCATGCATTTAATTAAGAAGTGGGAACTGGTCCCTTGAAATACTTTTAAAAGTGTAATGAAGATAAATTCTTTGTGGTATGCCAGTGCTGCTTATTGTTTAAGGAATTAAACATGTTGGAAATGTAAAAAAAAGGTCAAGTTATCCATTTATTCACAAACCACAGGCATGCTAAGCTGCTGTTAAGTTAGAGCTTTGTTCCTGCAGTTATTAATATTTTACTTATTCCTATAGATAAAATCAATACTGGGATTATAAGTGTACTTCCTTTGTTGTTTTGCTTTTCTAACAAAGTGCTTTACTTTAAAATGATCTGATTATGACTCTACATGACAACACCAGCTTCTTCTCCTAAATGTCCTGATGATGCAGCCACACTGTATGTTTTACCTTAATTCAACACAACACTGGGAAACTACTAGTGAAGTTCCTTTACATCTTTCCCCTTTTTTCACTCTCTTTCTGCTTCCCGCCTCAGTTTTTCATCCCTCTCTGTGCCTCTCATTTAGCTCATCTCATTACCACAACGAAACACTGCACTATTGTTTACCCCTGAATGTCCCAGTAAAGTTGGTGCTGAAACAAGAATCTCCCCGGTGCCGTTTGTTGGGCCGCTCTTTGTGCCCCTTTAGCTTTGAGGAAATTAGTTTCTGCTGCTCGTTCGTCCACATTAACCCTTTTCTCACACTTAAGGAAACCGCGCACTCTTACGTAACACCGGGTCAAAAGTTCAGTTGCGGAAAAGTTTTTTTTCTTTGAAATTGTCACATGGCAGAAAGAGCAGGAATAATGAGGTGAATGACTGAAGAACAGAGCCGACACTGTGCACCAGTGTGAGAAATGACATTGCGTCAAAGGCATCTTGACAGTGTTTGAAATAAATCCTGTAAGGCAGCTGTGCTTCACTGAAAAGGAAGGGGCCTCTGCTACAAATAGTCACCCCGCACCGCTCAGCACTGTAAGTCGAGTCATTTAGTTACACCAACCAGACAAGAATGTGGTTTAACTTCTTTTTGGTGGAATGCAGAAAGGCAGACCTGCCCTCATAGTGTTACGATTTTAGGATTTTGACCCAAAGTAGTTGAACCTTGATCTGGAAGAAATTCCCAAACAAGCTGCAGGTGCAGAAGCTGTGGCCTCACCTGGATCCAGCTTCAAATTTACTTTCCAAGAAATTCTTTCAATGTTGTCCTACCTGTGTTAAAGTCAACTGCACATATCAACTGTTATAAGTTAGAAATCAGTAGAAAGCCACAGTTTAAATATAAAAGAAAAAGGACATTAGAAGTTAATACTATAATTTTAAATAAAATGCAAAAAAAGACATTTGAAACCAAATGTAGACTAACATAAAGAAAACATGGATGGAATTTCAATGAAGGGGCAATCAAGGTATTTTGAAAGTTTTATTCTTTTATAGAGAGGTGATTCTGTGTGTACCAGGAGTTAAAAAAATGAATGTGTGCAGCATTTATAAGAGAGATTCAGAGCGCTCACTCAGAGCAGCCCGTCATTATTCAGATCATCAAGATCTGTTATTGTTCCCAGTATTTGACATTGTTTTGCTGCCTCAATACTGCTTTTCCTTGTATGAAGAGGAAAAACCTTTAATGTGACTGGATTAGAAGTACATTGCCACATTTATGTGCCACACATATAGCATTCCCATGTGAAACAACACAGAATAGGGCTGCAAGTAGTGGTTGTTTTCATCAAGTATTTTCTATGTCAAGCAATAAATAGTTTGGTTTGTAAAAGTCAAAACATGTGAATGTTTGTGATTTTTGCATTCAAAAGATGAATCCGATATCAGAGCTGCAGATTCAGTTTTTTTCACCTTTAACTACATTGCTGAAACAACTGCTTTTTAATACATGATCCGCTTAATTTTTAATTACTTCCTGTCTTTTCCAAACATAGATGCACTAACTTTTATTTCCTGAGTTCAGGTTCTTGGGATCCTGAGCTCCTGAGACTGGGAAAGACCCTGTGTGTTTTAATTTCCCATTTTATGTTTCCAGTCTTGTTGAGATGTCACCTCCCTACTTGTGGCCACATGCAGAGCTCAGCCCAGTCATCAGCATCTCTAATTTTAGCTGAGTTTTACAGAGCTCCATGTGCAAACATACTGTACACAAACACGTGACTGGTGATTCTCCCTCAGTATGCAGGAGTAGATTCAGTTTGTCTGATCAGCTTCTTGGGCACGGCGTTGTGAATGTGTGGGTGTGTTTGTGTTGGCAGGCGGGGGAGTGTCTCAGTGCCAATGGGAAGTTAAAAACAAGGATGACTAACCTTCAATTTAGCTGATCTTCGTAACTCCCCTCTGCACCTGCTGACTAATAATCCAGACTGGAGCGGCAGAACCAGACTAGGAGATGAAACTATCTCTTACATAAACATGTATCACCACTGTTTTATACACCACAGGAGGAAACTTGCTTTGCAGCCAAGTGGTCAGTTGTATAAACAGTTTTTATACTTGTGATAGTGAAGATGGTTCATGCAAGTTGCTTCCTTGTGCTTTTGTTTGCTTGATCTTGTACATGTTCTGATAACGCATGAAGTATAAAGTGTTTCTACTGCCACAGCAACAAGGGCTGTAAATCTTGAGGTCACAAGCAAATAATGTCAGTTTGAAACTATAAAATGGAAGTTTCACAGTTCACTTTAGTAATAATTAGCCAGACTGTGCATTTATTTTTCAGCTGTTCAGATATATACACCATCCTTCTCCTGCAGGTTGACATGAACATGAGTAGCTTGTAACAGCAGGTTTAAATCCCTGTTATTTTCTGCTGATTTCTGTTATTCTGTTCATCACTTAAATGTAGATTTTAGGGTTGTACATTGACTTATCATTTGTAAGGATTGTCTCTGAATTTGAATTTATGGTCATGTCTTTTAAAGTGTTACCAATTCCTGTGTGTTGTTGAAGTGAAGCTGATTTCATTGATACTGGCCTATCACACATACAGCAGTATCTAAGTAAAACATTTTTTATATGTAGAACAAAATACAGAATAAAAGCTTTGGGTAATTTCAAAAATATTGCAGCAAAGTGGCTCCAGATATTCCAAATTTTATAGATAATCGTTTTTAGTATTTAAAAAAAAATACTTTACTTTCCCACTGATTCAGTTGCCTTTAGTTACAAATATTGGATATCAATTTTCTTGACTAATAATTGGTATTGGTCCTCAATATGCTGTGTCAGTTGACCCATACTCAGCTCTGTCTGCAGCACATGCAGCTGAGGAGACAATGGTGCAGAGTCATTTGGTGCCTTTACAGGAAGCTGCTAACTAGTTTGGGAAATATATTGCTGGGAAGTTAATAAACAATTACCCTTTTATTTTCTCTTTTCAGTATAACTGTAACATACTCTAAGTGCAAGTATTTTTGTACCAGTACAGTTGTTTTTTTACTCCCTAAAATTGTTACTGGCATCAAAAATCCCTGTATGAGTCTAACTCCACTTTGAAACGACCTCATGTATGAATTATGGAGGGAGACCTTTGCTCAATCAGCAGCATTTTCTCAAGGTTACTGTGGAAATTAGGGAAAAGATGGATCTGGTCTGAATTTTTAGATCTATAAATGTTAAATTCAGTTTGTGCTTCAGTGTGTCATTTAAGGTATGTTGTAAAAAAGGAAGAAACTAATAGCAAGGGCGTCAGAGAAATATGTTACAAGGTGGAATACTGTAATGTGCAAAACTATATATAAACACATCTTCTTTGGTTTGTAGTATTAACATAACTGACGAAGAAGAACCAGTAGAAAATGTAATACAATTCTGTGTTTCTGTGTTTTTTTGTTTACCTCATTGTACTGCTTTTTAAACCCACTGAACAGCCTGAAGTACTACATTTAGGGTGTTACAAGTTTGAATGAAGTAAAAGCATTTGCTTGGCAGCTGAGTTGGATTCTTCAGGACTTTAAAAGTTTTTTTTTTTCCAGCCTTATAGATTTCTGCTAGAGGTTGGAGATCTTGTCCAGTAATTCTGGATTCAGTTTGCACCACTTTGTCCAACTGTGTCCTGCCTCCAGCTGACATGTTGCCAACCACACAGTTACTGTGCAGCTAAGGATGCTCTCCACTTCTGCTCTATAAAACAGCTCCTGTTTAATGGCACATTTCTCAGTCTGGTGTTCTGCTCTCTGTCTCACAGTGTTTTTGGGTGCTTTGGACCGTTTCATGATGTTTTCCTTGGTTGTTCTGTTCTGTGTCTTTGTTGTAGAGATATTGCGGTCTAAAAGTGTGTTTTTGAAGTGCTTGACCCTGTAACTGCAGGTGAAACAGAACAGACGCCGGTGATATTTGCTTGTGTTTGTGTTTGTTTTTGTTTGCTGGTATCTGTGATGTGTGAGAGAAAGTGAGAGAGTGAAGTCAGTAGAAACACAAATAAATCTGGGATCAGATGCCAGAAAGAGGCAGTCAGAGGAAGCTGACCACACACACACATCTTTATTGCAGATAAGGAATGACTGGGCAGCTCACTGTGCTGACGAACACTAGTAAACACGCTGCCACTTGCAGAAGGTGGAGGGAAGCCTTCGCCCAGTCAGCGGCATTGCTGTGGAAATTAGAAAAAAGATGGATCTGGTTTGAATTTTCAGAGTTGGAAATGTTACATTCAGTTTGTACTTCAGTGTACCATTTCAGGTACGCTGCAAAAAAAGAATAAAAGAAGAAACTGATATGAAGGGCATCAGAGAAAATATGTTACAAGATATTACTGTGCAAAACTGTAATCACTGCAAAAATAAGGAGTTGAATTTTACAGTCAAACATTGTAAAAGAATGCATATCTATTACAAATATACATTCTTTATATAGACAAGATGCACATTTTTGTGACAATCTACATGTAAATATTTGTAAATTATTAATACATTTTACCTGCAAATGATCACAACTAAGAAACCATTAAAATTCCAGTATGTGAAAGCCGGTACCATTTTTCAATACTTGAAATACATAATTTTTCTTTCAAATGATGACAAATATCTGGAAAAAAAAACTCTTTGGATGATTCAAGTGCAGTAAAAAAAAAGGTAAATTTTATGGTCAAGTATTTTAAAACGGCAAATTACTGTTTTTTTTTAAAATGCAGATTTTTATAATTTAGCAAGACTGGAAAATCTGTAAAAAAAAATATTATTCACAAACTTTTAATCCTTAACACCTTTTTTTCCCTCTTGGGTGTTAATAAATAAATGTGTGTTTAAAAAAAACTATATTTATTGGCTGCTTTAAATGCAGTAAAAAGTGTAATTTTCAAATTACAATTACAATCAAACTTTGTAAAAGAACAAATGACCATGTATTAAAAATACAGACTTTTGATGTAGATGTTATTTACAGCTATGGCCTCTTTTGTTGTGGTTAACATGTAAATTAACACCTTTTTCCTGTAATTTTACAAGTTATTGTCAGCAATTTAAAAAAAAAATAGGAAAAATCTGTAAAATAAAAGTAAATTGTTAAAAAAAAACCCAAATACAGTTAAAAAGATTTTTTTACAGTGTAATTTGTGTAAGTGATGCACCAGCCCTTTACCTTTCCAGTGGTTTATAATTCAAATTCAGCTTCGACTTCTACTTTATTGTTTTCAGGTTAAAACTCCACTCTGTATTTTCAGCCATGGTGAAGGATGACTGTATTTGGCTGTGTTGAGAACATTTTCCTCTCCTCAGGGCTTCTGAATTCTTTGCAAAAGCCATCGTTTAAAACAAGCAACAAATAAGACTTGTGTCCTTAGAAAGAGCTTTCCTCTGTGTTCCCATCTTTTTGGATAAACTTAATTTTCTCTGCTTCTTATTATCACACTGCTGTGAACAGTAATTATTGCAAATGTTAACATCTTCTCTCTAGGGTAAGACATGATCAGATTATCCTAAAGGTTTTTCTTTACCTTCCAGATGATTATCAGTAAACATGGGAAGTCCATACATTCATATGTACTCACCTTCTGTACATGGTTTGTTGTCATTGCTGGATCCCCACAATTTCCTGGATAATACAGTCTCACTTTTCAAATACAGTCAAAAGCAGCACAGCCTGAGGATAAAAAACTGTCTTCTCCTAGGATTCATGGCTACAATTTATGGACCAGCCTGGGAAATGAATTTGTAATTTTGAGTTCGAGTAAAGTTTGTGATTTGCTTCTGTCTGAGGGGCCTTTTGTAATGTAGGAATGCAGCTTTTTTCCACTCATCTTCTCTAATTCGAGGAGGTTTATGTTATATGAGAGATGTCTCTGATAGCTGAGGAGTCCTGGAGATTATTTTTCTATTACGCCCGGCTTTCATCTCCATCGCTGTGACTAATGTTCACTTCCTTCTGACTAACACAGGAGGACTTTCTGATTGAGCCAAATACTTTAGTCAAGCATTGCGCTGATCAAAAGGCCGCTGCTTTTTCTAATTAGGTTTTTTCTTGTTTTCTTTCTCCTTGTTCTCCGTTGCACACATACATGTAAGGCAAAGTCCAGATGACTTTTGGGAAGGAATCTTTTGACATTTTGGGGAATCACTGCCTTTGTGGAGGAGAAAATTGATATGATTTTTGTATCTGCCAGCAGCAGGTTACTTTAGCTTAGCATAAAAACTGTTTAAACTGGAAGCAGTTAGTTTAGCTCGATCTGACGGTAACAGAATCAGGCAAGCCGTACATTTATTAAATCTTGTTTGTTATAGAAAGTGATGTGCACATATTACACTTTTGCTGTTTTACGTTGGCTCTAGGTCTTTGTGCTCACCTTGTTGTTGACTTTAGTTTCATATTACCTTCTAGATATGAGAATGGCATTGCTCTTCTTGTCTTACTGTGTGCCAGAATAGGCATATTTACTTAAACTTTAACTTCCTTTCCTCTTTCCCAGAAACATAAATATACAACTGCAGATAAATAAAATGTTGCTTAAAAAGAGAGTTTAAACTTAGACACACAATAAAAATGGAAATCAGCTAATTCTAGGAGAGCCTTGGCCTGTTCTTGTTTGTTTCTTTGCCACTGTCACTGCTCTTCATGCCGAGTAATATGATTTTATAAAGGTTAGCTCGCAGTTAATCCAATGAAATAATTCTTCAAAAGCCAAACTAAACATCATTTCTTCTAGTCTGGTTTGTCTCATCAAATCAGTCACTGTCAAACACCAGAATAAATAAGCTAAATTATTAAGTACACTGTCAGCTGATGTGTTTTTATTGTAAATTATACCATGTTTATGTCTAATTCTAAATTCAATGGTGATAATCTGTTTTTTCAAGATGAGAAACTTCAGACAAGCAGTGGAAATGTAACACAAATGTGATCATAATGATTCAACTGTAGGCTGTAGTATGAGAAAAGTTGGTAAAAGATAACAGCTTGTTTGTTGTTGTAATAAGCCCTCAGAGTGAGTCAGTATGAGCTGATATGGTGACTGCAGCTTCAACAGAAATTAAGCTGTAATTCTTGACACAACAGTTTCCAAACAAACATGTGCTGAGATTTCTGTGAGCTCATTCAAGCCAGAGTTGCACATCCTGTCAAGCTTAACATCTATACAACTAATTTCACTGGACCATCAGATTTACTCCCAGACGAGTTAAAGGCAGAGTGACAGTGAACTTATAGAGAATCATTTAAGACAGTAGGACTCAGTTCGGTTGTACAAAAATCTCTTTTACAGAAAGCTTTCTACCAAACATTGGTATCTTTTTAATGTCTGAACCATGACATCACAGAAAATAACATACTGATTTACATGTCGACTGTGGGAATAAAAGAGGCCAAGACAGCACATAACATCACATCAAGATATGAGTTTTTATAAATAGAAATTGGTTTTCTCGCAACAGAATGCAGCCATGACACTGTTTTACTGCATTTGTGTGGGCTAAAATATCATTATTTTCAGATAATTGCCGTTATTTTTAAATGTTTTTACAGTTTCTGAACATTGCAGTATTCCACCATGCAATGTATTCAGTCTTTTTTTTAGAGTAGAGTAGATTACATGGTACACAGAGTTAATGACTGAAGTCAGCATTTTAAAATCTTCAAAGTAAGATCCACCTTTTACCTAATTTGAAAAGCAATATTGAGAAAATGCTGCTGATTTGGCAGAGGCCCTCCTACACCTTCTGTGGTATGAGTTTTAAGTTTACAATTAAAATTTCCAGCTCCTCTAGTGCCTTTCTAAGTTTGAAATTTGTGTTTTTGAGTAAATATATTGGATGGTTTACATTAACATGTTGTACAAATATGCACGGTGCGAAGAGGATGAGATTTAACAGCTGGTCAAACTTTGAACTTGTCCAGTAGTTTGTTTATGACTACATATTTGCTAAATGATAGCCACAGCAGCCTCGGCTTTTGTTTTTGTTTGTGAATGTGCAAATGTTAGCATTCCAAGGCGCTAAGGTGATGAACATGACAATCATTACAGCTGTTAAACCTCAGCATACTAACATTTCCACTGTAAACATTTTAGCTTGATGATGTTAGCGTTTTGCTCAAACCAACAGCCTCGGAGAGTAGTTAGCATGATCCAGGCCCAGTTTATTTTGTGCTCAAAGTGGCGAAAAAACGAAACCGACTCACAGATGTTCACTGCTCTTATCACTTGGAGGAGGAAAAAGCCTTTAGAATATTTTATGCTGACAGTTAAAACCTGTACACGTCCTACCTCAGACACAGTTTAGAGCTCTGTTTTGACAGAAGCAGCCGCTGCCAGAACCCACATCCCACCAAGCTTTCACTGAGCCGGGAACCATGACTGCAGAGCTCCCCTGTGATTAAACAACCACAGCGACCACAGTCCAGTCCGGCCAGCGTTGCCTTAGGTGTGAGATTACAAGGGGCCTGGTTATGAATTAGCCCCTGGAGAACGTTATCTGCCCACACACACTGTGACATAACCATGATACATGTTGGGCCAAGTCGCTCCATTGTTGACATCCTGTCCGAGCGCTGCGGTGGATGAGTCGACTCTGAGGAGGATATGAGTCTACGGAGGTTAAGTGAACAGCACTTCTTTGAGTCACACAGAACAATTTGTCCGAGTAATTTTCTCTGTCGTTACTGTCAGAGAAGGAATGCAGAAAATTCGGTGACACTTTTCTAAATCAGTTTGAAGTCGGTCACTCAGAAGAATGCAGTTTTTTATCTCTTGGCCCATTTGATTTGAGGCATTTTGAAATTCACACAAAGCGTTTCTCTGTGCAGTTTGGGTCTGTACTGTCACGTGACCTGCAAACACAACCTCAGCATGGAAATTCATTTGTAGCCCCTGAGCAGTTGATGACTTGCTAAAAGATAATCCTTTTGTGAGCTAAATCAAGCGGTCTTTTGTCTCCGCTCTCCATCTGAGGGCCGAGCGTGACCCCTCCATTCATCTGAAACGCTCACAGCTCCCTGCAGACTCGACCCGGGACGGCAGTCTGTTTTCCTGTTTTCACTCCTCTAGCATCATCCTCGAGAGGAGCTGTTAATGAAGTCATCCTCATATGATTAAAGGCCATTTGTGTCGGCTCAACATTGCATGGATCAGATCATACAAAGGCACAATACGTTATTACTTCACTGCAAATAGAAGCATTTGAGCTTATGAAGTCAAATTGATTTCCTAGATATAAGAAACTGCCAGCTTCTTTTTTTATTATGATTTTCTTATCATGCTTCTGTTGTAAGGCTATATTTTTTTGGCAAAACTGTATTCAGCACTAATTTGATATATCAGGAGACACATTTAATTATTACTTAAGTATCAATCCACCCTGACAAATCTACATGAACTGTAGTTTATGTTAGCTGTTACATACTTGTGACTATTTAGCGTTATGAGCCTTGTAAAATGTATCCAGGCATTTGTGTTACGGAGATTTGGTATGCAGTTTTTACCATGTCTGAGCCTATATGAAGCAAAAACTGTACCTGATTTAAATTTGACTGCCATTCCTTGTAAAGTAGTGACCTTGTGCAGCGACACACTGCTCCCACTGCTCCCACTGCTCCTGCCACATTTGCAATGATCCCTGGAAGTCCTATTTTCGCATTTGCAATGTGCACTGGATCCCCTCTACTGTGTCAAAACAGCAAACGCTTAACTTGAATTTGATTTCAGGATGAAGGAAAGAAGTGTCAGGGAGCCCAGTATGGCGAGCAGAGCCAGTGTGTGTTGGTGCAGGTTAAAAACCTTTGTGTTTCAAATGCAATGTGAGCGGACCTGTTGACATACTGGAGCACCCAGTTGTCATTGTGCCACAACTTGGGTTGTCTGCATTGAGTCTCACTTTTAAAATGTTACATTAGAACTTAGCATTGCCTTAGTCTGACCCTGGAGGAGACGGCTGTTTGATCTCTGGGTTGCAGTCGTAGCCTCAACTCTCAAAGTGACGCAGTGCTTGTTCTGCAGATCCATAGTGAAATCGCAAATGCGCACTTGCAAGTGGTCACAAAAACACATGTAGCACAAGTTGTGATGTCGATCACACATTGTCCCGTGACGTACTGACTCATGAGAGTTATTGCTTGTACCTGTTGCAGCCTTATGACCATGCCATGCTCCTTTTATGGGCAACAAGAAAAACAATCTGAGTAAGCCCAGTAAAACTAGTTAGTGAAAGAGAGGAAAAGCTGAAATTAAAGCTGAAAGTGGTGGATAAATGTGTGGAAACTTTGCTCCATTTGTCATCCTCAGTGGTTGTAGTGCAAATCCAAACCTGACCAAAAATAGAGACAATTTCAGGATCAGGTTAGAGCTGCTGGATAAAAGAAACATTGGTAACCGTTGGCTGAGAGAGTATTATGTTTAAACTGGAAAAACAAGTGTTGGGCCATAATTTATGTATCCGACTGGTGTATCCTGAGGCAAAACCTGAGTTCACTCTCCAGATATATAAAACTCAATTGATTTTAAAGCCACAGCCCATCTAAACATCTAATTAGAAGGTTTTCTCACAGTATTTAACTAAACTGGCCAGTGTGGGACTGCTTCACTTTTGAAAGCATCACATCATCCTTGTGGCATCCGCCTGTCTGGACGACTTTGACCGACTCTGTATTCAGACACTTTACACCCAGAACACACTGGCACCATCTCAAGTCTGTCATTGGTCTGCCTTTGGCTCAGTCTGTGGTCTGAAGCCAAGAATAATGTTGTTGACCTACTGGAAGATCTGAAGTGGTGGATATCATGTCTGTACAAACACTTTTAACTCTGCTGTCCCTTTGTGACCATTCAAAGGGGAAAGAAATCCTCCCTCAGATACTTGTGAGTGAGAAATCTTTTATATATCTCATGTTTATTATTCATTTCACCTCAACCTCTGCTGCTTTAGAATAACTCCTTACAAAGAACACATTTGCATTGTTGTGGGTGGTTTGTGTTGGTGGAAGGAGCAAAAAGTGCACTTTAATAATTTTTGCATTTGACAACAAGTTGAATTCAGGACTTATCTAGTGGCTGCTTTGCATTTAGATCTGTTTGGTGGAAAAAATGTCTAAACCCTCTGTAGCAGATTTGTTAGAGGTTGATTGATGTTTTTGTGTGTTGGCGTGTTGCTGTGTTCTTCATTAGCAAATATCTCAGATGATGTAAGGCCATTGTGACTGCTGTTTCTGGCAATATCTTCTTATTCCTAGAAATGTGGGGTTTTGGAAGTGATCTAATGACAGCTGGCTCTAACTAGTGACTCTTCTCAGTCATCTTTTAGCTTCATTTTTAATGTAAGAAAGAAATTCAGTTGGAACTATCGTCCCTTCTGTTAGGAGATTTGTGTTTTATCGCTGTTGATATGGACTTAGCCAAGTTTAGAAACTGCTGGCTATAAAAATGTCCGTTTAAACTATGCGTCTTCTTTACACAGACCAGGTGGACGAATGCACAGTGCTCGGACATAAATCAGCTTTCTCTGTTTTAGCTGTTCCACATCCTGCTTCCTGCTGGCCCAACACAAAATGTTGAATGTTAGCAAAAAGCTGAAAGGTCCAATATCTGACTTGTCTGACCCGGGTTCCTCTCCCTGAAAGCAGCATGAGCACTTGGTTTTTATTGGCTGTCCGTCCAGGAAGGTCTAGCTACTCAGGGACGCAGACTGATGTTGGTCTGTCCTCGTCTGACCTGCAGTTCCTGAACCTTCAGGTTAGTCGGTTCAGAGACAGATAGAGTGGTGAACAGAAAACCAGCTCCTCTGGGAATATCAAAGGCATCAGGTGTCATATTTGGAATCCCACTTCATCGTTTCTCAGTTTGACCCTGTGTGCCCTTTCTTTGTCCAGACAGCGGCGTTGAATATGTTTTTCCACAGTGGCTGCCTATTTTAATGATTTGTTCAGCTTCGTGAGTCATAAATAAAGGGTGCGTTCATTGCTATGATCCAGTTGTTTGAGTCCTGCCAGTAGGAGAGCAAAACGATTTCCAAAGACATCTTAACATCTTAATGGTATAATACACTTTTAGTGGGACATGGATCATATAAACCTTCAGATTAGGGCTGCACGATACTGGAAAAACTTAGCTCCTCTGCAATATCTATTGCTGTCCCAAAAATACACAAATTTTCACCAGATTACCTGAAGACCTGATCATTCTAGAACAACTGGGGTGATTTTTAGGGGAGTGCATCTGCATCAAAAAAGAAAAGCAATTTGAAAAAGCTGAATAAAGCCACTCCTTTCATATGGCGTCCAACAAAGACATCCAAAATAGATTTTTGTTTTGGATCGCATTCAGATTTGGCTTTGCACTAGTCATCAAAGCTATGTGCTGCTGACTTAAATGATCAAATAAGTTGTGTTGCTCGTGCTGTGGCAACAATTGCCAGAGACTACCGACAGAGTACCTGTTTTTGGTCAACATCGTCATCTGTAGTTGAAATTCTTCCATTTAGCTGATGTCATGTTTCGTCCTGCATCCAAATCTTCCCTTCCAGTGTTTCTTGATTGTTGTTCTATCGTTTTACCGTGCACATCAGTGGAACCTGCATGTCAACAAACTATTGTAAATGAACTAATAATAACAAAAAAGAACTCTTAAGCTCTTAATTCTTAGTGAATCGTGTTCTATCAGACTCTTCTTGTAAATTAGTCGAAAAAAGAGGAAGCAGCTTTCTTTAATATAAGTTTTGTATAAAGCAGCCAAAAAACTTGTTGCACTTTGTGCAATGTAACATTGCAGTATAGTGTTGATGCTGAAACAGTATGCAGTACAGCTCTGCTTCAGATGGTTTTTTGAGCCTGAGTCCTGCTTTTAGTTTCAATTTATTCAGTCTCAAGTTCTGCTAAATAGTTTGTCTGATTTATTTGCCTACAAAGCTGAATTATACATACAGAATTCTTATGCAAGGACAAGCTTATGTGCATTGTGCGTGTCTGAAATTCATTGCAAGCTATGTGTTAACTGTCCCTAACTCATGTGATGATTAGAAAATCTTGCTGCTTTGCACTGTGAAGCTTTAACTTGATGTTTGTGGCTGGAAACCTACAAATGTATGCTTCCATATTGTATAGCAGCAGCATTATTAGCAAATCATGGCCCGCCCTGCAACAACTGGTGCATTTGCAATTTGAGTGAAGTTCTTCATCTTCGGATGAACTTCTTGACTCTTCAGCTACATTTTGTGTGTCAGGATCAGCCTGAAGCCCTACAGTGTTGCGTATTAGCTTGGCATTAGCCGTCTCTCGGCATGTTTGGATGCTGGTAAGTGGTGTTGGTGCAGGGTGGGGTCAGGGAGGGGTGTTCTCCCGTTGCACAGTCGCAGGGCTCGGGACAGCTCTAAGTGATTCACTGAGGAATTTGTTTACTTGTGGTAGAGCTACAAATAACTGCAGGGTTTATATTGGGCGAAAAACTACTTCCCCTCCAGGCAGCCATACAACATAAACAGAGCTGCGAGGGGAAATACTGGAGCGTCTTATTAAAGCACAACCACTACACATGTTCCACACGGCCACATGGATCCCATTACTCACCGAGCTGGAGCTTTTTTCCATCAGGGCCTGCTGGCCACGGCTCCTTCATCCTCACTCTGGCAATTTGTCTGCCTCTGACTTTAATAGATCCTAAAAACATGTTATTAATCTGTCTTGGACTGACGCTGTTTGAAACTATGTAAGAGGAAAAGCTCGCTCTCCGCCGTCCAGCCTGACAGCGTTTCAGGACAATGTTTGGCAAGAAGCCAGAGCCTCTGTATGCTTGACCCATTAACAAATTATCCACACCTACAGTCAACTCAGAACTTGACCTCTGGCACTAACCTGTGTGTGTGTGATATGCAATATGTGGCCTGTACTCATTTATTTTTCTCAATGTGTGTTTGTTCTCATTTAACCGCATCTTACTCTTTTCTTCTCAGGCATTTGGGAATGCAAAGACGGCACATAACAACAACTCCAGTCGCTTTGGCAAGTTCATCCAGGTGAACTACCAGGAGAGCGGCACCGTCAGAGGGTGAGGAAACAGAGAAAAATGCTTATTTTATTTAATTAATAAAAGAATATTTTGAAGTAACTCATTTGTCCTGCACTCTTTGCAGAGCTTATGTTGAGAAATACCTCCTGGAGAAGTCAAGACTCGTCTATCAAGAGCACAATGAGCGGTGAGCACTTCTCAGAAAAGTAGATTAAAATTGGAATCTCTGACACGAAATACAA
Source organism: Dascyllus trimaculatus (assembly GCA_024666655.1). NCBI lineage: Eukaryota > Metazoa > Chordata > Actinopteri > Pomacentridae > Dascyllus > Dascyllus trimaculatus. The sequence goes on along the minus strand of CM045445.1, from coordinate 15,381,831 downwards.
AAGTGCATCATTTGGTGAGCAGGAAATTCATATGCTGTTGTAAATTGCATTTAACAATAAACTTATGCATCGGTCTAACATGATAAATGCACAACTTGTTTAATTTTCATAGTTCTCATTTCAGTAATAAGCATTAAAACCAGCAACATTTAACATACCATGTTTGGGAATATTGGTGATGTTTCAGGTCCCAAGTATGCACAATAAGTCAATAGACAAGATTGCATCCATTGTTGTTTTTTAGCTCAGTCTTCTTCGTTGAGTCATTATTGTGACACTTAAACTGTGCTTTTCTCCAAACTTTATACTTCCTGTTACCATAGTTTTTTCTAAGTAACTGAGTAAAATAAATGGAGTTTAAATTTTGCCACAAACGTGCATTTGCGTGAATTGAACTTGGAGAGCTCAGTGTTTGCCAAAATGTGAGTCATGGAGTGAATTAGGCTCTAAGTGGGTCTGACACTAATGTGTTGGTGTGGCGAGGGTCGACCTCGCCGTGGGGGGGCTCACAGTGGAGTGAGGCTCTCATTGAGATGGATTGCTGACTGAAGGCCCATAAAGGCTCGTGTGTGCATTCGAAGAAGACTTTGGTCGCACAGCTGCTGAACATGTTTGACCTCTGACCTTTATGCTGCAGCTCGACGCCGTCAGAGAAAGCGTGAACGGACACAAACAAACTGAGACACCTGAGCTGGCAGGACTGCTTGCCAGGAAGCTTGATATGGATCTCACACATTGGTCCTGCGAGTAATATCTTGATTAGTAGTGGATCAGTTGCAACAACAAGTGTTGGACATTCACACTAGTGCCGCCATCAATTCAGCATTTCCACTTGTCTGATACAAAAATGAAACCCTAGAACCTGACACACACAGTTTACATCCAAATTCAACTTCCTTCTTCTACCTAAAACTCCTCACAAAGTATTTCTTTCTGTCCTGCATGCAGCTCTGCATCCATCTCCACACACATTACTCTTGTTTGAAACGGTCATGAACTCTTCAAAGTAATATCTACATATGTTAGTATTTATGCAATGCAATCACTGAATATGACAAGAAAGAGCAGAACCAGTGACTTAGAAATTATTCTGTTCATTGTACATACTGAAGTAATTATGTTACAAAAGTTCTGTTAAAGTATATCTTTACTAATTATACTAGTTGATACTAGTTGTTTCTGTGTGCCAACTGTGTTACAGGAGCAAGCAGAAAGAGTAAAGTGACCACCATCACTATACAAATAAATAAGAAAAATATGCTAAAGTACAAAATGCACAGTAAAGCTGTAAAATATACTATGAGTAAAAATGTACTAAAGTGAAAAAAGCATCGTAAAGTGTCAAATTCACAAATATACTAAAGAAAAGATGAGAAAATGAAAACGTCCTGCAGTGCAGCATGTGAAAGTAGTAAAAAATGCAACATTGAAAAAAAAGATTACATTGACAAAGGTAACTTCACCGTCTCACCCCACTGCCACAACCTTGGAGTCATCTTTGACAATAAACTCACCTTCTCCCAACACATTAAACTAGTCCCAAAAACAGCTTTCCATCACCTCAAGAACATCGCCCACCTTGGTCCCCTCTCTCTTTCTCTGCAGCTGAAACCCTCATTCATGCCTTCATCACATCACGCATCAGCTACTGCAACAGCATCCTGTTGGGCACAACCAACAATCTCCTCAATAAACTTCATTATATCCAAAACTCACCTCCTCACCCACACCCTTTCCAATGACCACATCACAACTGTCTTCCAAAACCTTCACTGACTTCCTGTCAAATACCGTATTAAATTCAAAATCCTCCTACTCACCCATAAAGCACTCCATAGCCAGGCCCCCTCTTACCTTAAAGACTTGCTCCACCTCCTACACCCCTTCCTGTACCCTCCGTTCCTCCGACTCAAACCTCCTGACCGTCCCCAGGACCAGACACCAAACCTGGGGGGACAGAGCTTTCTCCTCCCTTTGGAACTCACTCCTGCAACATAGCCATGATACCATTGATCCTACCACTTTTAAGACTATATTAAAAACACACCTTTTCTGCTTGCGTTTGTTTTTAACCTGTAAAGCGTCTTTGAGTTTTTGAAAAGCACTCTATAAATGCAATGTATTATTATTATTATTATTATTATCATTATTAAAATAGGAACAAAAATGATGGTTTTGCTTCTAATTGCAGTGTTTTTTTATTTCAAATCATCAGGGGCCTTCTGCTTCACCATCTCTGACTTGCTTGATGAATTTTTTCTTTTTTTTTCTTTTTCAGCAACTACCATGTGTTTTATTACCTGCTGGCAGGAGCAAGTGAAGAAGAGAGGATCGCCTTTCACCTCAAGAAGCCTGAAGAATATCATTACCTCAGTCAGGTATCAAGCACGAAAAGCGTCTTATTTAAAAAAAAGGAATGAGATTAACAAGTTAACCTGTCTGATTTAATCCGACTTTCTCTGGTTTTCACTTGTTTTCAGAGCTGTAAATGTGTGCACTGGTGTCATTAGCATGTCATTTTGAGTGTCCACAAACAGGAAAAAGAGAAGTTGGGACACAAAGGATGTCAAATCCTTAAAAGTTTTAAAGAGACAACCAATGTGTTTTAAATTGTGCATGTTTGTTCACTTGAGTTTTCGTGGGCATAGCTGCATGTGTGTGGGTTTTTCACACACTTTGGTCATCATTTGCTGTTTTTACATGTGCACTGCCTCATGCTCACTGCTCCAACATCACTAACAAACACCCACAGGACAGAAAAAATACAGCTCTGGTCTTATTTCAGTCGCTTGTGTCGGCCACAAGGAAAACAGGTTTCACGTGAAAAAAGGCCACAATAAACACAAACACACATGACGCCTATGGAATGTAGATGTTGTGTAAAGCTTGTTGTGTCACCTCCTCCCGACTCTGACAGTCGCGCCATGACAACCGGCGACCCTCCTCCAAAATCCGTCCGCCTACGCAGGAGAGAGGAGGGAATTCCTTCCATTCCTCCCAACCACTGATGTGCACATGCAAACACACAAGCACACATCCACATACATACACCCACTGCTGCTCTCTGTTCGTAACCTCCTCCCTTCTAACTCTTTTCCCTTTCTGTCGATTTTCTGGAACTTGTATATGTGAAAAATGATCACACTCCTGCACCAGCTGGAGCTCTTGCATGGATTTCACAACCTCAAAGTCCATTTGTTTACAAGCTACGTAAATATGTTGCAGTCATTGCTGTTTTCATTCCTTGCCAAGAATTAATTTTTCACCCTTGGCTCCTTAATCATTTTGAATTCTGCTTTGAGAACCACACCTGTGGTTTTGCATTTTTAAGACAACTCAGTAATTAATTTCATTAATTGGCTCTGATCCAAAGCAAACCATAAGCTTTTAGGTTGGATTTTTTGATATTGCGGCAAACATAACATCTAGTGTGTTGAACTCCTCAATAAAAATCATTTAGCAAAGAATTAAAACTTTTTTTATATACTTAAAATGTGAAGATTTGGCATCTTCAACCCTCTGAACTCCAGGCAGCTCCTGGATGGTTTTGCTCCTGTCTCTTTTTTTTTTTTTACTCTACTATGTAGTCCTGCACCTCTATGAAATCAGGACAACCATGGCTAGAAGGAGAGATAATTCAAGAATGCCTCCTATGCAGTATGACACATATTTAGAAAGGAAGAAAAAGTAAAAATTGGTTACTTGTCTGAAAAAAAAATTAAAAATCTGGAATCAAATTGGCATGTACATGAACATTTTTTCAAGTGTTGCTAGTTCTAAGTACAGTAATTCCTCGTCTGTCATGGGGGTTACGTTCCAGAACTCCCCCACGATAGACGAAATCTGCGAAGTAGCGACCTTATATTTATTTTATTGTTTACATATGTTCACCACCAATCAATCAGCGACCAACTAGCTCAAGTGGAACCGGCCGTGGCTGCGTTTTCCATACGTGCGTCTGCTCATCTGCTGTACTGCTACGTGTTTTATATACAATGTAAAAATCTGCGATACAGTTTTACTGTGTCGCGCGAAAAGTGAACTGCGATATGGCGAGGGGTTACTGTATTCTCCAGATACTTGCACAGATGTTCAATTCTGTTTTTATACTTTTCTCCTCTCTGCTTCGTGTAAACACTGCCTGCAGTTCAACTGAACAATCCCAGAATTTTTGTCATATGACATTTGGTGACAGCTGAGCCACTAATGGCTGTAGCATTTTGCTAATGAATGCAAATTGTTTTTGTTTTTCACCAAATCCATTTAGAGCATAGAGTTTATTTTTGGCATATTTCTAAATGAGACATGTGGAATAAAGTGATTTTGATGATTTTGATTTTTTTTTTTTTAAATCACGTTTTTTAAACCTGCCAGCAAGTTCTGGATTTCAGAGGGTTAATGTTGAAGTTCTGCTAGCATTGTGCACTGCTGCAGCAATAAGTAACAAAACTCTCCAAGGTGGTGCATTTAAGGACACTCTGACTGAGTCTCGCATTGCATTAAAGAGATATAATGTTGAAATAAAATAATTCCATAAGATACCCATGAACATATTTGGGCACTGCATAAAAAGGAACATGCAAATCTGGTTCTTCTATCTGGTCGATTTTAAGCAGCAGACTCCGAAATCTCAGGTTCTGCTGCCTTTCCAGGCAAACCTGGATTTTTTTTTTTTTTAAAAAGGTTTCTGCTTACAAACTGGAAACCAGCACACTGCAGTAACTGCTTTAAAACAGAGGTTATGAATCGGTGTGGTGATTTTTCTAACTTATCTGTACAAATGAAAAACAATGGTCTCCTGAGCAGAAAATGAATCCTAAAAACTCATGGTTTGCTCTAATTAAAGTGAAGCCCATTCCTCTTTGTAAAGCCTTAATTTGTGTGTCTGTTACATAACTGCAGCTTTCATTCCACCTTGATGTATTAAATCATAGCAGGTGTTCATAGTTTAGCGTCTGTAAATGCTTTATGTGTGCGTTCATCTGTCATCAGTGTCTACATGCTTTTGAGAGTCGTCTGACTGTAAGCTCTTGATATTTGTCTGCCTCTTAACAACTCGTCCTTCCATCGCTGCTGTTTGCACATAAATCTGTGTTCATGTTTGACTGTATAGTTTGTGCTGTCATTGGAATGCTGCTGTCTAACCCTGAAACCTCGCCTCCTGTAAACTCTGCCTTAACATTTCCAGATGACAAAGACAACCCACCAACTGCACTGGGACAGTTACTGTGACAGTGAACCGGTCAGTATCTGTGCTCTGTTCGTATCGCCCGTGTTGTCTGCACATGTCGGAGATTTCATGTCACCTTTGCAGCTCAGACCACAGTTTTCTCTGCACAGCTGCACACATCCCTCCGTGCCCTTCCCCTCACTGCTCATTTTGTTGCTTTTTGGATATTTCCTGGTTTGGTTTGGGTAGTGTTTATTTTAGCTGTGTTTGTTTTTGCTTTCCCCTGTTGTGCTGCTTCTGAGTTATGGTGGTATGTCTAGTCATATCCTGGCCGCTGTAGCTGCCTGTGTTGCTCTAATCCTTTCTGATCATTGACCAGTGCAGTGTTTCTGAGTGCTGGTCTTCTATTGTGAAGTCCAGGTCCTCCATAATTTACAGAAAAATGTGGGTAATTTTGTGTTAAGACAATTTCTAGCATCATGCTCATATAAAAAGTTATTTGACCAAAGACACACCCTCAGTGGATCTGATTCAGATCACATTCTGCAGTAGAAACATTAGAAACACTGGATGATGTCAATGATTGTAAAGGTTTTTTTGTGATTTGTGTTGGGACTTTTTGGTGTTTGTGGTTATTATGGTACAGAGCACTTTGAGTTTTAAGTTGCATTTGATTGATTTGGTAATTTTCCACTCCTCTCTAGGTAAGTTGCCTTCATTTTTGAATACTGATAATACTTTAAGTTGCACAGTGGCGTTTATGACAACTCTCACATTAGTAAACAGAAAAAGCTATGAACATTCTTGGGTTGTTGTCAACCAAAAATAAAATCAGATGGTCACGCAGAAGAAAATCTACATTTTATGTGTAGATTAACTAAGTCCACTCTACCTGCTACCTTTATAATTCTAAATAAATTATATGTTAGCATAAAATGCTAACATTTGCAGCATATTAAATTGTTTTCATCTGATTATTTTATACTGAAGCAGACTTGGTGCAAACCAGAATGCGCTTACACATATTTATTTGATTTCTGACAATAAAACCATATAAAGTAGTGATCCAGCACAAGAACTATTGAGCAATACACCTAACTTACTGTTTTAGATGATCTGCCATGTTGGTTGTTGAGCTGTGATGTAAAAACTGCTGTCACTTAACTTTTTGACCACCTGTTTGAACAAAAATGCTGCCTTTTTTGACATTTTGTTAATTAGTTTGGCGTGAACGTGAAGTAAATAAGTTAGACTTAACAGTTTCCATCAGGTTGGATCACTTTAAACTGTCCTCAAGTAATCTGTTCCTCCTGCAGCCAAAAATAATGGATTAATCCTGGAAGGCTGTTGATGTAGTGCTTTTCTACAAAAGAAAGTAACACTGAGATTGTCAAAGCAATGACAATTTGGTTGGATAAAAGCACATCAACCAGTCGACTTGGGCTCGACTGTCCTTAGACATGCAGAGACTTCACCGTGTTGACAGTAACGATCTATTCAGTACAGTGACTGTAAGAGAAACAGCCATATTACATCTTAGCAAAGTATTCCAAGTGGATATATTTCAATGATTATGATTATTTTTTAATGTCTTTTAGTTTAATTTCTAAAACCTTTACAACATCTGGAATCCTTAAACGCCTTTTACTACTCTGACAGTTAGTTTTCAGAGGAAAGAACTCCGAGTTAGAACAAGCAATATGAACTTTTTGGAAAATAAATGGAGCTCTTCCTGCTCTGGCAGCACGACACCAGAGTTACCAGCAGGTCAGTGTGAGTTTTTGCCATGAGAAGGAGGCACGTTGGTGGAAGTGTGAGTCTCATGTTTGGAGTGTTTGTGTTTCTGAGGCCTCGGTATGTGATAATTATGGCAGCCATAGTGGAATGGGCCCATAAAGCAGAGAGCAGAGCTCACATTACGGTGGGTGTATGTAGTGAAAAACTGTGTAGTTATGCAGTTACATCAAAGCATGTGCTGCTAGTCTGGGAAAAGCTTTTCCTCTTCTTGTAAACAACCAATGCAGATCCGGATTTATCTAGAACTGACTCCTTGTTATGGGCATTTGGTTACTAAATAACATTTCTATTATTTAATACACAGAATTTTAATGCTTCTTGTTGTTTTTTGCAGATCTGCACATGTATTTATGTAGCACTGTGTGGAATTTGCGCCGATTTGTGTGCTCTTTAATGCTTTTTATTGCACAATACTGTTATCATATCCATAGACGCTCCTCCTGTGTCTCCTCTCTGCTAGTTTAGCTCATCATTCATTACTCAAACCCATAAATTGCTGCTCTCCTCTGCTCGCCAGATTTCTGTGGATTGGTTTAAAGGCCAGATTTTCCACTACATGAGCAGAACCTGCACGAGCTGCTGTTCATTCTGCATGTCAGGCTGCAGTGTTGCTGTTTAGTTCGACCCCGAGCTTCTTAATGATAGCTTATTTTAGTATGACTCATTCATTTTGTCTACTTCAGGCAACTCTGCTGTTTGTTTCAGCTACAAAGTAAACTGAAAAGCTATTTTAAGAGTTTTTGCGAGACAGTCTGTAAACATTAAAAACATGAAGGCCCTGCGTATGTCAACAGTTTGCAGTAAGTCCTTTAAAACCTCATTGTAACTTGTCATTAGCTCTTTCTGGCTTCCAGGCTGCCGTGTCGTAACGGCTGCTGCAGGCCTGATAACACCCGGTGCTGCTTTTCTCTAGGACTGCTTCACTGTGGAAGGAGAGGACTTGAAGCATGACTTTGAGAGGCTTCAGCTGGCCATGGAGATGGTGGGATTTCTTCCTGCCACGCGAAAACAGTAAGTTACACTCAGAAATGAGATTAACTGAAGCCTCTGAGCCATGGTGTCCTTAAAAGTACCGACTTGGAGAGTTTAGTTTCTTCCAACTGCAGTGAACAATGCTGATGTAAATTTGGAAGAAATAACTAATTACCCCCTGAAACCCAGAAGCCACCCATAGGTTAAAAAGGCATGTTATCTTTAAAAGGTATAACCAAAATTACACTGTTTATCAGAGCTAGAATCTGCATAAACAGTTTCATCAAAAAATATAACCAAATCTAAAATCAAAATCATGATATTACATCAAAAATGCATTATTATACATGTCTCCATTTTAAAAAAAATGCTAAAAATGAATGTACAAAACAAAAAAAATCTGCATTTCTGTGCTAAAACATTAAACGATTAGTGACTCAGCTGTGACCAACAGTGATGACATAACAAAAAATCTGAAATTATTCAGCAGCAGGCTGAATTTCAGGCTGTGCTTGCTTACACAGAGCAAATAAGAGACGTGTGTGGAAGCAAATTAATAATATCAGTAGTAGTAGAAATCTATTTTATCTAGGGTCAACATTTTTTATTATATTAAATAATATAATAATATAATATAATAATATTAGTAGCATCTGTAGGCACTTTACATGTAAATTGAGATTTTTTCAATTTTCGCGATATAAATAATCAAAGAAATTCCCCTTTATCTTTATCTTTTTTCTTGATTTATTGCATTAAAACTTCATCATACTGTACCAAAGACATTTTTATAGAATGTAGCCATGATTGCTCTGCTTACATAAAGGTGCAGGACTTCATATTTTATTGAAAAATGAGCTCACAGCAAGTAAAAATGTGACAGGAGCAAGAAATACCCAGAACCTCCTTGAAGTTCAGAGTTAAATAGTCCCCAGTAGTGTGTTTGCTTTGGAAGATATGGAAGTGTTATTTACAATACATAATTAGCTACATAAATAAACATATTATTTTTTGACAAACAGCTCAGTTATTTATGCTACCACTAGACATGCAAATTTAACAATGTTTAGCTGCTATCACTTACATTATCGTACTCTACTTCCTCCCCTTGTTCTACACTGTGCACAGTGACCTTGTTGGCCACCGTAGCCTCCAGCCATCATCACTGCCAGTCATGTAATATAATTATTTCAATCAAATCTTCACTAATAGCATCAAAGGATTCTACTGATTGGTAGTAACTGGAGTTCAGACAGTATGCTTCCAGTGCAGCATCTCTTTAATGTACCCTGAACTGTTGTTTAGGATCTTCTCCCTGCTGTCGGCCATCCTCCATCTGGGAAACATCCGCTACAAGAAGAAAACCTACAGGGATGACTCCATAGACATCTGTAACCTAGAGGTGCTGCCTGTCGTCTCAGAACTGCTGGAGGTACTGCAGAATGATGCTATTGAGAGTGTATTTCTATGTATTTTCTTAATGTATGTCTTAACATGATACCCATGCTCTCAGTGCGCTGCTAAGTTCCTTGCATTGTTGTTTGTTCAGCTCAAACAGCAGAATTCACAGTGCACTGAATTACTCAAAATCCTGCCATAGACTAAAGGCAGCTTTAAAACAAAGTGTCAGGTTTCTTTTGAATAAATCAGAACTCATTCTGTCATCACCAGGTCAAAGAAGAGATGCTGTTTGAAGCTCTGACAACAAGGAAGACAGTTACTGTGGGAGAGAAGCTGATTGTTCCCTACAGACTGGCCGAGGTGAGACTGCAACTGCTTTCTAGCTTCACGAACAGTCAATGAATTTACAGCAAAAGCAACATTAAGTGTCTTACTAACATATTAGGCCACCATGTGCCTTAGTATTGATTGATTTGGGGTTTTGATGGTGGTGGAGAGTGAAACCAAACATATCAGTCCACAATCTGCCACATGTGCTGAGTCGGGTTGATATCTGGTGATTGTGAAGGTCATAGCATATATTCACATCATTTTTATCCACCCAGTCAGTGATCCTCTCATGCTCTACGAATAGAAATCTTTCATCACAGCATTAAAACAGTCACTCAGAACAACGTTATATTGATTGACAGTGACCCTTTTCCCAATCCACGCCAGCAACCTTGAATTGCCCCCTTGGGGACAAATATAGGTTTTTTTAATTGAGCAAAATGGTCCTACAATATAATAGAACTACTTGATAGAGGTCAAGAGTTTAGTTTTTTCTTTATTTAGTCACTCGTCTGTAGCTGTAAATACAACAAAGGCATAAAATATGAGTAAAATCATCAGAATCTGAATCTAAAATTTCAGTCCCTGAAAATCTGTTTTCTCCGTTCTTCCTACTATGAGTGATAGCGTCTCATGTGAATCGACTGACAAATTACTGTCTGGTTAAATGACATGTAATGATGACGTACTTTCGTGCATCATTCAGGGCACAACGCTTGTTTCAGTTTAGTATTGTGTGTTCATACTGATTGCAACATAAGTAAACAGGACTTGATTTTGAACAACATTTTGCTGTGGCTGTGTTGAAGTCCCTCTCTGGTTGTTGATTTAACCCCTAAAAACTCATCTTGAGAAGTTTTTCCACAAAAAGAATACCTGAAGATGGTTCAGATGTAACTCTAAACTGTTGCTTCATCTAGAATATACATATCTGGGAGCTCCTTGCCTCTCTCCTCCCACTTCTCCTTATTCGCTACAGCTCAAGCACACCAGCTCCCCTACTACTCTGCTCAAACACTGTAGAACTACGCTACACTACACAATGGCAAGCTATAATATTGGACTAATTCAGCCATACATGTTCAAACCAGAAATGTGTTTCTGACAGTTGACACACTGCAGCTTCATGGTGGAAATGCTCAGCCATGGTATTGACTGGTTAGTTTTCTCCTGATATGTCTTCTAGCTTATAAAAACACCATATAGATATGTTTACAAATATAAAAACTTGATTTTCATTCTTAATTTCCTGCATACCGATTGAAGAAACAGTAACTTCTGAACTTGAATCTATAGTACACATGGTATGTTGCTGAGCAGACTTGAGGATGCTTGGACATAAGCATGTTTGTCTTCTCATGCGTCTAAAGACACTTTGGGAACTCAGTAATCACACTGTAGTCGCTACTCTTCAGTCTGTTTACAGGACAGTTTGCACCAGAGCCGGCTCTCCTCCTGCTGCTCGCTGGTTTTATCTGCAGCTTCTGACTACACATGAACACATTTACAAACACACATGCACAAAGTCCTTCAGCCTGTTTAGAGAGCAGCGAAGACATTTCAAGCCCTTCTACGGTTTTCATTGGGACCTCGGCTCTGAAAACAAACACACGGCACGGTCTGCAGATGAGTTTTCTGAAAGAGAGACGAGAACAACATGGATACAGAGTAAAATATCAATCTGAATCACTTTTATTACAGATACTGTGATGCACACAGATTTTGTTAACTCATCACGATGCCTCACAATTTAAATATCTTCTCTTGCACAGACACTGTAAAGTGGGTTACATAGTTTTCTTGATTTTTACAGTACAATTTTTTAAATATACACCAAAGTAATTTATCTCAGAAGTATTTTACCGCAAACTCTCCCAGTAGATGGTGGCACGTCATACATTCCCACCACAACAAGCTCTTAGTGGCCTGCTGGATATTTAGGAGTCACTTCATATGAACAAACAGTGATTGTTTTGGTAGCACACTGGGTGGTCTCTGTGTAAATATTGTTCCAACAGTCTCAGCAATCTCATTGCCCGCTAACTGAAATCATACACTCGAAAACCTCAAAGAAATCCGAGCGTTTCTCTAATGACTTTTCTCCATTTGTTCAGATTTATGAGGCTGTGAAAGTTTCCTCGAAATAGTGAAAAGCTCACAGGTCATCAGACCACAGTATGTATAGGGTTCAGAATAATATCAGTCGTGATGTGGAGAAGATGTATTTGGTCTGAGGATGCTAAAAATATCCTGGTTAATTATTTAGAAACAAGAGAATTTTAACGTTGGGTAGCAGCTCGCTGGTTTGTTTTGTTTCTGAAGTCTGTGTGTCACCTTTGCTGCAGCGAGGTCAAATCTTTCCAGCGGATACAGGAATTAGAATGTTTTTCTCAATAATGTGGCGAGGAAGCTTTTGTCAAATAACCTCTGTGTTTATGAAAGAACACAACGCTGATCCAGAACAGAACAGAAGTCTTCTTTCTCAGATACGGTGCAATATAAAGCTTATCATTCTGATTCTAATTGAGACACATGAAGTTAACCTCTATATCCTCCAAATATTTAATGTTATCTAAATATCGTCTTTGTCTCCCTGGCAGCTGAGCCTCATACAGGCTGTATATTCAGTATATACAGTCCTAAAGCTAATATTTCCATTAGGCATTGACGTAAATGCGACCCTTCTCCAGCCTCATCCATCAGAACTTAGTTGTGTTTATTATCCTTTCTGAAATTCCTGGTGTCCGCTGCAACTGTCAGATAAATTTAACTGCAACAGAAAAGACATCACGGTTTAGACAGACATTTAATCTAAAGTGCTAAAAAATAACATCGCTGACGGTCTAGATAGCAAAATACAAGCAACACACACAACATATCACACAGATTTATTGAAAGAGCAACTTGCAGGTTTGCCACTTCGGTGACGTAATTTGTAGGAAAATAAAGCATAAATTAGATTTTTGGAAAAAGTATGTCTAAATGTGCACAACAATAACATTAAGAGTAGTTTTAGTCACAGAGCTTTGGAGCTATAAATCCTAACTAGTAGTTTTGACACAGAAGAGATCGAAAATGTATATTAATTCGCATATAACACACCGCAGCTTCATAAATATGAGGCTTCCAGGCTCAAACACCAGAAACAGACAAGAATCAGGAGAACTTAGAGGCAGAAATTAACTTGTAGTTTGAGAAGAACTGGTGGAGAACAGGACAGGTGTCTTGACTGACTGATGTTAGATCATTCTATGATTAGGTTTGCTATCGGGAATTAGGATATTACATTTTTTTTAATACTGAACAGAAACTGATGCAGAAGTATAAGCTGGTATCAGTCGTGTTTTGTTTTGTCCTACGTAAACCATCCATATGTTTTATAATGCCACAGTAATTAATGTAGCAAGCATAAACATAGACTCATAGTACACAGTTTGTGTTTTCATCAAGCTGAATCTCTGACGGACCTGTGACCATTGCTGATGTCAGCGATAGCACCGAAAGCTGCTGCTGACGGTGAAACTGAGGCAGCTATCAGTTTCACACAATCCAGACTTAGATGTCCCAACCAGAACTCCAACACGACTCCTTGAATATAATCCTCCTTTCTAAAATGAACCTGCACAAAACACACTCAGGCACTAAAGCCAACTCCATAGTATGGAAAAGTGTGGACCCAGAGTCCTGACTGGCTGGAGTTTGTAGAACACACGCAAATGCTATAATTCATCATAATTTCAAATTGTAAAGTCCAAAGGGTTACGGTTTGAGATTCTCAGTAATCCACATCATGATAATCCCAGCAGCTTCAGTCAAAAGCAGCTGGAGTGGGCAAGTGCAGTTGCTTTTAACTGACACTCCTTGGATCTAAAATGAAAAGTAAATAGCAAAAAAGACCAAATTTGTAAATCTTAGACTCACTACAACCTCCTATTTCACAGTGAGCCGAGGCAAAGATGACTCCCTTATGTGACATAATGTGATGCGTAGGCTTTTTTGTTAAAATTTCTGTCTTTATGTCTCATAAAACATGTCAAATTGTGCATTAACTTTTCACATAATCATGAACAAATTCAGGAAAAACTTTGATTTACAAGTTGCTCTTTACAAAGCTATACTGGAGGAAATGAAGGATCTCTGTTTGTTGCAAGTCTGCAGAGGATGTTCTGTGATGGTAACAACTTTTATCCACCAAAGAGAATCTGTGATACTTGAGGATTGTCTGTTATTTTCTCATTACTTGAGACTCACAAGTATTTATCAGCTGTGCTGTTTTTTTGACCTGCAATCTTTCTAAAGATGTCAGCAGTCAAATTAACCACAGAGTGAAAAACACCAAACATCAAGCACAAAGTTGGAATAATCTCCACAAATCCATCAGTTACCATCTTTAGATATTCATGTTTAGACACCACTTCAGTGCAGTCGCTGTTAATAGCTCCTTTTTTGTGCTGTCTTCCTGTTTGCTCAGAAATCAAAGGTAATTTCTTTACTTTTTGGTATTTTTTAAGAAAACTATTCACTTAAGTTCAATTCAGTTTTATTCATATAGTGCATATTTACAACACATGTCATCTCGTAGCGCTTTACATAGCAGAAAGAACAGAAAACAAAACCCCAAAATCCAAAGCTGCTTTTGGATTCCCTCTGAGCAAGCAGTCAGCGACGGTGGGAGAGACCAAAAAAGCCCCGAGGATAGGGAGGGGGAAAAAACCTCCGACAGAAACAGGCTCAGAGAAAGCAGCCATCTGCCTTGACCGGTGGAGTTGGGAGTGGGGATGAGGGGGGAGGGATAACAGGAGAGGTTGGGGTGTGGATGGCAGGACAGCAAGTGGTGAGGCCAGCGGCTGGAGATCAGGGACGTGGAGCTCCAGATCCAGAGACATCCACGGAGAGAACAACTCTGCGACATCAATTAACAACTGCACACTTAACCAATGTGACACCAATTAACAACCTTAGCCACACATTTGAGATACTTTATTTATCCTCCGTAATCAAACCATTTGTCGCCATATAATTAGCAAATGTAACACTAAAAAGTCACTTTATTCTGGGTTCCTCTGTGCATTCATCAAGCCATTTGTAACACAGCTATGACCAACAGGGACATTTAAAATATTCTAGGACTTCTGAGCTGAACTGCAGGAAAAATGCAGATTCTCCATTTTTCAGTTTTTGTACAATAAATAATCAAAGAAATGGAACTTTTTTTTCTTTTCCGTGATTTCTAGCATTCTTACTGTGCCATACTGCACAGAAGACACTCTAGAGTTCTCTCTCCTTCTAGTCATGGTTGTATTGTTTCCACAGAAGTGCAGGACTTTATATTGTAGTGAAAAATTAGCTGACAAGTAACAAGTTCCTCTTTTAGAACTTTTAGACCATTAATCAATTAATCATCATCAGCAAATCCAACACTGTAAACAACAGATGTGTTTGTCCTACATTCATTTGGGCAGTTGACACTCATACTGCCTGTGCCTCTCTACATCTCAGTGGCAGATCTCGTGCTGCAGCCTGACTGGTGTTATCCTGGCTAATGACATTAATAAAGGCCTAGGGACGCCCTGCTGTGACACACTGCAGCCTGCCAGCATGTCTGTGATGCTGCTAAAGTTTCAGTACAGAATACCAGGATCAGAGATGTGTTTAGAGAGAAAAACTGTCCCTTTTTTCTCCTTCATGTCTGCTTTTTACATTTTAGGATATCCTATTTTATACTTTCTGTCAAGAATCCTGAGTACCTGGGCCACTGGTAGGACTGTGGGGATGTGATTTACACTCGGGTCAAAGTATAAACGGTTGATTTTCAAGTAGAAATACAACTGCCTGCACATCTTGGCTCATTTTTTAATAATGGTGATCAGATGAGACCGGTTTGTCGGAGTTTCGCATTTTGACCCTGATATAAATCTGTTTTATTCTCTACATTTAAATGCCTCCATTCATTGTTCCTCATGGTAGACCAGCACAAAAGCGCTCTGTTACAAGACATGGCATTCAAGGCCACGCTGTAATGTGTAATACAGATGTGTGCGATGCTGAGTTTGCGGTGGTTTTCCAAGAATAATGTCTAAAGAGGTGCCGAGCATCAGCTGGCACCTGAACTGACTGACTGCTTAGACAGACATCGTAAAGGCAACACACTGCCAGAAAACACAGCAAAGGGCTCAACAAAAAGTAGTATAAAAAAGTACTGTTGAAGAGCTGTTATTATGCACACTTACGCATATATATATATATATATATATATATATATATATATATATATATATATTTTATTTATTTATTTATTTTATTTTTTTTGGGTGCAGTAGAATATTTTCACATGCCTGAATGTTCAAAAAGCACATTATTTTTCTCACACTGTATCTCTTCCCACCCTAATTGTCTGTTAAGGGCAAAACTAGTCACTAGACAGGCTTCATGCAAATATGTTACACGCTGATGTCAGTAAGTAATGGAAGAAAAGCTTGGCCTTCAATCGAGGTGTTTCAGGCAGACTAGCATCAGTGTTTTCTGTGAAAGGGAATAACTCATTATGCTGTGCACTTCCAGCTTTGGAAGTTTATGAACCTTTTAAAAAAAAAGGTATTAAAAAGAAAGAGAACAATCCAAAAAGCATAATATGGCCTCTTTAACCCCAAAACTTGCTGGCAGGTTTAACAAAAACAGACACAAAACAAAAATCAGAAATAAAAATCTCATCTTCAGCTTTCCAGTGGTCCTTGAACTACCCATCTGTGATTTGCTGTTTCTTGCAGTAACCCGCTTCTGTTAAAAACATAAAATTCTGTGCGTCTTGGCGCATATGTGAAGCTATCGTAACACAGGTGGGACCAACAGTCACATGACAGAAATTCAGAGACTTTTCAGCCGAACAGTAGGGAAAAATGTTGATTCCCGTGTCTTTCAGGTTTTGTAAAATAAATTCTTGATTTTTGGTGTCATAGATGTTTTCTACTTCTGTTCTTGGTTGTGCTCTTTCCATAGAGGTGCAGGACTTTATATTGCAGTAAAAAAAATGAGCTACCAGTGAGTCAAAAACACTGAAAAACTGCTTCGGATTCAAAAGGTTAATATAGAAGGTGAGGAAACAAAGTAAAATGAAGATGAGACAGAGAAGGCTTCATATAACAAGAATTAAAACAACTGATCAAGCAAGAGGATATTACTAATATTCCACTACTCTCCATTATTAACAACACTTTACTGTATACCTTTGCTTTAAAGACGATGTGAACTATGTGGAAAAAACCCAGGCATTCACTGTGGGATGTTTAAACCAAGCCACAGTAGATAAAACATCTGCTTATTTCTGGGTAGCATCTCATTTAATCCTACATGAATCTCTTAGTGTTGTTAACTGAGATTTTTTTCGATAGAACTATACTGATAGTGGTACTGTCTGTGTGAATCCAGGCTAATACGGTGAGAGACTCCATGGCGAAGTCCCTGTACTCTGCTCTGTTTGACTGGATCGTCTTCAGGATCAACCACGCTCTGCTCAACATCAAGGACCTGGAGGAGACCACCAAGGTAAGACCACACCAGATTTACCAGACATGACAGGAATGTTGTTAGTCTAATTAGAAATGATCCAGCATCAAACTCACTCATTAAATACTGTTGGTAACAAGGGCTGACCGATTACCAGCCTGGCCGAGTGATTTCCAATAAAATAAACAGCTTTAAAAATGTGCTTCTCTCTTTCTGTAGTCACTACTTTGTGATGTGAAGCAACATCACACCCACATTTCGTTCAACATCTTGAGTAATAACCTGTCAATAGCGAAAGAAATATATTGAAAAGTCTCCATTAATTAAACATATGTTAAACATAAATTAAGATATTTCAATGTAGTTTTGAGTTGGAGTTTGTGTTATTACAAATTGTGACACCAAGATTATTATTTTCAGTTCAGGTATACTGTACATCGTCTCTAAACATTGGTTATTGGTCTTTTTTTTATTAACAGTCAGTATTAGTATCAGCTGTGAATAAACCATATTGCTTGAATTACCTTTCTGGCAAAGCTGTCAAC
Organism: Dascyllus trimaculatus; assembly: GCA_024666655.1. Lineage (NCBI taxonomy): Eukaryota > Metazoa > Chordata > Actinopteri > Pomacentridae > Dascyllus > Dascyllus trimaculatus. The sequence continues at coordinate 15,364,113 of CM045445.1, read as the reverse complement.
TCTTAAGATGTCATAGTTACTGACTTTTTGAAATACTGATCAGCGAATGAAAAAACAAACTTTTTCAACACGGAAAAGCAGCATTTTGGGATGAAATATTTATTTTTTGGCTGTTTCTTGGGGTGTCCTCCTCAGATCTTGTCCATCGGAGTGCTCGACATTTTCGGTTTTGAGGATTATGAGAACAACAGCTTCGAACAGTTCTGCATCAACTTTGCCAACGAACGTCTGCAGCATTACTTCAACCAGCACATCTTCAAACTGGAACAGGTGAGACGTTTGTTAAACTTGTGCAGGAGGTGTTTTTTCACAGAAACCTTAGGAACCAGTTTCCTGTTCAGCTGAACTTACTAGCTACTGAATAACTGTAGCTATTATTTTACCATTGTGTAAATCTGTCCACCTACATTCTGCCTGTGACTATTTCCAATGAAATCCCTCATCCTTACAACACCACACAGTGCAAATACATCACAACAATGGAGGAATTCTTCATTTCGTATGTTATGCAACAGGGTTAGTGGAGAAGCTGACAGCCGTATGACTCACCTCAGCCCTCCCTGACCACCCGACTGAGGATGTATGTTCTCTTAAGTGAGCTAATTAACTTCAAAGGGCTTTTTAAAGTCATGATCTGCAAGATTTACCTCTAAGTTAAACATTGTGTTTACCTTGAGATTGACTGAATCGACGTCGTGCCCCGACACGTTGGAGAGGCTGCCTGAGAGCCTCAATGAATTACACCAAGACATGAAGCTCTGAACCGTCACTCAGTCCTGCAGTCGTTTCAAAACCTCCTCGTCATAAATATTTCAAGAGTCGTCCTGTAGATGTGTGTCGAGAGAAGACGCTTCAAAGACCTCTTTGTTTTTGGAGGTTGGGGTAAATTGAATGGCGGTTTGCTCTTCATATGATCTTCATGACTTCTTCAAGTAATGACCCCAAGAGCTACTGTTTCAGAGATTTACAAGGCAAACATGTTATTAAGCTTGTCTTGGCTTTTTAATGCCACCAATGCAGGGAAACAAGTCTTCCACCCTTGTTTGCAGAATTCTAATTGCTGGGATTGGTTGTGCTTTGAAACATGTTTGAGATCAGGTGGAGCATTTCAACAATGAGTCCATTAGCGGCCTCAATCCTAAGTTTCTTTAAGTAGATTTTTTGATATTTGTTGACACTCAGAATCCAACAGTTCCTCCTGTGCCGTTGGTTACTGCATGAAGTCGTAACTGATTTTGCCTCAAGCAAAACAGTAGACATTAAACACAGCCTCTGTGCTGCATTTTGAAAATGTAGTATTTTGTGGTGAGGGTGCATATGTGGTTTTTCTTGTTTTGCATAGTTGTTTGTCCTTTTTTTTGGAGCGGTCCTATTGGATTTCCTTTGTCGTCTTGACATCATCTCATTCCCCTTTCCTTCCTTTCTTTAAAAGAGCAACTTAGCACCCTGTTTTGGCCTCAAAATGCAGCCAGCACAAATTTGAAATATGTACTGGAACCCCGAGGGTGAATCGGCCACCAGGGCTTGAACAGGATCGGTGTTTGTCATAGATTTTTCACATATTCTTTTTTGTGCAGTCTAGTGAAGGATAGAATTACTGGATTTTTTTCTCTGGACAAAAGGAAAATTACAGAATAGGACCAGAAACATGTGATAAGATAAAATAAGATTTTTGTTCCATCATCACAATATATAACATAACATACAACGAAAACAAGACAATAAAAATGCAATAAAAACACACATAGTGCGTAGTAGAACATATACTAATAATACATACAGTAATAAATAAAACAATAATGTGTAAGGCCTGTACAGGTACAGTCCTGTGTGTCCTTTAGTGCTTTGTAGGTTTTACTTTAAATTCTTATTCAGCTCCTCCAATCTGCAAAACAACCATCTTCACCTGGAGGGAAATAAAGGCCTCATGAGTCAGTTATATTCAATTAAATTAAAGCTGAAGTACGGGTCTAAATATATAATCTTGTGAAAAGAGCCTGTCAGTTCCAGGTACATCTCTGTATTTTGTAGTATCCTAGAGATTTATGGGTAAATCTAGTTCCAGTGCATTTTATGTCAACTAGCAGTGATTGATTTGCTAAACCTGAAGAGGGAAGTAACTATAAATGGGGAAAAATATTCTGATCTGTTTGTATTTCTTTACATTATTCACAATAGTAATAGGCAGAGCTAAGCGAAGGATGCGGCGCCAGTGTTTGCTTTAAATAGTGATGGGTGGAATTGTTTTGGTGTAACCTTTGCACTCAGGGAGGCAAGAACTGTGATTAAAATTGATAATCCACCAAAACAGAAACTAGCATGGCTGCCTTACTGCATGATCTGAAAGTGTTGCTGCCTGGAGGTTTTGTTGTTTTGGGGGTTTTTTTTGCAGTAAAAAAAAAGTAGGACGGAAAAGACACAGCAGTCAATGGTAGGCTTATACCCTCAGTCTACATCTAGTCAGCCAGACTAGTGGTGGAAAAACCTCAGAAGCATCCATGAAAAGTTTCTGATGCTGCAGCTAAAAAAGAACATCAGCATTCAGACGGAGGATCACAGTTTTTAAAAAAAATGTGCAGGCATACATCGTCAGCACACAGTGTTAGTGTAGTAACTCTTACTACTAGAAGGGGGAGACAAAAGTTCCACACTGCAGGTTAAAGAAAATAAGCGCCATTAAGCATTCATGCATTACTGGATTTAACTCTTTCACCTGTAAAATGAACAAAACATCCCATCTGCTCAGAATTAGCCTTTTTACTGCAAACATCTGACCTTACTGTATTTTCTATGAGCTTCAGTAAAAAAGCAACTGAACTTCTCTTTTAGGTTCTTGAAATAATTGACTTACAAGGCCGCATAAGAACCTAATAATCACATCCAGTTGCTTTTTTTAACCATGATCTGGATGTCTGGGAATCTACACAGTCTGGAGGTACATATTGTAAATCACAGGCTTTGTGAGTGCCGTAGCATGTTGTGCCTCCACACTGTGCCATTTGATTAGGTAATGGGTTGAGTGGAGCAGTCGTCCGATCAATTTATTGCCACCACAGGCGCCGTTCATGGTGTTCAGATGTACGTAGCACTTTCAATGTACCTCAGAAGTGCCTGATCATAAATAAGTGTGTTCTGTGCTTTAAGTTTTATTGTCACCTGTTCTCACCTTTGCAGACATACATTTACACATACTAAAGTAGCTCTGACTTTTTGTTTATAATATATTGATCTTCATGACATCCGGCTACTCTGCATGTGAGCTGGGTTTTCAGTGAATTCTTCTATTGATTTCTAATGTTTTCCACAGATCAAACTGCCAATAATAGTTTTTAAAGTATGTCTTTTTCACACAACCTCACATCTTGGATTTTAACAATCCGATAATCAAATAAATCCACATTTTTCTTCAGCTTTCAACTTGTTCTGTGAGTCAAATTAGAACAGTTTTTATAGTTTTGATATCATTGCTGTTGATGTCAGAGGAAACCGAAGAGCTTTGTAATGCTGTTAGTTACGGTAGCTGTGTGTGGAAAAATCGATGAACTCCACCGAGGCAGCCTGAAAACCTCTGAAAATGATTCACCCAGGATCGGTTGACCAGCAGCTGGCATGTTTTTTATGTTTCCGCTGAGCTCCGCTTCACACCCTTGTACAGTTACAGTATATTTCCATTCATCTGTCGGCCTATGAGTCACTCTGCTGGAGCAGATGGGGGCTAAATGGTTCACCTAAGGGCATATTGATGGTCATTTTGAGATGGAATAGTACTTATTTCTTTTCTTTTTGATGTTTTTTTCCCCGACTCTTCCAAACCATCTCCCTTCCAGTAACCACACTGACAGACATTAAGTGGAATAATGGAATAACAGTATAAATTTTACTGTATAATCATGAGTTTACTTGATCAAATGGTCTTAACTGAAGCTACACATCAGTTCTTATCTGTCAGCAACGATTATTGAACTTTTAAACCTATTAGCACGGTGGTCAGAGATGAGAGGGATTTCCCGTACGAAAATGTGGAAGCAAGAAGGATGGTGGTGGTGACTGATTGTCATCTGTTGCTGCAGAAAGATAAACCTTGAATTTGTGGAATTTCAAAACATGACATGAGCACGCATTTACATTAAGACAGATTAGATCACAGTCAGGTCACAGTCGGGTCCATTAGTCTATGGATAGTGATAGTTTTTTGTCATTGTGCATCTGAACACCAGTGAGAATGGGGCTAAGTGGGAAAAAAATGCGGTAATTTGTCAAGTTAATGCAATATTTTTTGTTAAATCCCTTAAATTAAAGCTAAAACACTACACTTCAATCTTAACTGCTTGATTATATCCACTGTGATGGTATGAAGCGGCAAAACTATGTAAAGTGTCCAAGAACGTATGGAGCTCACTGCACTTATAACCACTTTTTCACATGCATCCTGTAATCCTAATCTTAGAGCTGTTTAACATGTCAGTTTTATGAGTTTGAATAAGCTCCCTGGTCACATGACGGCCATCTTACTGTGTCACATTTCCGTATGTTTTTCACTTAGAATCAATGTAATTAATATATTCTATCAAAATCTTCTGGTCATAAGCAAAAAAGCAAATAAAATTAGTTTAATAAACTATTAAGAGCAGATTTAAAGTTAGATTCTTTATTAGATTTCTGTGTAAAACTGTGGGATGAATAAATGAACATCCAGCTATGCTTTACGTACAGCGTGTGAGAGAATACAAATTTGAGATTCACCTTTGGATGTTATAAAATACGCAGCATAGTTTGTCCTCTAGATAGTAGATGATGAAAGTGATGTGGAAATGTATCGTGGATTCACTGTGAAAGTCAGTCGATGCCTTTAAATCTATAACACCCATCAGTGATGCAGCCTGTGAGGGAACAGAAGCCTTCTCCTTTGCTTTCAACATTTTAATTTTTTCCTTCATTTCTCTCATTCTGTAAAGTTGCACATAATCAGGTGAATAGTTTGCACATTTCTGCCAATGACGAATATTTCTAATAATGTATTATCTCTTCAAATTCTTTGGATGTGCTATACTTGCTGTTTGGAACTCTTGTTTGCTTTCTTGTGTTTAAATCTTTTTATCCGTCTGTAAAACTTCTCCACTTGTCAGTGTTTACTTTTATGCTCCAAGTCATCACATCAGATTCCTTATATGTGAAAAGCTACTTGGTGTTTAAACCGATTTAGATTTTATGTTTTGTTGTTGTTGCTATCAGGTGCATTTATTCATAGAAAGTCCCAAATACATTAGATGGAAGTTGTGCAGCAGCAGTAGGAGACAATCTTTTTTGCTGTCTAGTTATTGGACTAAATCAACAAAACAGTGTTAAGACAAGCTGCAAAAAATGGGAAAAAAATCTGTAGAAACATCATGGAGAAACAGATTGTGCACATTTTACAGACATGTTACGGTTTCTTATTGGTTCAGTCAAAATAACAGTGAATCATGGTATTTATTGGAAGGTGATTTAAAGGAATGTGGGGGTGGATCCGGTATCCTGTGCTGTATAATACAGTCCAGTGCAGCACTCCTACTAACCACAGCTCAGTGATTACCAAAGGGTTGACTCAGCTCACATCTGACTCACTAATTGAATATTATAAGCTTCACATACGTTTATTCAGGGTCACACAGGTGTTCACTTTATGGTTTCCACCCTGTTTAAGGTCTTATTAAGGACTCAAGTGAAAACTTGTCTTTAGTAGTTTACTCAGTGAAAAACAACTGAGAGATGCTGATTGAAACACATCATTGTCCTGTTTAGCGACAAAATACAGTCTAAAAAAGCAATTTCTTCTTTTAGATTTTGTCATATATGAGACAAGTTGAGTTGTTTGTTTGTAGAGGGCTCCACAGAAACAGAATTGTGCTCGAGTTTTTAGTAATAATACTGAGTGCCCTTTAGTTTTATTTTACAAGGTAGAATATTTGTCCCTAAGAACTTCTCTTCTTCGTTGCCTTCTGCACAGACTGCAATTAACTGGAGTTTTTCGGTCTCCTGACTTTAGGGGTAACAAGACAAGAGGAGATTCAAGAGAAAAAGGGAGATTCCAATGATTTTTTAATAAGCCTCGGCTGGATTAAGACCTTTATTGGTTAAATCTCTTTCCCAGGAACACAGGAAAATAACATGTATGGGGACAAATACTGATAAATGCTCCAAATGCTTGTCTCATTATTAAACCAGCAGGCCGGGTGAAGTCTGAAGAGCATGCATGCAAAGAACATTGTTGCTTTGATTGTGAAATTTAAAACAGCCACACAGGGCCAGCTGTCTGTTTCTGTTGGTATGTTGATGATTAATATTTTAATGGCTGCCTGGAGACGTCTTTGATGTCATGTGCACTGGACGCCTTCTGGCCTCTCCCTCCGCATCTGTCTCTGTTTTCCAGCTGTTTAAGAGCATAAAAACACGACACAGATAAATTTATTTTAATGTTATTTGTGTTTTTAATTCACATTGTTGCAACATTGGAGCCAAAGAAGAAGTCATCAAGTTCCAGTTTTTACAAAGCAAAGCATTATTTAAAGCAGCACTTGCTGACACTGGGCTCCCTGTTTGCATTGTGTGACCCTACAGGAGGAATATCGAGCAGAGGGCATCAGCTGGAGGAACATCGACTACATCGACAACACAGGCTGCATCAACCTGATCAGCAAGAAGCCCACAGCGCTGTTCCACCTGCTGGATGAAGAGTGCAAGTGAGTTTCTCAGCCTGTTTGGCTTCCAGTTTGACTGGTTGATGTATTTAGTCAGGTTGTGGTAAATCATCCAGTGCTTGTGGCAGGTTAAAAAAATGTTGGCGGGTGTTCTGATACATCTGTGAGATCCCTGGTTTGATTCCAGCTGGGGACGTTTGTTGCATGTGATACCTCTTGACTCGTGTCTGTTTTTATACTGTGAGCTGCTGGATAAAGCAGCTAAAACACTAAAACCTGAGCTATTGAATGTAAAATGTTTGCACACCACTGTAGAGAGGCAGCTGCAGCTGGACAGACTCTGTTGCAGTTTTTATACTAAAAATGAATCAAAAAATTATTTGTGAGTGTAAAAGTGGTCGATTGTAGCGACAAACCTACAGGAAGCTGTCTAACTTTTAGGCCTCTTTGAGCTCATTGTTTCGGTTTAATAGTACAGAACTAAGTGACAGCTTGTACAGAGAGATGACTGTCTAACATCTAAAGACCAAGCTCCACAGAGCTCCAGAGGGCGAACACAAGTACAGCTAAACGTTTTTCATTGGTCAAACAGAATATGTCACTGAGCAGCTGACCAGGTAGATAAAATTGCGTTGTTTCTATATTTTAACTCTTTGAACAACAAGCGAGTTTTTGTCACATTTTTGCTCACTGTCGGCTCATTTTTCACTGCAATATAAAGTTGTGCACCTCAACAATCAATTGGAAACAATCATGACTAGAAGTAAAGAGAAGTCAGAAATATCTTATGTGAAAAATGACATGTTTATAATGCCATGAATCATAAAAAAGAGACAAAATGTTAAATATCTTCCATTGTTGATCTTTCAAAAATTGAGAAAACCTAGAATCAACATGCAAATTAAATTAAATTTTAATTTCTTTAATTACTTATTTTCATCATATTTCACAAATTTGGAGAAAATGAAATCTATTTGAACAATATTTTTCCATACCCACAGGTATTACCAGTACTGGGAAACATGTTGACTGCTTACTGTAGACATTTAACTACTTGCATTTTGTTTTTATTAGTTTCCATGCTTGTCTCCTATCTCATCTGTGTAAACACTGCCTGCAGTTCAGCCCAGTGCAGCTGAGAAGTCCGTGAATTCTTATCATGTGACTGTTGCTCACAGCTAAGTCAGTTATGTTGTCTTAGTTGCGCTGAGAAGTGCAGAGTTTTTTTGTTTTTACAGAATTGAGTTAGTGTTAACTGTTCAGTTTTAACAGTTTTTTAAATAAAGCATGCAGCATAACTTTGATGCAATATCAGGATTTTAAGCTTAGATTGGCAACATTTTGTGATTAAACAACACGTCACTGATGAGGACTTGAAGGACCAGTTGAGAATTGGACGATTTTCTCTGCTTTTACAGCTTCTTGCTCTGATAAATGGTGTGATTTTAACATTTTTTTAAAGATAACACTCCTTTCAAACCTGCCGGTGGCTTCTTAGGTTCAGTAGGTGTATGTTGACTTCTTCCAGAGTAACATTAGCATTGTGTGGTAATACAGTTGAAAGGAGCTAAGCTCTCCAGTAATTTATTTAAAATCACAATTTTTAGAGTAGATTTGGTTTTCTGACAGAGTCGCACATCATGCACGATGAGTTCAAGAACTGTAGAAAAGCTGAAAACCTGATCAATCTTCCTGTTTTCTTCCTGGTGTTTTTTAAAGGATAACATGTCTGTCAAAGCCACTGGTTCAGAGGGTTCAACAGTAAATACATCTGAAATGTGTCAAATGGCAGTGTATTTTTCTGCATATTATTTTAAATGTAATGAAATTACCACTGAGTTCGATGGAACTGCCTCGAATCTAAACACTCTAAGGATCAGGTCCTTTCAGTTTCGTGGCTGAACTGTGACTATTTTACCAACAATATTTCCTCTTTTAATTCCCCCTCTTCTCCATTTTGGACACTGAATCAAATTCCTCCCACTCGGAAAAGCTGGAGAGTCTTTAGCTGAGTTGTTTTCATAGCTCAGGTTTCACTCTGCTCCAAAACCCCCAGTGTCTCATTCTTCCTCTCTGCTCTTCCTGTAAGCTGTAGATTTTTTTGTTGAATTTCTGGCTCTCGATATTAAAGGACTGGAAAGAAAAGTAAACTGAAATGATAATCCCCAACCTGTGGCATCAGAGGCTAAAATGTCAGAGCTGGTTACACTTTAGATGATGTTGTTTCACTCTAAATACTGCTGCAGTAAATGTGACTGGATTAGAAGATGGTGGAAAAAATACCGTCTCTGATGCATCATCTCTGTGGATAAAAACAAATCAGAAAATCTGTTGAGCATTTTCGTCGCGATTTAAACCGCAGCATCCATGATGTAGCTTTAAACAAGTGCATCATCAACACTGTGATTTCCTGGCAGAGCTCCTCTCTAAATCTGCTCTGATATTAAGAACAGATGTAAAAGCCGTCGTTCTTCAAAGCTGCTCCTCTGTCCTTTTTTATTTTCAGTTTCCCTCAAGCCACCAACCAAACTCTGCTGGATAAGTTCAAGCGGCAGCATGAAGGGAACAGCTACATCGAGTTCCCCGCCGTCATGGAGCCCGCCTTCATTATCCGACACTACGCCGGCAAGGTCAAGTACGGCGTCAAGGTCAGTGAAATAACCACTTCTACACTGAGTCATTGATTAGACAGAGAGGGAGGATGGAGTGCAGCCAGTTATAATTATGATTTGGTGTTTACTGAGCTTCGGATGTGGGAGGGAAAGTGTATTTCTCAGACATCTTTGTCACAAACTTGTCGGAAGTTTCTGAATTATTGTTATGTTTTGTGCGTCGGTTCTCAACTATCAGCTTTGGTTTCACATGATCTTTCCAAGTTATTAAGTAACTTCTAAAATATAATATTCTCAACTCATAGAAGATTATATAATATAAAATAGCGCAGAAATATGTGCCACCACAAACTGACTTTCAATCATTTATTTTTGAGTTTAAATCACTCAACTGGAATAGTATTTGATCCTAAATGAAAATTCAACTCCCTGTTTGCTTTCATTTTCAGTTTTCAAAATTCAAATTCGACTTTAGTATTTCTGCCCATACTGAAACAACAACTGTGTCCTTTTAATCCTTTTAAATTGGAGCTCAAGGTCATAACAGTAAAATGTTGTCAGACCTGTTTAAAATGAAAAATTTATATAAGAAATTGCATATTAATAGCCAAATTGGGTGATAAAGATTCTAATAAAAGATGTACAGATGCACATAAACAAAAACTGAAGAAATACAATATACTACTTTATGTATGTATGGTATTATAATATAGATATAACAAAGTAATTGGAATTGGAGTACATATAAGCTAATCAATGCCGCAATATTAATAATTAACATTAACATGTTAATTATCAAAAATAATGTTACGTAATTATTTTCTTAAGTAAAAACCTGATTGGTTATTTATGTAGTTTATTTAAACAGGATCAGATCAGGAGCATTACAGGACATAATAGGACAGCCATATGAAGAGAATAGCAAGATAAAATGTATCGGCAAGAACAGAATGAAAAGCAAATAAAACTATGAAATTCGACAGTAAAACGTTTTACAGAAGAAACTGAGTCCTGCAGCTAAGTGAAACCAGTACTGTACATCTCTGGTGTACACTTCCAGGACTTCAGGGAGAAGAACACAGACCACATGCGGCCAGACATCGTGGCGTTACTGAAGAGCAGCAAGAACGCCTTCATCTGCAGCCTGATCGGCATTGACCCATCGGCCACGTTCCGCTGGGCAGTTCTCCGAGCCTACTTCAGGGCCCTGGTGGCTTTTAGAGTGGCTGGAAAGAGACACACACAGAAGAAGACTGGTGAGAACAAGCACTAAGAGATAGTCTGAACAGCAGAGGAGAAGGACACAGAAGCCTCAGCTGAGCTTAGAATGTTAACGAAAGCTCATAAGTCATTACACCTCAAAACATCACGTTTTTAGAACAATTTCTGCTCAACCATCTTTGATTTGCCTGATTTTTCATCATAAACTCTAAATATGTATAAAGGTGTTGGTGAAATTTTAGCTCAATATATGTAATACTTTGTGGCTTACTGTTTTTTGGGCATTGAAATTAAAGGTATGTTTTAATGACAATAATTCAGGAATGGGAATAAACTTGTCATACCTGCTCAATTAGTTATGAAAATTTAATGAAAATAGCTTTATTTTTTTCTTTTTTGTGACCAAATATTTCTTATTAAGAAGTTTTCTATGTGTTTACTTTTGTATTATTGTGACATGCAGCTACATATGGTTCAGAAAATATCCCAAATTGACTTTTACTTTATCATTTTTGTTGTTAATGCATCCTCAAAGATGGGACTTTTCATAACAACTTTATTTTTTCATATTTTAACTCACCCATGATCAGAGATTATTTAATCTACTCCTTGTCCAGTATTACAGAATCAATGACATGATGAGAAATAGCAGTGAAAAATTCAGGCTTTTAGCTTTAATAGTTTCAGAGATACTGTTGTTCAAACATAGCTTCAAATTTCAGTGTATGAAAAAACCTGCTGAAAGAGGGTTGGCAGGCAATTTAAAAAACAACTTTTACTTTGCACAGTATTTGATATTTCAGTCTAAAATTTCACAGATAACATTTCATAATTTATTATGAGAAAGTTTAAAGTAACTCAGAGATGGTTGAGCAAAAAGTCCTTGATGATTTGAGATGAAATAACTCTTAAACAGTATACAGTATGAGTTATCAACTAATTTCTATGGGCTTTTTTATTGATTCAAGGCAGCTACAGATGTTTAATTTGTAACTTTATTATTAATATACAGCGGATATATTTTGAGTGATGGATTATATTAGAGCAGTGATTGATTATTATTATTCAAAATGAAGAACTTTGTGGTATTTGTAGTTTGGGAAAAGCTCAAATTGTGTCAAAACAGTATCAGCGATTGCAGAAAAAGGGAGAGGTGACATTCAGTTTACTGAATGGCATGCAAGCTAAAATAGCAGGAAACTAACAAACTACAAATCAAGAGAACGGAACAGTAATTTGACTGTTCACCTCGTTTTACTTTGTTTTTGTGGCTTGCAGTTTAGCAGCTGTCAGCACACAAATTGACTGGCATGAACGGAAACCAAATGAGCTCCATTCTCCAATAAACTGCACGAGATTACAAATACATGTTCTCAGTTTTCCTGCTATTTACAGCACTAAATGCTCACAGGCCATACTGTTATAGGTTTGTCATTTTCCTTCATCACAGTTTGCTTGACCTCCATCATGTTTTGTGTTTCAGTAATCACTGTTGTGTAGTATTTGCATAGTGCTGGTAGAGTTGCCATGTATTTACAGTAGCTCCTGCTCGTTGTCTCTCTCAGCTTTGCTCTTCTATGAATGCCTCTTTTTCCATTCGAATTTGCTGTAGCTTTACTTTATATGCACTAGATTTTACCAGCAGATGTTCTTCCAGCTGCCGACGTGTAAATCAGACTTTTGCTCTGCACCCTCTTGAACCTTCTACACATGTAGATTTTTGTCATGTGAAGGTAGATTTTCCTTTAGAAGTCCTTTAGTTAGATATCTTTTAGAAATCCTCCTTACTAAACTCTAAAGATATCAGTGTAACCAAAGGGACTCTAATACATGTCTTCTAAAAACATTTCTGCAAAATGACAGCTTAGTTTTTTTTTTACATTCAAGTCTTTCATTTCATTTTTCTGAATTATAATGGTCTAAGCTGTAAAATAATTTACCGCCAGAAGGCCAACAGATTGCAGAAAATATTCTAGAAGACTATGTATGAAGATGCCTTTGGGGGTCGAACACCTACATACAAAACTACAATGACAAACTTCCTTCTGCTGCCTTCAAAGGTGGTTTTGAATGTCGATCATCTTCTCTTGCACAGGTATCTCTCCAGTAGACGACTGCATCTCTTGATCTCTTTTCTGCGCTGTCTAATCTGTCGTTTCTCTCTCTCTCTTTTCCCCCCTTATCTCTTTTTTCTTGTGTATTTTTTTCTGTCTTCTCTGTTTTTTGTTTTTCTTTTGTTTTGCTTCTCCAAGGGCATGATGACGCTGCTCCCTGTGCAGTATTGAAAAGTGTGGATAGTTTTAGCTTTCTGCAGCACCCTGTGCATCAGAGAAGCTTAGCGATCCTGCAGAGATGCAAAGAGGAGAAGTACAGTAAGGCTGCCAATACAACAATAACCCCTCCTACTTTCATGTTAGACCATGACTTGCGGAACTGTAGGGATGAGACTGACCAGCATTGTTCACGTTTCTGTCCTGTACTGAAACCAAAGTAAAGTCAAAAGAGATCAATACGAGTATACACACTTAACCCTCTGAACCCCAAGCAGTTGTGTGGTGTTTTTTTATTCATTTTGGGCAAAATTTTCCCTGCTCTTCTATGGAAACAGCATAGCCATGGCTAGAAGTAGAGAGAACTCAGAAATATCTTCTGTGCAGGATGACATAGTTTTAATGACATAATGGCTGAATTCCTTTGATGACTTTTTGTACAAACATTAAAAAGTGGAATCTATTTGAACAATGTTTTTCCTTGAACTCTCAAACACATCATCTATGCAGTGTGACACAGTTATAATGGCATAAATGACAAAAAAAACTTCATTTTACAAAAATTGAAAAAACATGGAGTCAACATGTACAACATTTTCCCAAGTGCCTACAGGTTTTATCAATACTAGAAAAAAAGGGTCACTCTACATACGATAGATATTTTGCTACTTAGATTTTTAATTCCTTTTCATACTGTTCTCTCTACTTTGTGGACACACTGCCTGCTGTTCAGCCCAGTTCAGCCAAAAAGTCCCTGACTTTTTGTAACGTGACTTGGTCACAACTGAGTGATAAATGACGTTTCAATTGCAAATAGCGCAGAATTTTTTAGCTTTTACAAAATCTGGTTAGAGCAAATGGTTTATTTTTGGCACATTTTTAAATGGGACCTGTAGACTTATGTGACCCTAATGAAATATCACAGTTTCTAGTTCCTGGTCTGTTTTGTAGTTTCCGTCTCTGACAGATGGTGTGATTTCGGCAATTTTGTAAAGACTAAAGTTGCCTTTCAAAGCTGCTGGCAGGTTTTAGGGTTCAGAGGGTTAAAGAGACATATTTTCACCAAGCTTTTCTTATTTTCTGCTTACTTCAGAGTAGATGCTAGTCAGTCTCTGTTCCCTCCGTCTCCCTCTTCCCCTTCTCTTATGCACCTGCATGCAATTTGTTCTTAGTCTTGTCTTGTATGTTGTTCACTTGCATGTTTCAGCCATTCTGTCACTGACACAGTGCTGCTAAAAGGCTTGCAGAGAAATGCATGGTTGTGTTGATCTATCAGCTAACTTTGGTGTGGGGAAGCAACACTTGTAGGTGTCCATTACTTTTATTTTTTGTTAGTGATATCACACTGCTCCACTTTCATGTAGCCTACAGTTTTGTCTATAGGCGGTGGTTGTAGTTGCTTGTCCACCAACATGTGTCTTAAATCAGCTGACACTAATATCACATAGACTGGTGGTGGTGATAGACGACTGAGGGATAGTTGGGACGCAGATGTTTACGTTATCATCACTAACCTGCTCACAGGCAGCTTTACATGTGGTGCGGGACATACAGCCGACCTCACACACGTCTCACAAAGGTCACTTTTTCTCTACAGATATTTCATTACACTGAAATGTGTTTGTGTCTTTTTCTTCTGTGCCACCCTGCAGCTCCAGATGAGAGTGAAAATGTTGTACAAAGTGATGAAACTGGAAATGGTATACTGTTAAGTCATAGATTGCTTTATGAGTAGGCTAACACACTGTAGAGTTCTGTGATCAGTCAGGACTGCAACTGATTTGCTGTAGATTCAGAGGGATGCTGGTAATTCATTTTATTTACAGGCTTACCAGTGCTTCAACCAAGCCATCACACTGTAGTAGTATAGCAAAGCAATCTTAACTAAACCCAATCGACTCAGATTTTTTACCTTTTGTAGATAATTAATGATTGTATTTTAAATAACTAATCAACTTGTTAAACAAACCTAAATAACTGCTCAGTATCATCTTCCATAATTTGGCACTAACAAATACCACCTCGCTGTAATAACCTCACAAATCTTTGTTTTAATTTTAAATCATCTGCAGTAGGTTCTACTTCCAATAAGAAGACACATAACACTCACTGCAATAACACTGGAGTCTCACATGGTGACAGAAGTGTGTTTTTGTGTGGGAAGGGTTTCGTAATTTTTCTCGTGTAAGTGTCTTGTGTGTTTTTGTGTGCATGTGTGTGTGAATTTGTGTTCTTTCACGTGATGCCAACCTGTTTGTTCGCGATCAGGTATGACCAGAAAGAGTCCACGTACGCCGCTATCAGACCTTCAGGGAAGCAACACCATCAATGAGAAATCACCACGGTAAGTGTCAGTGTTATGATGGAGTGTTTTAAGCTCTCAATTCAATTCAGTTTTATTTATATAGCGCATATTTACAACATGTCATCACATAGCGCTAAACATTATAAGGAAGTACAGAAAACAGGAAACAGAAAACCCAACAATCCAGCCTCCAATCACCTGTCAGGTCAATGGACTCCCCTGAAGAAATCAGTTAGGACTATATCATTACCTATATGTGAAAACAAAGATACAAATCAAGTCCAAATCCTCCAAGTGACTGTATCCATACAACATCACTGATGTGCAGGGTCTCAGACACACACAGGCCTTTTAACATGTGTCACTTGTTGACAAAATATAATGTTTGCAGCTCCAACACTGATATAATACAGTCTAACATCAACAAACTGTAAGCCCAAAATATGCCATGTAGTTACAGTTAATGCCTTTTGGATGGTTTTCGACATTGAATCATGGTCAATTTAAGTTGACTTTTTAGCAAGAATTCATGATAAAAGACTCTTACACATCAAAGTGAAAACAGATTTCTAAAAAATAAAGTCATATTTAAAACAGAAAATAAGAGACTGCGTAAGTATTAACCCCTTATCAGGTGACACCTAATCCATCACAGGTGCTGCCAGTAGGTACCAGAAGTGTCACAATTGGTGAAATAAAGATCGCCTCAGTGCAGTGAATGTGTCTCAGTGATTGTAGTATAAAGACACCTGTATCTGGAAGATCCAGTCACTTGTGAATCAGTACTACTCACTGTTACTACATTATTTAGACAAAAGAAATAATGTAGTTACATTATAGCAACTCAGTGAAAAAGTTATTGAAACCCAAGGGATGAATACAAGAAAATTTCTAACTCACTGAATTTCCTTTGGAGTGCAGTTAAACCCATCATTAGGATATAGAAGCTGTCCTCAAAAATTGAGTGAGTGTGCAAGAAAGACACTAGTAAAGGAGACCACCAAGACACCTATGACTCTTCTGAAGGAACTATAAACTTCAGCAGCTGAGATGGGAGAGACAACTGTTGCATACAACAACTGTTCTTCACCAGTCAAAGCTTTATGAGAGAGTAGCAAAGAGAAAGCCACTGTAGAAAAAAGTTCATATTAAATCTCGACCAGAGTTTGCCAGAAAGCATGTGAGAGACTCTGAAGTCAACTGGAGGAAAGTTCTTTGGCCTGTTGAGACCAAAATTAAGCTTTTTGGCCATCAGACTAGATGCTATGTTTGGCGGACACCAAACACTCAAGCATGGTGGTGACAGCATCATAAGGTAGAGATGCTTCCCACCAGCAGGCCATGGAAGGCTTGTAAGCGTAGGATATAAAACA
This sequence comes from Dascyllus trimaculatus, assembly GCA_024666655.1. NCBI lineage: Eukaryota > Metazoa > Chordata > Actinopteri > Pomacentridae > Dascyllus > Dascyllus trimaculatus. The sequence continues at coordinate 15,347,655 of CM045445.1, read as the reverse complement.
AATGCAGCGAAGTACAGGAAAATCCTGGAGAATAACCTGATGAAGCCTGTCACAAAACTGACTTGGGAGAACATTATTTTATTTTCCAGCAAGACAATAACTCATAGCATACTGTCAAAGCTTAAAAAAACATGATTCACAGCTCTTGGTACTATGAATTTTCATCATTTAGCCGCCCAGTCAAGCTCAAACTGGGGGCTCTGTAGTTCATTGTCCTCATTCCTTGCTATTTGATCTTACAATTTTCAAAGTCTACTGACCCTTTAATACCATTCTTGCAGATGCTCTGCCATGCTTGAATAATATATTTTTAATCCTCATGCATCATGCATGTAGCCACCCTGATATTCACCTCAGGGTGTCGAGACAAACGTGGCACACCTTTAAAAAAAAAAAACTAAAAGGAGTGATGCCTGTGCAGTGACCCCAAACATTGCTCTCATGCCTCCCCACCGAGACCACAGTCCAGCACTTCCTCTAATTAGCTGTGGCCCTCGATCACGACTGGTAGCACCGAGGGGTTCGTACAAGACAGCTTTTGTTACACAGGAGCTCAGTCTGGAGTTGTTAAAATCCCCCCTTTTAATGTGATTTGCAACCCCTGCCCTCCTCCTGCCTGCATCTCCACACACTCATCCTCCACACATCAGTAAGAGCGTACTAAAGCCCATGCAGCTGCTTCCTCCGTGATGTAAAGTCACAGCTATGCATTGGAGAGGAGAGTCTGGAGAGCGATAAATATTCAGTCCCTACAGGGTGCTTGTTGGCTGGACAGAGCAGCGGACAGTGCAGTGCTTTATGGGGCTCTCAGAGAGACTACAGAGATAAACAGTCACTACAACAGGCATATTGTACTTTCACCATTTACTGAGATCGACGATCGACTGGGGAGAAATTCTCCTTTATATGGTAGGACAGATGCAAACAGAAGATTTGTGTTTTACTACATATAGTGACGTCAACATGCATTTTTTGATGTAACCACAGACAATAAACCCTCAAAGACTGGTCCTAAGATTATGTGAGGATAGACTATAAACCCTGAAACACTTATATACCCAAAGACTTTGATTTAGACTTACTCACTGGAGGTTTGTAGGTCTTCTGCCATAATTTATAACATTGTAATGCAATGCAGGCTCGTAGTGCAAATCATATGTATCTGTAGTGCTCCTCTGGGAATGTTGAGATGTAACCTTGTGATGAGGATAGGGGAGCAGTGTTCCTGGTTGTATAAAAAAAAGCATCCTCTGGGCTTCTTTTGTGGCCTCTATGAGGAGGAAAAAGTACCATGAAGGCTGCCCTTGTTATTTTGTTCAATCTTGGTGTCTATTTTCAACTTGTCCCCAAAATTGTATTCACATTTAGCACATAGTTGATGAAAAAAATCACAGTACGGTGACATCAAGTCAATGCTTAACCTCTTTTTTGTTTATCATTGTTATTATTTTCAAATCAGAATCAGCTTTACTAGCCTGGTGTTAAGGTATAAAAGTTGTTGACTCTCAATGTAATGTTAAGGTAAGTGCTAACACCAGCATGCTATTGCTCACAATAACTATCTTAGTTTATCATTTGCTAATTAGCATAAAAACAAAAAGTACTGCTGAATGTTTATTAGTTTGATATAAAACACATGACTGCACACATGACAAATCCTGTTGATGAAGAGTCAGAGGGACACCTAAGTCAGTAGGGTTCATCATCAGAGAACCATGAATGTTTGCACAAAGTTACAGTTGTCGAGATATTTCAGTCTGGACCAAAGTAGCTTAGACAAATTCAACAGCACAGATGATACTGAACAAATCACTCACACACAACGATGCAAAATGTAGTAAAGTTCCAGTACTTCCATGAAGTGGCCCTGCTCAGTGATTTGCGATGCACCCAAAGCAGTTTTAGGGATAAACAGTCTGATAAAATATCTACACATATATAATCCGGGTGGAAAGACTGTCTATATTATCCACTGCTTAAGACCAAGAACAGTCAAGCATTACACTCAAAAAACACAAAATGGTAGTTACATCATAATATTTAAAAATGACTGGATACAAATTACTGTAAAGTGTTCCAATAAATACGTGTGCTACTTGTGGACAAAAAAATGTTTTTGCAGCTATGACAATATAATACAATATAACACCAGAAAGGCCCAAAATTTGCCATGCAGTTACAGTGCCTATAAAATGTATCATCCCCCAGATAGATTTCTGCAAAGTTAGTTAATTAAACATATAAAATGTAAAACAGTATTTACCCACTCTAAAGTTACTTGCCATATTGAACACTAGTGCAACCAACTGGTACTATAGGTCACACAGTCATTAAAATGAAGATCATCTGAGTGCAGTGAATGTGTCTCAAATGATTGTAGTATAAAGACACCTGAATCAGGAAGGTCCAGTCACTGGTGAATCAGTACTCCTGGATATAACTATGCAATAAAAACAGAAGAACACTCCAGGCAACTCTGTGAAGCAGCATTTGAAAAGCATAAGTCAGGGATTAAGTTAAGAAAATTTCCAAGTGTCTGAATATCCCGTGGTGTCCAGTTAAATCCTGCATTGTGTCTTCCAGTAAATAATGAATAAGATGCTGTTACTCAACATCTGTCTGCGGATCAGTAAACCACAAATGCCTCTTTTCTTGGTGTCTAGCCATGTTTGCTCAATGCAGTTGATTTACCATCACACTGCCATAGCTTTGTGAGTGTTTGTGTGTAAAACAGTGGCTTTTAATATGAGTCCACCAATCAAAAAGTAAGAACCAGAAACATCAGCTTCCTTTCTGAGTTTTGAAGAGGTTTATCAGATTCATTTACACAGGTGCATCTCATATTAAATATTTTTATATATCAATATTTGGAGAATGATTTGTTATGGATTAATGACTGACTTCATCAAAGTCAAAACAAATAAAGGATTGACATGTTAAAGTCTATGTGCAATAAGTCTAGAATATATTCAATTTTCACAGATATTGAACTTTTTCCACAATATTCTAATTATATGAGATGCACCTGTAGAAAGAGTAAACTTGATACATTTGACAGCTTATATGTCAGCGTCTATATTCTCTGCTGAATGCTCTGTGTTTGGTTTGATTTTTAAACAACATTTGAATTAATAAAAATTGGAGAAGGCTTATTTTAGCGGTGAAGTATTTGACCTTCGTACAGCCCGTTTGAAAGCTTTTAACATGCTATAGTTCCTGAACACAGTAAGCACAGACAGGCCTTTGGTTTATTTTAACACTGAAATGATTTTGGAGCATAACTTAACTGTACTTATGTCACAAGTTGCTTTTATGACAACATATTGACAGTATTTCAGCTTCCACTAGAGGCTACAGCACCAAATTCTCTCCTCTCCTGCTGCTTTGTGTCTGTATTGACTTTCATTTTCATCAGCCGTTAAAAACACACTGGCGTCCAACTCGTTTTCTCTCTAGGAATGATTCAGCGTCCTGCTAATAACACAGTACGACTCACCAAACACATCCTGCTGTTGTTGTCAGTGCGTAATAGTGTGTGGCCTGTAACTCATGTAAAGGAATTCTTGTAAAACTATAAATGATTATAGTGGAAACAAAATAAAGCCTCCAGTGGATGTGAGGAGCTGAACCAATGATAGATTGCTGCTGCCATGGTTATAATCTGTTGTGTAGACGCAGCTCTACAGGGAGTAATGATGGTGATGATTGTCTTTTATTTCCTGCTTTTTACTGAGGGCATTTAAATGTCCTTTCTGCTCCTCTGGGCTAAAAAAAAAAAAGACTGGTTAATGGTTTAAACCATGACCTGACCGCTGGTGTTTTTGTTTGTGTTCTGGGCAGGTGGCTCGGTTTCACCTTGAGGCCTGAGGTTTAAACCCTTACAGCTATTTCTGTGTGACAGGAATTTCACTCTCTCCTCGGGAGGAAACATTGAACATCTGCCCCTGCTGGTGGACATTAGTTCTTGGAAAAATATCTTCTTTACGAACAAAAAATACAAAGCACTGCAGCCTAAATGTATACGTAGGTCACTCTTCTCAAAAGCTAAGCTCAGATTTATCCAAAAGTGCCAAAATAACAAATCCCTGCTCTCCCTCAGCTCTGTGGTTTGAGTGCTGAGATTTCGGTTTGAGGAATTTCATGTTATGTCTGAGACCCTACATACATAATAAAACCAGACTGTCAGTTATTTTTAATACAGTCGAGTCCAAAAGTCTGAGACTACAATGAAATTATTTTTTTGTGTAAACCTGGAAATAATGACAAAAGACACACAAGTAAGAATTAGTGGCATTTACCATGTGAACTCCTTTATACGCAAACTCAGCTGCATCCTTCCATTAAAGCCGCGTTTGATCAACTTATCAGAGGGTTGTTTAAGTAAATCAACTTGCATCCATCGTTCACCTGTTATAAATACAGCTGGGCCCCAAGTTTCCAGCAGAACATATGTGGCATTATGATAGTGGGAAACATAGCATTAGAATTAAGTTGACGTGTCATAAGTCAGATTGTCAGTCTGAGCAAAAAGGAGCTTTCCCAGCATCAAATCATAGCTTTGTGGAAGTTGATGCAGCCTATTGCATCACTACACTTGACATAAAAACAATAAAACTGATCACAAGCACACATTTTTCCCAGATAGGAGGGAAAGGCTGGAATAAGTGACTGTGCAGGCTGTGTGTCTGTATTTGCTGTTTTTTTTTTTTAACACATTCTGTCTTTATATAATATGCATCTTTGCATCTTTTACAGGATGAGGAGGACAAGTGGTTGCGCATTTATGTTGCTTGTTACTTTTTCAAAAACAAGGTGTAATCCTGCTCTCATCACAGGACACAAGTTAAAAAGAGAAAAAAAATCCAGAGTGTGAATATAAGCACTTGAATACAGAGACTCAAAACCTAAAAAGCATATAAAAATTCATTTGAAAATAAATATAACATTTAGTTTCTGTACAAACCGATTCTGTGTTGACTTTACAAAGTAATGAAGGACAAGTACCCGTTCGACTGAATTCAGAAAACAAAATGACATTTGGTATTATTACGTAACAGTATTAAACATATGCACAACTAAACGATATCTTAATAATACATTGCTCCATTATTATATCAATTAAGATAGATGTAAAGATCGGTTTGCTTCAGAAGTGTCTTGAAATGTAAAAGTTATTAGAATGAGGTGGGCTAATGTATGTAAGTTTAGATTTTCATCTCTTTCATGGTTCTGTGTTTTGTCCATAGAAGTTCTCCAGGCCTCGGCTGGAACGGCCGTGTGGGTCGACAGAGCCGCTTATCGTCCACCAGCTCCACCACAGAAGAAGACGGCATCTTCGTCAACTCTGCCAGCAGCAAACTCCTGGAGAGAGCCCACGACATCCTCATGTCAGTATTAACACTACAATACTTATTAAACCCACCTACAGTCCTGGTCCACTGATCCTTTTTTTCCACTTACGACACTATTGAGTGTTTTTTGGGCTTTCTTTGTGGTTGTGAAACTATTTTCAGCATCGTTTCACTCTACAGTCGTTTGTTATTTTGGTCAGCAGTGTGGTCTAGACATCTGTAAACCTGAGTTCAAACATCTGCCCTGCTGCAGCATCCTACACCACATTCCTCCAGCTCAGACACTCACTGCTGTTCTGTGTCTGACCCTGACCTCTGACCTCCCCACCAAGGGGAGCAAGTGAAGAGAGAATTTTTTCCCCACGGGGATGAATAAAGTTCCACTTTACTGACGGGGATACGACCCACTAGGGGAGAATTTCTGGAATTAACTGAATGCTTTGTTGATGTGCTTTACAGTAAAAAGTCACTCACTGATTCAAAGATCTGCTGGACTAACTTTACTTTTTTTTTTGTTTTTGTTTTTGTTTTGTTTTTTATAAACAGGAGGAACAAAAACTACAAATCTAAGCCAGTTCTTCCGAAGGTACAGTACAGCATGTCTCTAATTAATGGCTGCAACTGAAGAAGGTTTTAATTGTTGATTACTCGCTTGACTCTTTTCTTGATTGGTTAGTTTTTTGGCAGAAAATGGTACAAGATGTTAATCAGTGTCTCCCAAAGCCCAAGATGACATCCTCAAATGTTTTGTTTTGTCCTCAACTTAAAGATTTTCAGTTTACTACCATAGAGAAGCAGTGAAAACAGAAAATATTCACATTTAAGAAGCTGGAATCAGAGACGTCTGACTTATATTTCTTTTAAACATAACTCAAGCAGATTAGTTGATTATCAAGACAGTCAGCTAATTGGTTAATGTTCTATTTGTTGCAGCTCTGCTTTAATTTAGCTCAATAAAAGGCATAATTTCAAATATAGTGATACATTATCAGCTGACTGTGACTTTACACCTGCAGCATCTGCTTAATGTGAAGTCCCTGAAGTACCTGAGCAACTTGACGCTGCACGACCGCATCACCAAGTCGCTACTTCACCTGCACAAGAAGAAGAAACCACCCAGTATCAGTGCACAGTTCCAGGTCAGACACACTGCACAGCTCAGTGATTTACCATCCAGTGGTCTCACAGTAAAAATAATACGATTAGCCTGAGCTGGACCCAGGAATCCCCCTCCAGCTGTGAATACGATAAAAACAAGGCGTGTCCTTCACAAGTGGCTGATCACAGCCTTCACTGTCCGCAGCCCAGCATTTGTCCAATATGTGTGAGCCGACTGTCCGACACCCACCCGAAAGTCAGAGACGTATGACATCATGTCTGGTAATAAAAGAAATATATTTGATTTGGTGCAAAAGTACAAAATTAAGCTTTACTCATTCACTGGCACACCCTTCTGAAATTCCTCTCTAATGTTGACTCAGTGATGGGATGAAGACGGGAATTCACAGAGAACCAAAAATGAGCTTATTCTTCCCATTTGACCCTCTGAACCCCCTTCAGCTTCTGGGCAATTTTTGCTCCTGTCATGTATTTACTCACTTACTCACTGATTTTTTTTCTCTTGCAGAATCGGGTTAGAGCAAACAGTTTACATTTTGCATATTTTTTAGGAGATGTGGAATAATATGATGATTTGATGAAATTGTGCGATTTCAAGTCTAGATTTGGTTAATCACATCCCAGATGTGGAGTTCAAGAACTGTCAGAAAGTTGAATATCTGCGGATTCCTTCTGTTTTTACAGATTCTGGCTCTGCCAAATGGTGTAATTTTGACATTTTTTTAAAGACTTGTCTTTCAGTTCTGACAGCAGTTTTTGGGGTTCAGGGGGTTAAAGAACTAAAAAGCTCTTTATTAGGAGGATTTTCCTTCTAAAAACTGTCTTTAACATGACAGAAATGAGCCCAACAGATACTACTATGATTCAAAACATGCTATTTTCTTCTCTGTACTGTTCTGTTGGAGATATAGTGTAGCTCTGAGGCCTTCTGGCAGGCAGCCCTGGCTCTGTGTGTGGATGACTTCACTTTTCACATCCTGTGCAGCCCTGATTGCTTTAATCTCCCATGGAGGGGGAGGAGACTGAATTCCTCCCGCCACTGAATTATCACACACACATGCATTTGTTTATGCACATACACAGTAACTGCACATGGAAACACTACACACACGGCTCCAACCACATGCTGACATCGACATATTGCCAGTAATTATGATCCCATGCTGCAGCTTTAATATTGAGTTTTATTCACAGCTGACAGAACCACCTGACTGACTGCTGCCTGTCAAGCAGCTGTGAAACAGCTTGGGTTGTGTTGTGTTGATTTTCATGCCTTGTTTGTGCGTCTTGTTCTGCAGGCCTCCCTCAATAAGCTAATGGAGACTTTGGGTCAGTCTGAGCCTTATTTTGTCAAGTGCATCCGTTCCAACGCTGAGAAGGTACAGTTTGCTCACTGCGGCCGCTTTCCCTGTTTTGGTTCAGTTTTCAAAGCATTTTTCATTTCCTTTGAAGTTTGAGCCGTTTTTTAAAAGCTGTTTATCATTTCCCCCTCTTCTCGGCCGTCTGTCTCTCTTCCTCTTTCTTTAATTTTCCCTCCTCTCCTCCATTATCTTCCTTTCCTCTGGCCTCTTCTCTCTCAGCTGCCCCTCCGGTTTAATGATAACCTGGTGCTCAGGCAGCTGCGCTACACAGGTATGCTGGAGACGGTTCGCATCCGCCAGTCGGGTTACAACGTCAAGTACAGCTTCAAGGTAACACACATTTGCACACTGTGAATGCTCTGTAAGCGTCTGAGTCCATGTTGGCTTCACTCAACATTTATTATGATAATAACAAAAGAAAAAACACAGATATAGATAAACTACTAAATAATTTTGACAGTTTTTTTAATTTGCAGTGGTACAATGTAAGCAAATTTACACAAACACTACTTTTTTGACAATGTTATGATACTTGACTTGTACTTTACTCGAGTACTTCCATTTTATATTTGTTCATACTTTTACTTGGGAGTATCTGAGCACAAATTTGATGCATGTGCACAATTCAGTTGTGGCTACCACCTACTTGTAAGGTGGAATGTCTTCTTGCACGTTGCTCAGTGCATAAACATCGTGAATCAGTCAACACACCTTAAATGTCTTTGAGACAACTGTGTTTATTGACTCTTTTACAAGACGTGCACTTTAAGTGATGATTGGATCTTCGAGCACTTCTTCAAATCTGAGCAAATCTTGTATTTACTCACTTGGGGAAAAAAAGTGTCAGATTGTTGTTCGGGCGTGTTTCAGTAGCACTGCAAAAAGAATTTAAAATTGAAACCTATTGCTGTTAGATGCATGAACATCAAGATTTTACATACAAAACATGCAGTGTGTTCAATAAAAGTGTATTTTTATTGTGCATGCACAAGAATCTGTGCAATATCAGTATTTTTTATATCAATATCAGTGTTGTTGTTTTTGTTTTTTCATATGAAAAGCCTTATGCAATTTTGTTCATTTCTACATTCAGGGAATATTTGCAAATCTGAATTCCTCCATGTAGTACATTCAGTACAATATCACTAGTCCTTTTGTAAATTTCTTTTTTGGTTTTTAACTAATGTCCTTACAGTTAAGCACTGTCCTCTTTGCTGCTGTATCACTGCAGATACTCCAGTTATGGGATAATTAATTAAGAAGAATGCTGGACTTTCACTACTTTTACTTAAGTATTTGACTACATATTTGTATATAATTCCCATGATAAATAACTATGTGAAACTTCAAACTTTCTGTCTATAATCTGTCCAGAAATACAGGATTCTGCACGTTTCACATTAGATTCATCTGTGCCTCATAATTAAGTACATTTTAGACTCCAGAACTTTGGTTTGCGACACAGCTTTTTATCAAAAAATATCTGTCTTCAAACCCGAAACATCAAAAAACAATTTAATCAGACATGACAAGCTCCTCCAGAGCTGGAGAAAACATTACACATCAGTTTCACAGGCTGAGTCGTATTTACATGACTAGCAATTTGACCTTTATGTGCAAAGTTGGTGGATTTGTTCTTAAAACTTTGTTCGCTTTATCCTCTAATTTTCAATCTTTGTCTCAAAATGCCAAGAATAATGTTTTCCAGACAGCAAACGCTCAAAAAGCCAAATGTTGAAGCAGCAGATCACATTAACGTGTCTCCTCTGTGTGCTATCAATCTGAGGTTCACGACACAAAACCTAAACAACACTCAGGTTTCCATGAGTTCAGGTGCCAATGATGAGTTCATCTGCAGGAAACTTGTCACTGATGTTGCTCGACTTGTTCGCTGTTCGTTGTGTGGGGAATCGTGGGGGACGTGAAGTGGCGGCCATCTTTAACCGCACTGGCTCCATGAAGAATGACATCAACCCTGTGAGAAATGCATTGTGACTAATAAAGCAGATCAAGCTAAATCAGATTGGAAGTGAGCAGCTGGGCTGAAATCGTTTGGGAGCGGCTCACTTCTAATTCCAGCTTTTTCTTACATTAGTTTCCATTTTGTGGTCTTGATTGTTAATTCTTGCCAGTCGCATCCTGCCAAGGTTTGAGGCAAAGATTAAGTCATTTTGTTAGCTTATTAGGGAGTCACTTAACCAAATCACAAACTTATTTTCCCATGTAACCATAGTGGTGTCTGCTTTAGGTTTTATTTGCTGTTCAGAGTCCTGCTGCTTTCAAAATACAATCAAGGCTAATTTTATTTCATTTATGGCACTTAAGCAGTTAAAATTTGACATTTCAGAGTTACTGTGTTATTGTGAGATAATGTCTCAGTTTGACTATAAACACTGCAGCAGTGGAAAGCACCCAAGTACATTTACTCAAGTACAATACGCACTTTAAGGCACTTATGCTTTACTACAACCAGTTTATGCTGCCTTATATTTCTATTCTACTGCATTTCAGAGGAAAATTTTGAACTTGTATCTCCACTACATTTATCTGATATGTATAAATATGAGCCACTTTTAATATTAAAGTCACCCTTCACTTAAAAATGTGTTTTGCTCAGTGCAACTGCTCTTAGATGCTGGTTCTTCACTGTGCAAAACGACGTACTTGCAGGATTTCTAAGCAGGTAACTGAACGTTTTTATTTAAAAATCCTTCATGCATCTTTGAACATTCCTGGAGGGGATCTTTAACATTTTGTATTAAGAAACATATGGTAACTTATGTATATTTTGGTACATTTTTCATTTTTCTTTTGATATTTTCTTAAATATTTGCTTGATCTCTTTTGCTGCTGTAACAATGCATAACTCCCCACTGTGGGATTAATTATGGATTGTTGTATAGTATAGTATAATATAGAATAGTACAGTATAATCTTATAAAATAAACTACATTATGAAAATTTTAGGAGGTGCCCTGCAACCTTTTTGGTTTGTAAAAGACTAAGTCTCTTATTTGTTAGCAGTTCCACTATAGAGGCATTTGCTTTTTAAAAATCTCAGATGTTTTCATTTTAACATCTGCTTGGCGCCCAAAAAGAAAAATGATCCAGTTTACTTTGAATACTTGCCAATTTATTTTTGTATCTTTGCAGAAGTAGCAATCCAATGCAGGAGTTTTTGTCGTACCACAGTGTTTCTACATTGTTCTGCTAGTTTTACTGAATGCTTCTTCCACCACTGGAAAATAGGTCTCACTACAATTTAAAAACTAATATAAAATGATGGTTTATATTTAGATATTCATAAGGTTTGACCTTTTCGAGTAGGATTTACAAAACAGAGTGCAAAACCTCACAATCTGCAAGTATTCCGATGACCTCACTCAGGTAATTTTAGCATCAGACGTCTTCATTCACCAGAAATTCCTCCAAACATATTTAGCGCTGTGCTCAGCACTAATGAGAAATATCTTTAGCGTGGAATCACTTGGAGGACTCTGCTGCTCAGAACAGAGCCTCTCCATTGTCCTCGGCTCTCTGAAACACTCCCCATGCTTGTAATTGTATAAACACGGCATCTGTTTCTCCGTCCACCCCCTGCGGCCCAGCGTGCAGATTGTATTGAATTCAGACAATGAGCCTCAGTTTGAAGAGTGGGAGTTCAGCATATTTATGCCGTGATGTTTGAACCCCTGCAAATATGGACAGCATGGGCTTTTACCTGAAACCACATGTTCCTTGACAGCTTTTTTTTTTTGACTGTGCAAGAGATGCTCCAGAAGTTTGCTCCAGTTTCTGCTGCTTGTCAAGAGTTGTATTTCAAGTTAATCCTTAACCAGTTAATCCTGCACTGCTACAAAACCTGAAGGCTTTAACAGATTCACTGACGTAGAGCTTTAGCTCGACACGTTACTGAAAGAAATCTTGTGCACATGACACAAACATGTAATCCTGAACAAACAGAGCTGCTAACAAATGCACTTCTCATAAATACCTTTTCTTGCTTTCTTGATAGGATTTTGTCCATCACTTCTGTGTGCTGCTCCCAGAGGGCACCAGTGCCACCAGAGAGGGAATCCAACAGAGTCTGGACCAGCTGGACCTGCAGCCTGATGGCTACCAAGTTGGGAAGACAATGGTATTTACTCTCCCCCCTGCTTTCCCTATTGCAGTTCTTTTAAATCAATTTTAAATAAAGTAAAACATGGTGTGACATCTGCTTTTAATCTGGCTCTGGCTCAAAACCGTCTGATGGGTCTTTGAGAATTTCCCAAAATGACACCATTTCTCTGTGCTGTAAAAACAGGAAGAATCATCAAATTTTTAACTTTCCAACGTTCCATGAACTACTCATCCTTGATATGCAGTTTTTTGGGGGAAATCTTAACTGAATCCAAGCTTATAATCCTGATATTTTATAAAATCACTTCATTCTGCATTACCATACATAACACTAAAAACTAAAAAATCGGTGCAACTGGATGCAGTTGTCAAAACATGAAGGATGGAGCTGTAACCAGCACTGAGATGACAAAATTAAGGCACTGTTCAGCTGAACTAGATTGAACTGCAGGCAGTGTTTACACAGAGCAGATAGGAGGCAAGTAGGAAAACAAATAAGCCTGTCAGGTCACCAATTTCAGTTCCAATGTTCATGACACCTGTGAGGACGTAGAAAAATGTTGTACAAATTGATTCTAGGTTTTTTCAATTTGTGTAAGATAAATAATCAAATAAATTAAACTTTCATTTTGCTTTTATTAGGATTTATGGCATAATAACTTTGCTATACTGCACAAACAACATTTCTGAGTTCTCTCTACTTCTAGTCATGGTTTTGCTGTTTCCATCAAGGTGCAGGACTTGATACTGCAAATGAAAATGAGCTCACAGTGAGCAAAAATGTAAGAGGAGCAAAAAAAACGCCCAGAACCTGGTTGGGATTCAGAGGGTTAAGGGACATAAAGTGACAGTATACTTATAAAGATGCAGCATGAAATGGTTGAATTAGTGAATTCTTTGTATTAGGTAAGTGTTTGGTGAAAAGAAAATATGAAGGCTGATTACACTGTATGTTGTTTATTGTCAAACCACTGTTGCTGTATCCAAGACCAATGAGTTTACTCTAAAGAATGTGGAGTTTTAATTCACTCAAGCCTTTGGTGAGTTTATTGAACCATTAAATGCCACCAGCTTTAAATAACTAAGTGTAGTGTTGGGGATAACCTTATATTACCTAAAAGCATCCTGCCTCAGAAAAATAGGATGTAATGTAGACTCTATATTTGGTGTGTATGTCCACCTTATGAATGGGACCTGATGGAGGGGTCCATGCTGTCTATATAATTAGAGGACCATACCTGACATTCTTGTGACCACATATCTGGCCACAGATTTCTAAGGTTTGTGTGTGTGCACCTCTGATTCACTGTGAGCCTTTTTTTCTTAAAAGAATGTGAGTATATCTCTTTGTAAGTGTGTGTGTGCTGATTTAATGGCGGTCCCTCCCCTCAGGTGTTTTTACGGGAGGCTGAGCGTCAGCTGCTGCAGGCGTTACTCCACGAGGAAGTCCTCAGACTCATCGTCATGCTGCAGCGAAGGTTCAGAGCCCGACTGGAGAGGAAGCAGTTTGTCCGAATGAGGGAGGCAGCAGTCTGCATCCAGGTACAGATCAGTACTTTTCAACTAATTCATTTTATTTCTTTGGGGGTTCTAATTTCGAATATGCTTCTGAGAGTTAAATCAGCTTTCAGTGTTTGTATAATAATAATTCTGGCTATCACAATATCAGATTTTCACTGCACGATTATTGTAACCAAAATAATTTAATTCAGTAATAATGACATCAGTCAAATTGTCATTTTTCACTTTGTTTATTGCATGTTTTTGTCTTTTTTGGGGGGAAAATGAATAATACTGAAAATAAAAGTATGAGTGCCGGGAGGTGGAGAGAGAGTTTTATTATAACTTTTCATTATGTTGTTCTCTGTTGAAGTGTCAACCAGTCAGTTACTAGACTGGATTATTTACGATATTGTCATTGATTGTGTTGTTATTGTGTATTAATGACATGATTTCAGTCTTTTATTTTGTATATATTTTACAGTTATCATCAGTACCAGTGTAATATGACACCCCTTATAACAGTATGATGATATCAAACGCTAGTTTTATGCAATTCTGTGGTTCAAATGAATGAATAAATTAAATTCATTAATTACAAAGTAACATATTTTATTTAAATTAAAGTTTTTATTTTACTTTCTATGTGTTATAATTCATAAGGATGAAAGTTATGAATGCATCGTATCTTACATATGATTTAGATAGAGGTGGTATTGTGATATTGATTTCATGTATCTTGTCCAGTACAGTGCAGTAAAATGTTTGTAAAATAAAATGATTAAAAGCTATCAAGGATGTTTGGTTTTTAGCTTGTTTAGTTCTTAAATGTAGTTTAATAAGAAATGTGTATAAAAGTCAAACTTATGTACAGTATGAACCAGTTTGTTAGCAACTTACTGGACATACTCAGTCTAATTGGGATTTCACTTGTTTTCCAGTCCCAGACTAACAACACAGAAATTGTGCTTTCAGCAAAGATGCTTATGCTTTTAATAGAGTTGCTGTAGTTAATGAACATGAAAATAAGTGGTTATTAAGTCATCCTCTTCTTGACCTCCTTACAGAAATGGTGGCGTTCCTACCAATCCATGGAGGAGGACGATGAGGATTATGACCCCAGTGTCCAGGAGGGGGCAGCTTTGTGTCTGCAGACGAACTGGCGAGGTTACAGGGAGCGTCAGAGGTTCAGGCTATGGAGGGAAGCTGCTGTGGTGCTGCAGAGGGCCTGGAGGCTGTGGCTCTGTCGGCGCTGTACAGCAGCTCTGGTTATTCAGACAGCCTGGCGCTGTCACCGAGCCAGAGAGGCCTACCTGCATCTGTACGCTGCTGTCATACAACTACAGAGGATTAGCAAAGGCTACCTCACCAGGCAGAGGTAAACCACACTGATAAACACCTGTTACTAGAACACTGAGGTATAACTGATTTTAGTGAGTAAACGCTCTCACTGCTCTGAAAATAGCTTCTAAGGGTAGTTGACTGCATGATTTTGCTAAAGCTGGTGAAAAACCAGATTAATCTTTGCACACAGCTCCTGCAATGTATTTGGGCATTGTTCAGTGTGCAAACAGACTGTGCTTGGTAGGAGCATACCATTACGCAAACAGTCCAACCCAAAGCAGCTCTACAATCAGCTGAGCAGCTGAGAGCAAGAGTTTGTATGTCAGACTGTAACTTTGGTGAACATTTGAGGTAGTTAAAATTAGTCATGAATAACTTTTGCGAAATAATAGTTGTTGAAGGTAGTTTCAGTTAACATTGCAATCTATTTGATGTGCAGCTTCAAGAAACTGAGAGAGCAGAGACTGAGGGAGAAACAGGAGCAGGAGGAGAAGCTGCTTCAGCTGCAGAATGGCCAGGTGAACCTCTCACCAGAGGACGGATCACCTGAGAGGATCATGGGGCTGGACCTCAGCACTTGGGAGGATCGTTCCTACGAGCAGCGAGAAAGAAGCCTCCAAACCCTCAGCAGCCACAAGGATGCAGTCAAGGAGGACAGAGAAGAAGAAGATGCGAGAACAACAGCTCAAACTGAAGCACCAACCTCAGTCCCAGCTTCCACTGTGGTGGTGCGAGAGAGATCCAGAACTGTGGATGAGCCAAGCCAGAAAACCACCCGGGCCAAGAGGGAGAGCCGGCGGATGAGAGAGCTGGAACAGGCCAAGTTCAGCCTGGAGCTCCTCAAGGTTCGGGCGAATAGCGGTGGAGCTTCCTCCCCTTCCGAGGAACAACGGCGCTGGTCTGTTGAGCTGGTTCCACCTGCAAGCCCACCTGTTTGTTCTCCACAAGGCACGCCAGACAGCCAGAGCTCCAAAGGCAGCTTTGAGCTTCTCATGATGGATGAGGAGCCACCCAAGGCTACAGAAGAGGTGACAGACAGTGAGGATGCCTGCTCCCCTGTTCCCCCGATCGCTCAAGTATCTGAGCCCAGCGTGGAGATTGTTTCAACTAGCCCGAAGCCAGTTGAACCACAAAAGACAGGGGTATCTGATGCCCCACAAGGCAGCCAGAACCCAACCAAAATGGATCTAGCAGCTCCCATACATCCGCCCAAAATCGACAACTACCTCCCAACCTTTTACGTCCCATCTAGTGAGGGCAGCTCAGTGATTTCCCAACATCCTGCTGAGGAGCCTCAACAAAACAAGGAGGCAGCCACATCTACAACCATCACCAAGCCAGTCAAAGAGAGACGAGAGTCAACTCGTCGACCAGTGGTGGTGGTCATTAGTATGCAGAAAGAAACCCCACTGAGCGAAGAGCTGAGTGGTATTGTCCGCCCCCCGGTGGAAGTTCGAGATTCTGCAGCACAGACGGGGGATTCAACACCTTCAAAACAGAAACCAGAACCAGCTGCTGTTCCTGCCACCGTCCCTCAGGCCGACCAGACTGTCATAGAAAAACTGGTGCGACTGAACGAGGAGAAAGAGGAGAGGCAGCGAAACCAGCAACAACAGAACGAAAAGGAGATGATGGAGCAGATTCGACAGCAGAAGGAAGTGCTGGAGCGGCAGCGTCTTTTCTTCGCTCAGTATGAGAGGGACATGTTTGAGAAACAAAAAGGAGAGGCGCTGCACAGGATCCAGCAGAGTCGGCAGGGCGGACAAGACCTCGGTGGAACTGCAACCTTCAGCAAACCCATTAGACCCAGTTCACTCCTGATTGAGAGAGCAGCAGGTTTAGGTCCTCATGCCAGAACCCAGTCAGAGTCGGGTACAGACAGCCATGGTGGTGCCCCTCATCCACAGCTGCCTCCCCCACCTGCTTCTGCTCCCAGAGAAAGACGTAAGGAGTTCAGGCCTGTTGCTGAAGGATGGGCGCCCAAACTCACACTGGAGTCCAGAGATGGAACCAGAGTGAGAGCAGCTGCCAAAAAGCCACCAAGTAACCAAGGCACTGCTGTTAGTATGACAGATAAGCCAGGCAACATTTTCTTCTCTCCAAAGGACAAAGTGACATTTACAAAGTGAGTATTGAATAAAAATTTTGCTTTTCTATTGCTTTTCATGTATATAGGCAGCTTGTTACTGCAGGAACTTGGGACAGGCACAAGATAGCACCAGCACAAGATGAAATATTTTCAACCTTAACTGCAAGTGCACCTAAACATTGACAAATACTAGTTACTGGATGATTTCCAGTTCTATTAGCACACAGACAAAAGAACAATGGAGATTTTGGTTAGCCAATATGGTGGACTCCTACTCAACAAAGACATTCAGAGGGCAGAAAAAGTGGTACTTGTTGTCCACTCTGAGTTGAACCAATCAGCATCTGTCTTCTCTGAGTTGAACCAATCAGTATTAAGATAGATACTTTATTCTCCTGCAGAAACAGCCTTTTGAAAACGACGACAGCTATTGCTTTTCTTTTGTGGTCCATAGCTTTCTCCAGCATCATCCTCTGGTCAAAACCTCAAATTCAATACTTCGGTTCATGACCAAATACCAGGGAAGGTACACCATAATCCAAATAATATTTAGTAGCAGCTCCAGAAAGTTTTCATCAGGGTCCAGCAACCTTATATTTATTTTATTATTTATATATATTTTAAGGCTTTAAAAACCCTCCCCACACTGTTATTGACCTTTCCCACACTCTTATAAACACTGGTTTTGATCACTGCCAGTCAATCAGCGGCCGACTAGCACAAGCAGAAGCGGCCGTAGCT